>CM036765.1:22751565-23249065 GCA_020796225.1 Arion vulgaris
ACACACGAAACAGAGGAAAGACAATGGCTAACTCCTTGCCAGTTCTAGACAATCTATATGATTGATTGAATGATTGGACCAACACCATTGCACTTCGATGAGTAACCATGTGTGCTACGATCTCTTTCTTACAAAAGAAGATCTCAGCTGCAGTGCACGAACTCCTTAGCACTAGCGAGGGTCCCCGTTAGAAAATGGTGAAGATATTTTTGTAGGAATTTTATTTTTAATCTTTTCTAATGAATTTTTGCCCGGACAGCGGATTTCCAGCCTGGTCTTCTCGATTTTGAATTGTCAAGGGTTCTTTTACGTGCTCAAATTGAACACGGGGCCTAAGTTTTATCATCCGTCTCCGACAGAACTAGGAACACGATCTCACCCACACTGATATCAGGGATCTCTGGAAAGATATCCAGATGGCTTCCGAGGAGCGAGCCTGGTACCTTTGCACAAGAGACGAGCAACCTAATCTCTATAATCTAAATAAGCTATATGAAGATGTACATAGTCTCCAAATGGTCTACAAGGTTTACCAGCGAAAAATTGACTTCACTGAACCGGGATTCTGCATATGGATCCGTCACTGTCGACAAAATCGGTGCACCATCTACCGAGAGTGTTGCATACAACACGATGTTCGTAGCTCCAGCAACAATCCTATCGATCTCATGAAAAAATTGCACATCTGACTCCTTCCGGATTTGATTCTACAATCTTCAGAACGATAGGTAAACGTCTTAACCACTTCGCTATAGAGACTCACACAACCTCCAGTTGACCATTCTTCTTCTTCTTTCGTCATTACTTACATGCTTGTTGTAGCCCACTAGGGGCCAAAGAGTTGTTAACCCAGTGTCATGGATGTATGTATTCGTCTTGCGCTTCTCTGGTGATTTGTGTGATGGTTTTCTTAGTCCCCTGGCAGAATTCAACTACGTTATCTATCCACCTTTTCCTCGGTTTTCCTCTCGCCTTCCTTCCGGATATTCTGTTGTGGAAATCTTCATATGCAGTTTGGTCTGTTCACATTCTTACTAAGTGGGCAAACAACTTCATTCTCTGTTTCGCTATATTGTTCAAGCACGGTCTTGTTAAAACATTTTCTCTGATGCTGGTATTCGTCACTCTGTCGATTCTTGTGTTGTTGATGACCGCGAACATGATTAAACTAATCAAACATGACAAACTAATGAATACATAAATAGGAGTTATAATGACTGACAAGAGAGAGTAATTATTTATTCTGTCACACTTTCTTTACAGATGTAAATTCAACCTGCAAAATTCTTTTTTTTTCTAGGGCCTCTGCCGCTCTATGCGAACTGTTCTTGTGTAGATTTACATCTCATTATCATTAATTATGTAGTTTAAATGCGTGTTCATTGTCCATGTTTCTGAACCATACAAAAATATAGAGTTAATATAGCACTTGGTAATCCCATCTTTAACTTATTTCTTATCTGTTTAGATGTTAGTAACTTGTTCATATCATTGAATGTACTTTTGGCCATTTCTATTCCTAATCTCATTTTATGTTTTCGCTTTTATTCCCGGTTCTTGTTTGGCCCACTTTAGGTGAGTAATTTGAGCAGGAACCTCCATGCTTTTTATCCATTTTCGACAGAACTAAACGTTGAACTCATTCATCATAAGGCCAGGACTCGAATCGAAAGATTCTGTTTTTATATCTACCTAGAAGATGAACAGTAACAATAAATCTGATCAGAAAGACATCGCATTACGGTCAAGGCGATTTCAACATGTAATGTAACATGGGCTTTCTGTCATTTTTTTCTTTGATCTAATCCTGTTTTGCCTCACAGCGTCAGGATAAAAAGGGATGTCTAGAACGGGAGTTTGTGTGTGCTTCACAAACATTGTCTTTCGTCCGTCTCCTCTGTTACCTCTGAGGTAGATACCCTTTGCAAGGCAGGCCCTTTTCTTTGTATCCACTATATCGAAGTAACATTGCTCTTTGATGCGCACTGGCTGTTGGTAATCTGCTTATGTGGCCGAACCATTTAATTCGTTGTGAGATTGTAGATCGGGTAGCCAAATTGAGTTACATTTTCTGTGAATCCGATAATTTTCTGTGAACTACTCGTAATACAATGGGTTTTTTGTGTGTGTGTGTGTGTTGCAAATGGCAATTTTTGCTTTCATTACATCATTACCATCATTAAGCGCTGCGTAAATTATAACATTTAACTTGCTGATCCTCTTATTAAAATGTATTACCAAGTTAACACGAGCGGGATACTACGGTCCAACAATGGGAAACACAGAATATCATCAGGATGTATGTATCTGATCAAATAGATCTAGAAGGTAGTCAACATTAATTTTTTTTCCGATCCAGAAGCACTTGAGCTGAAAGCTCTTCGGCTCGGTGTCATGGACATCGTAACCCTTCGGCTCGGTGCCACGAACACCGTAAATCTGGGGAACCTGTAGCTTTTCTGCCGGTCCGCGGAGTTGAACCCGCACTTACAGAGGACTAGTCACCCGTAGTCCAACGCGCTACGAACACGCTGGGCACGCGGGCGGTCAACATTAAATAAGAACTAGCTGATACTACATATAAGAATGAGAAAATCGAAGTATTTTGAACATAGCCTTAACATGACAGTGACTAACCTGGCCCTGATTTCAGGCATATCCTATTTAGTTCATTTGACTCTTTACACAACGGGAAGACAGAAAGAAAGTACATTGATTGTATTCATGTCAACAAAATAAAAACAAGAGAAAGAAAATGTGTTTACGATAATTAAATATGTGTTTGTCCCTGTATGTAGAGAGAGAGAGAGAGAGAGAGAGAGAGAGAGAGAGGAGAGAGAGAGAGAAAAGACTGATGCAGTGAGAAAGAAAGAGGTTCGAAATTCATTTTCCATCCTGGGCGCAACTACAATGTCAACACGAAGGAAGTTGATGTCTACGACACAGGATGCTCTGGAAGTTGCACGTGCAAGCTATTTGGGTCAAGAATGTTCTCTGGCATTCACAGCGAGCTTGGCTGTAAACAAACTATCGATCAATAGTCGACTACAGCTGACAACGTACGCACGGCAAATATTGGACATGGCACATTTGAAGTGGTTTACCGATCTGCCTCGTTCTTCCCTCGACATTATTTCTAAACCTTTAAAATAACCACCGCTAATTCAACCGGAGTATCAATAATCTCCATGTTATCTATATCAAAACTATGACAAAACACGTAACAACAAAGTACTGTAGTTTTTACAAAATACAAAAACAATAATAATACACAGCAACGTTTCGACCAAAAAGCCTTTATCAAGCAAAGGGTAAATACAAGTGAATAAATTCATTTCTAACACACACACAACGTATATAATCAGACAATACATTCATAAAGGCCCTAAAATGTTACATATCAAGAAAACCTAAATTTTAGAGCCGTTCGGAATTTATTGTCTAATTTCATATGCTGTGTGCCATGTAAGAAGTGAATTTCTTCATTTTTGTTGTATCCTTTACTTGATAAAGGCCTTTTGGTCGAAACGTTGCTTTGTATTGTTGTTTTTGCAAAACTTTATTTTTACGTGTTTCGCCATTGCTACATAGTTTTACTGCAGTCTTCCCTTATATCGCTCCTACACAGACTACATATTTCTTTATTTTATTGACATTTTCATATGAACAAAATAAGCATTCTAACCTACTCAGTATTATTAACGACACTGTTAACACAAGATACCACCAGTCTTTGTTAGAAAGGTCATAACCTTCAAGAGGACATAAATCGATCAACTTTTTTTCTCTCATGGACACAGCTGACAAATCTTCACAAGATATCACTACTGCTCATGGATTAGGATAATCCCTTTTTGATGATACACTGATTTCGTCTTCTAGATGTGAATTTTATCCAATTGTTGCCGCCTTTCTCATTCTTTAACCCATTTAGCCTATTTTAAAAGCTTTCAGAGCTCTGAGCTTCATAAAGAGCATTCATATTACTCATTACCGATAACAGTTGCCTTGCGGTGTGCCAGTGTCTCTCTCTCACCTGTAAACTATCTCACCTGTCTAAAGCACGTGTTTGTTTTACGGAGACATTGGTCGATTTATATGTTAGCTCATTAGTATGATTATCTATTTAGACTCTACGCTATTAGTTTGTGTCATCTCACAGTCTAGTTTGTCTGTCTATCTGCAAGTCCATTAGTGTGTATGTCTATCTACACAGTCCATTATTGTGTCTGTCTATCGACACTGTCTAGTAGTTTGTCTATCTACACAGTCTATTAGTTTGTCTGTCTATCTGCACAGTCCATTATGTGTCTGTCTATCTGCACAGTTCATTAGTGGTATGTCTATCTACACAGCCCATAGTGTGTCTGTCTATCTCACAGTCTAGTAGTGTGTCTGTCTATCTACCATCTAGCAGTTTGTCTGTCTACTAGGTAGTGATGTCTTTAACCGACGTTCTAGTTCAATCACCTGGACAGTTGCTTGCAAATTGTTTCGATTTTACAAGACGATGGCGCCCTGTTCAGCAATGGCAATTACTGACGTATAAGGTCTGAAATCAAAAACTTGTTTACTGTGGTTGTGGCTGTCCTGGATATGCCACATTTTATCAAGCCCATTAGTGTGTATGTCTATCTACACAGTCTAGTAGTTTGTCTGTCTATCTGCACAGTCCATTAGTGTGTCTGTCTATCTACACAGTCTTGTAGTGTGTCTGTCTATCTACACAGTCTAGTAGTTTGTCTATCTACACAGTCTATTAGTTTATCTATCTACACAGTTTATTAGTTTGTATGTCTATCTACACAGTCTAGTAGTGTGTCTGTCTATCTACACAGTCTAGTAGTTTGTCTATCTATCTACACAGTCTAGTAGTTTGTCTATCTATCTGCACAGTCTATTAGTTTGTCTATCTATCTACACAGTCTAGTAGTTTGTCTATCTATCTACACAGTCTAGTAGTTTGTCTATCTATCTGCACAGTCTATTATTTTGATTATCTATCTGCACAGTCTATCAGTTTTTCTGTCTATCGACACAGTCCATTAGTTTTTCTACGTACACAATCTATTAGTTTTTCTGTCTATCTATATAGTCCACAGTTGTTGCTTTCATTACCATCATTAAGCGCTGTGTAAATTGTAACATTTAACTCTTTGATCCTCTTATTACAATGTATTACCGATTTAACACACTCGCCCATATCACATAAATGATAGCGTACTGCACGTAAGACATCGGCTCTGTCCACACACATATATATATTTATATATGAAATGAAAATCGTGGCATATCCTTTACAGGACGTAGCCATCAACCACATTAATCGAGTCGTTGATTGTTCTAGGAACCACTTTACGTTCAGTAGTTTGCCATTGCTTTCTGAACGGTGAGGTCTATTTTTACTATTCGTAGAAATCCTACGGAAACGAATTTGCTTCCAAATTATCCGCCACAGAGTTTGAAGCATGTACGCATAGGTTGTGATCGAGCTGAGTATCGCTTACGCTATACAAAGTACAGAAACAGGATACAGCAAAGTTTCGTCTCTTATCCATTTCTTCTATGGAACTGATTCTGATATTTCTCGTCTCTCCCAGTAAGGTTCTCGGGATTCCCCATGGAAGTCCTTTCTTTCTTGAACTATTTGCCTCCTACTTCAATGTCTGCTTTGTAATGCTTTGCTCATTTCTTCTACACGTTTCTTCTACGTAAAACTATATATCCGATTTATATTTATTATAACAGTTGCTACTAGTGGTTGACGCCCGCCTGCCCAGCGTGTTCGTAGCGCGTTGGACGACGGGTGACAAGCTCCCTGTGAGTGCGGGTTAAATTCCGCGGGCTGGCAGAAAAAGCCACATGTTCTCCAGATTCATAGTGTTCATCGAAGGGTTACGATGTCATCGGAGGTCTTAACCAAAGCGTTTAGATAAAAAAATAGTGGTTGACAATGCATTTGTCTGATTTCATATCCTCTGCTGAATTCATCCCCTTTTATGGTTTATATAAAAATAAATGGATAATCATATATATAGATAAATGTAGTATTTTGGTTATAGTATGTCGCAAATATTCATCAACTGGTGTCTGCGCAGAATAGAAGGAATAAGATGGTATGATAGGGTGACAAATGAGGAACTTATGGAGAGAACAAGACAGATTCCAGTGAACGAACAGGTTAAAAAAAGACGCTGGCGCTGGATAGGACAAACTTTGCGAAAACCGGAGGGAATATAACAAGAAGGGTCCTTGCCTGGAACCCGCAGGGACAGAGAAAGAAGGAGAGGCCGAGAAATACATGAAGACGAGATTTGGAGGCGGAGATCAACAATATAAAGAAGAGCTGCAGGGAGCTGCAGGAGATAGCTAGAGATAGGAAGACTTGGCATGAGTTGGTTGAGGGCCTATGCCCCAATCCGGGGTAAAAAGCAAAGAGAGAGATATGTCGCAAATAGGACTAAGAGGAACCAGGTGTATAGTTGCATTGAAATATCACGTTGTCTCGAGGGTTAGTATATGTTTAAAGAAACAAAGAGCTGTGAGAGCACAAGCAAGAAATAACATTTGTAGTCTTCTCCTTCGAACGTTCCATATCGATCACTTGTTAAACCACTCTTTGTGATGTGTATGTGATCTGAGCCTAAGAGAGATTGTACATTGTGCCAGTTATGGGTCTATAAGTAAGCCAGCACATCCGATTTCTGCGACACTTTTTTAATTACAAGGGTAGCTTCCCTTTAGCCCTGCCCTAGTCGTCTCTTACGACATGCATTGTAGATCGCAGTGTTATTATTCTTTGCTCCCCTCGCGAGCCCAGACAACGCGCGGCGAGAAACAAAATTTAAAAAAAGGGAAAGTAAAGTGCATCTGTCTCAATAAGAATTATTTAGACAAACTGAGTGAGAAATCGATAACAAAAGAACACAAATGGCAAAGTTGAAAAAAACCAACAATCGAGAGACGATTTACTTAAATAAAATTGCAGCTATTTTGACATTGATTCTTTCTCTGTTTCACTTTCTTTTGTCCTTCTCTGCTTTTTGCCGCTAGGCGTAGCAGGTTTAACTGATGATCGGTTTCCGAGATAGTGCACGCTCGGTCGCTTGATATGCTGTGGTATTGTGGAGTTTTAAGATGTCTGTAACTCCATCAACCCATCTTTTCTTGGTCTGTCCCTTCCTCTTGATGATTCCATTTTCAGATTGCACGCTCTTGCAACTTGAGTATTCGGGTTCATTCTCACCAAATAGCCAAACCATTTGAGTCTCTGTTTTTCAATGAACCTAATAGCAGGTGGTGTTCCGACTATTCTTCTAATTTTATCATTTCTTATATGGTCTCTTCTTGACAATGATTACCGTTTACATATTCGGGAACATCAAAGACAAATAATTTCTGACTTATAATAAATAATAATTGTGATTTTAAGTAATGAGAAAAATAACATCTATGACAACTAAGACTGTATTCATGGAAGAGAAAAAAAACCACAATTTAAAACTTCTAATAATGGTAAAAGTTAGCTGCATAAGAATGGTGCAAAGTGAACAAGTTGGAACGGATCACGCGCATTAATTAAGCGACGCCGAGCGAAATACGAAAATAGAAGTGATGATGATGATTAACTGAAACAGAGGAGTTATTAAAACTGTTACTGGTTACTAAACTGGCAACATTGCACTTCGGGCAGAATCATAAGTGTTTAGTCTCGCCCACCATATATCAAAGAGTTATGCATACTGATGGTACCCGTGGCTTGCAGATTAAACACACTCTTCACTCTACCCATCAGGTATCTACTTGTACAACGGGCAACTCCAAATTGCTTAAATCGCTGGATCGATTCAACATCTATTTTAGTGTCTTCATCCAACAAGCAGTCGCGAAGGGATAGAAGAACATTCCCCTTCTCCATCTTCAACACTCTAACAATAGTTCATAAACTGAAAAATAACAAACCTGGGAACTTGCATAGAAATAAATATCGATATGGGGGAAGACTGCAGCGTTAAGAAACTGAAATGTAGCAATGTCGATATAAGGAAGACTGCAGTAAAACTATGTAGAAATCGACGAAACGTAAAAACAAAAGGATAAAAACTGAAATAGTTTTAGCAAAATGACAACAAAACAATAATACATCGCACAGCAACATTTCGACCAAAATGTTTTTATCAAGCAACCGATACAACAGAAGTGAAGAACTGAACTTATTTCACCGCACACTACATTTAGAATACAACAATTAATTCCTAACGGTCCTAAAAAGAAAATATGTAAAAACGAATAACGAAATAAATACAAAAAACTAGAAGTGGAAAATAGAGGATAAGCAATACATTTTGAAATAGATAAATGGATAAACAACAGAAGAAATGTATAGATTGGGATGTATGTTAGAGAACATACTTGATAACAAAATAGATAAAGTTTTAATGGAGACATTTGATTCCTCGAGTAAACGAGCCATGAACACAATGGAGTAGAGTGTGCTTTTATCAATGAATAACGAACACAATAAAGCACAGTGCACTGTTATTAATTAATCAGGTAGTAGCATGTCCCTTGCGGAACGTTACTTTTATTACAGCCCGCATGACAAAAATCTGTCTTTAGTAAGTTCTGCCACCTCTTCCAGTGTCATGTTCAATGTTTCTTTGATGTCCTGCTGCCACACTCGTCTTGGTCGTCCCATGCCTAGTACTCCAGGAACCACGTCTTCCATTACCGTTCTCTACAAATCACGGTGACATTCATTAATTATTAATAAATAATTAATACAATGTAGTAGAATGTGATGTTAGTAATGAATACAGTGTAGTAGAATGTGATGTTAGTAATGAATATAGTGTAGTAGATAGTGATGTTAGTAATGAATATAGTGTAGTAGAATGTGATGTTAGTAATGAATATAGTGTAGTAGATAGTGATGTTAGTAATGAATACAATGTAGTAGAATGTGATGTTAGTAATGAATATAGTGTAGCAGAATGTGATGTTAGTAATGAATATAGTGTAGTAGAATGTGATGTTATCAATAGAATATAGTGTAGCAGAATGTGATGTTATCAATAGAATATAGTGTAGCAGAATGTGATGTTATCAATAGAATATAGTGTAGCAGAATGTGATGTTATCAATAGAATATAGTGTAGCAGAATGTGATGTTAGTAATGAATATAGTGTAGCAGAATGTGATGTCAGTAATGAATATAGTGTAGTAGAATGTGATGTTAGTAATGAATATAGTGTAGCAGAATGTGATGTTAGTAATGAATATAGTGTAGTAGAATGTGATGTTAGTAATGAATATAGTGTAGTAGAATGTGATGGTAGTAATGAATATAGTGTAGCAGAATGTGATGTTATCAATAGAATATAGTGTAGTAGAATGTGATGTTAGTAATGAATATAGTGTAGTAGAATGTGATGAACGAAAAATAAAGATGTTATTAATGAAATCAGGTAGTAGCATGTGATGTTAGTAACGTTACATTATTAGGCAGAAATGTGATGTTAGTAATGAATTAGTGTCAGTTAATGTGATGTCTGCTGCCAACTGTCTTGGTGTCCAGATGTGATGGTAGTAATAGAATATTTATTAGATAATGATACAATGTAGCAGAAGTGATGTTAGTATGAATATAGTGTAGCAGAATGTGATGTTATCAATAGAATATAGTGTAGTAGAATGTGATGTTATCAATAGAATATAGTGTAGCAGAATGTGATGTTATAATTGAAATTGATGTATATATATTAGTTGAATTATTTAGTAGTAGAATGTGATGTTAGTAATGAATATAGTGTAGCAGAATGTGATGTTAGTAATGAATATATTGTAGTAGAATGTGATGTTAGTAATGAATATAGTGTAGAGAATGTGATGTTAGTAATGAATATAGTTAGTAGATGTATGTAGTAATGAATAGTATGTGTAGTAGAATGATGATTGAGTTTAAAGAATATAGTAGTAGATGATGTAGTAATGAATATATGTATAGTGATGTTAGTAATGAATATAGTAGTAGATGTGATGTAGTAATGAATATAGTGTAGTGAATGTATGTTAGTAATAATATAGTGTAGCAGAATGTGATGTTAGTAATGAATATATGTAGTAGAATGTGATGTTAGTAATGAATATATATTGTAGTAGAATGTGAGTTGAGTAATAGAATATAGTGTAGTAGAATGTGATGTTATAATAGAATATAATACAATGAATGTGATGTTACATTAGATATAGTTGCATCTATGGGTTCATACATCATAAGTAGAGTTTCTGATTTGTTGACTGTATGTTACTATAAGTTTTACAGATAGATTATATATAAGGGAAGAGTCTTGCATTAAATAAAACGTTTGTGTTAGTAACCTTGTCTACATTAGAGAGTGTGCTTACATTATTGAGAGTCCCTACATTAGAAAGTGTGCTTACATTAATGAGTGTCCCTACATTAGAAATGTGCTTACATTATTGAGAGTCCCTACATTAGAAAATGGGCTTACATTGTTGAGAATCCCTACAATGGACGGAGAGTTTGCAGTTGCGTACATGTCTCCATTGAAAAAATATTTACGTTAATCAACCCATCTATATTGTATAGCGTGTTTCTTTATTAGATAAAGCGTTTGCACTAGGGAGGTGTCTGCATAAGATAGTGCTTTGTGCAATACCTCGCAGGTGGCGTGTCATTTCTCAGGAGAGGGACTAAGTCATATGGGGAAATCCATGGGCAATGAAGTCAGTCATTCAGCTTTATTTCATTATTACTAGAGGACGTGTTGCACTAGAAGACTTTGTGCACTATGAGACGTGTCTGTCTTAGGGAACGTGTGCGCATTAGGTAGAGTGCATTTAGGAGCATGTCTATACTAGACCACAGTAAACTCTAAACTCATACAGCCAGCGGACTCAGGTAACAATTCTAAGAAATAAGATCACAACCGTCGCATGTCCTCGCATTCCAGTATTGTTGTATATAATAATTCCTCTAGTACCGGTATACGTTACATAGGGCCAGCAAGCAATTTCTCCATACCACTCTATCCTGGGCAACTCGTTCAATATCCTCCATGGAATTGAGACCGATATTTCTTGACTCTCTCAGCAAAGTTCGTTTCAGGGTCTCCTTAGGTCGCTCTCCTTCTTGAACCCTTTGCATCCCACTTCAATGCCTACTTAGATATTCGTTGATCATTTCTCCTCAAAGTGTGTCCAACATATCTCCATCTTCTCTCTCTTATAACAGTTGTCACTAGTGGTTGAACAGACATTTCTCTGATTTCATCACTTCTCAAATTCATTCCATTTTATATTCATTATCCATTTTTGTATATAGACGAATTCATTTAAAAATCAACACAACATGTTAAATCAAGGTTATATTATGTAACAAGTTCAGTTTAACAATAAGGAATATCAATATTATGAATATTTTTCTGCAATAAATATCTATAGACTCATATAATTGAGTAAAATTGCAAAAAAGCTTGCATTGTTATATCAAACATATACAAAATCCAGCCCCCAACTAAAAACTAGGTCAGGGTTTCCCCGGTCAGTTACGTGGCCCAATTTAGAGTTGTCTGTAACTAGACATAATGTTTGTATTTAGGAACCTGCCTGTACAAGACATTGTTTGTATTTAGAAACCTGCCTGTACTAGACATAATGTTTGTACTTAGGAGCCTACCTGTACAAGACATTGTTTGTATTTAGGAACCTGCCTGTACTAGACATAATGTTTGTGTTTAGGAACCTACCTGTACAAGACATAGTGTCTGTATTAAGAAACCTGCCTGTACAAGACATAGTGTTTGTATTAAGAAACCTGCCTGTACAAGACATAGTGTTTGTACTCAGTAACCTGCCTGTACTAGACATAATGTTTGTGTTTAGGAACCTGCCTGTACAAGACATAGTGTTTGTATTAAGAAACCTGCCTGTACTAGACATAATGTTTGTGTTTAGGAACCTACCTGTACAAGACATAGTGTCTGTATTAAGAAACCTGTCTGTACAAGACATAGTGTTTGTACTCAGTAACCTGCCTGTACTAGACATAATGTTTGTATTAAGAAACCTGCCTGTACAAGACATAAGTGTTTGTATTAAGAAACAGATCTGGCATTAGATATCATCAAGTAGTATATCCTTTGCAGGACGTGGCTTGCATTACAGCCTGCCTGAAAAACTCTCTGTCAATAGCAAGTGCCTCTTCTAACATCATGGTCAAGATTTCTTTGATATTCTGCAGCCACCTTCGTGTTGGTCTTCCCCTTCCTCTATCCTCAGGAACCATGCCATTCATTACTGTTCACTCCAATCCATCGTGTTGTTTAGCGTGACCGAAATACCTATTTTCCGAGACATGATATTGTTTATGAGCCAATGCTTCACGATAAATAAGTCTTGTAGTATGTACTTGTTTATTTGTCGTCTCTGTCCAAGGCGTTCTAAGACTTTTTTTGGTAGCATCTTATTTCGAATGCTTTGATTTTGTTGCTTAATGCCTGTGTTAAGATCCACTTCTAGCAACCATTTGTTGCCACAAGAAAGATGCATGCTATCAGAAGGCTTAACTTTGTTCTTTTGATTGTGTTATATTATAGTTTCTTCATGCTGACCACCATTTGGAAAGGCATGGCTTCCCTTGTACAGCATCCAGTATTGCTAAAAAGTATGGGACGATCTTAATGTCTTCATTGTCGATATTAATTTTAGGTTGGTATTTTATTTTGTCGGTGGTCATGATTTTGGTGTTTTATTTATTAAGAAAAAGGTTAGATAGAGTGATTAAATTACAGACCTTGCCTGCACTAGGGAAGAGCATGTCTGCATTAGGGAGTACAGATGTACTAAGAGCACACTTGTACTAGGAGCACACTTTAAATAAGAGCACGCCTGTACTAGGAGCACACCTGTATTTGGGAGCCCACCTGTTTTGGAGCCACCTTTTATTGGGAGCCCACCTGCACTAAAGAGCCCATTTACAACTGAAACATAACATACGATAAGAAATGCATAGAGACATTTAAAACTGAAACATTTCTGGTTGTGTTATAACATTCCGCCCATGTGTTGCTAGGGCTCTCAAGGAGAGCAAAGAATTGTAACACTGCGACCTACATGCATGTCGTAAGAGGCGACTGAAATAGGGGCATAGGGAAGCTACCCTAGTAAATTAAAAGCGTCGCAAAAATGGGAAATACTGGCCTACTCGTAGGTGCATAACTGGCACAACGTAAAATCGCTCTTAGGCTCAGATCACATACACATCACAAAGAGTGGTTAACAAGTGGTCAATGTGGAGCGTTCAAGAAGTAGAGATATTCATAACATTCAAAAGCAGAACGTAAATGACAAACATATTATAACATTGTAAACTAACATAAAGACGATAACAAATATGACAAAACATATTTAAACGTACAACAAAACGGAAGATGTTAGAACAATGAAAACTGAAATAACAACAAATGATAAAAATATATCAGATAATTTAAAATTGGAAACAAATAATGCAATCACGTATGGGGAAAGACAGAATGGAGAGAGAAAAATAAGAGTGAAAGAAAGTGTCGTTAGATTTCAAAAGCGTGTGAGCAGAATATCGACTTTTTCAAAGATTAAATAAAGAAACGCGACTCGGAGACACTTCCAAGTTGATTGACATCTTTTAATAAAGTTAAGACGCTGAACATCTGACAGAGAAATTCTGAACAACAAAAGCTGTCACCTGCAGACTTCAGATCACGATGTTGTGAAGAATTATGTCAGAGAATTAAACCCACCTGCTTGAGATGGAAGACAACATCTCAGACACGTCCGCCACTTGTTTACATGAAGCAAATGATGAAACGGGTAAAGTTAATACACAATGGATGTTTTTGATGTGTTTACATTGGAATAAACAAGGCCATGTTTGATTGAGTGGGAATGCGATGTGGGAAAACAATTATAAGAGGGATGAGAAGACGAATGAGAATATATTTTTTTGTTTGTTAGGTGGTGGATTACGCCTCTATGTAGTCGAGACACGCCCTTTTCAACCTAAGACGAATGTTTTATTTGGGTTACATCAGAGCGTTATTGTCATATTTTCTTGGTGTGGTCATGTGGCCTGGGACTAGTCTTAGAACAGATTGTTTGTTGAGTATTGTGTTCTGGTGCATGTGTAAAGTCCTGATAAGTACTTTTGGTGTTAACCTGGATGTAGCCATGAAAAGGGCTTGTAGTGTTAACATGGATGTAGCCATGAAAAGGACTTGTAGTGTTAACTCTTAAACGATCATAGGTATTTAAGGTTTCTTATTTATTTATAAATACCTCCTCTATTACTAGCAGCCATATATTCCTTGCCTTAATAATACTTATGTTATATATGGTTGGAAAGCTAATTGAATGGGCTATCAAGATAATAATAATAATTCCCTCGTACCGTTATACGCTACATAGGGCCTGGAAGTAATTTCTACATACCGCTCTATCCTGGGCAACTCGCTCAATCTCCTCCATGGAACTGAGACCGATATATCTTGCCTATCTCAGCAAAGTTCGTTTCATGGTCTCCTTATGTCGTCCTCTTTCTGAACCCTTTGCATCTCACTTCAATGCCTGCTTTGATATTCGTTGATCATTTCTCTTCAAGGTGTGTCCAACATATCTCCATCTTCTCTTTCTTATAACAGCTGTCACTAGTGATTGACCAGACATTTCTCTGATTTCATCACTTCTCCGGAATTCGTCAAGATATGTGGTTTTAATATCAGTTGTATATGTAATATGTGATATCAGTGACTTAATTATTGTGATACTAAAAAAATGTTTCTACATGCAGCTATTGTAGCAATATATCTCTTTTTCTCTCTATTGAATAGCCATATGTTTCAACATGCATAACTATGATTGCGTTCATATATATATGTGTATACTGTGAAAAGTCTCATGTGACCAACAAGTTTATGGCGTCTGTGGCCTAGGGTTAGTGACTCGGTCTATTAACTCGACGTTCTGAGTTCGAATCACGCTGCGGACAGTTTGCTTGCAAATTGTTTCCGTTGATTTTAACAAAGGACGATGGCGCCACCCGTTCAGAAAGCAATGGCAAACGACTGAACGTATAAGTGGTGCCTAGAAAATCAACGACTTGTTGATGGCTACGTCCTTTGGGATATGCCACGATTTTCATTTCATCCGCCAGAGTGGTTACCAGGGCCCAAATTTGGGGTGTAAAGAATAGAACCATTGTTACTTGTCACGCATGTCGTAAGAGGCGATTCAGGGGGTTTGGCTGAGATCAGATTCATGTGTCCTAAACGTGTAGAAGTCTATGCGTTTAGGGGCGTACCAAACCAATGTGCAACGTATAGACGTTTTTGGCAAAGATCAAACACATCACAAAGAGTGATTAAAACTGGTTGTAAAGAACGAACGCAAAGAAGAAGAAGGATCCTTGTATCCATTGTCATTTTTAATTATGTAATCAATCACAGCCACTTTCGTCAGTTGCCAATATCCTCTTGCCGTGTCAGTTCTAAAGTGACAGTTGCTCTAAAACATGCATACATCTAGGGAATGACAAAGCGTTCTATTGGGAGTTCAATATTATAAATCGTTATATTTTATCAGTCTAACGACCAAGATGGTATTGGTTTCACTAAGGTAGCCAAGACCAAGTGTCGTCAACCTACTTTGCCCATAATACGAAACTGTCTAAGTCTGCACCATATGGCTCTAAATCTCACTTACGTCGGTTAGAGACACTTCTAGCCCTTTCGCTGCTATATACTTTCTGATGGCTGAGCTAAAAATAGCTACTCTCTGTTTCTAGGTAAAAAACGTGAATGTACGCCTATAGCAGTGACAGTAGCAATGTATAGCGCGTTAACACGTCTTTAGTCCACAGAGGAGATATAATAACAGACGTGTTAATGCGTCTTTATAATTGAATGGGGAAAACGTATATATATGTCCTTAGCAGCTAAAGGGTTAAAAACTCTAAAAATGGACAATGGCCTATTGGTTCAGAATGTTGCCAGATCTAGATTACGCTACATATTTTCTATGCCATTTTTAAACAGAATCTAACACTTAGAATACATTCCTTGCCAACAACAACGACACAAGTCCAGTCGGCAAATCTATGAAACCAACGGTTGATGTACGAAGCATGTTTATCAAATACTATGTAACTGTATTCCATACATTCCATATAACATTCAGTAAAATATTAACGTATATTTTCTGCTCTTATATTTATTAAATTTATAAAATGCTTTAACTAGAACATGACAGCACCAAAGAAGGCAGATTGGGGAGGGAAAAGAGGCTAATACTTGATAGCACCAGACGACCCTGATGTCTGAGGCAAAGGCAAGTAGGATCATGTTTACTGATGTTAAAGTCAACAGACTCAGCAGTATAGAGATGGAATTAAATCAATAATCCACAACATAGGTCAACTGTAAGAATTCGCATCTCTTGCCATGTTATTACATTACGCCAATCTGCTCTTTGTTCATCGTGTATTGTTCATTATCCGCGTGTGTCGTATTCCTCTTGCACTCAGTATTCGCCCAGTATTGCATTTCAACAATTCCGAGATTTTTATTTATTGTTTAATCTTTACGAACTCTTGAACGTATTTTAACAATATTAGGACGTGTTACAACTGCTAGTATCAACTGATAACGTGTTTCCATATCTTAAACTGCCCCATAAGAGATTTTCCCCACGCTTAAGCCTGCCCATACCGTGTTCTCACAGCTTAAACCTGCCCATACCGTGTTCTCACAGCTTAAACCTGCCCATACCGTGTTCTCACAGCTTAAACCTGCCCATACCGTGTTCTCACAGTTTAAACCTGCCCATACCGTGTTCTCACAGTTTAAACCTGCCCATACCGTGTTCTCACAGTTTAAACCTGCACATAGCGTTTTTCCACAGTTTAAATCTGCACATAACGTGTTTCTACAGTTTAAACCTGCCAATAACGTGTTTCTACAGTTTAAATCTGCACATAGCGTTATTCCACAGTTTAAACCTGCACATAGCGTGTTTCCACAGTTTAAACCTGCATATAACGTGTTTCTACAGTTTAAACCTGCCAATAAGGTGCTTCAACAGTTTAAATCTGCACATAGCGTGTTTTCACAGTTTAAATCTGCACATAGCGTGTTTTCACAGTTTAAATCTGCACATAGCGTGTTTCTACAGTTTAAACATGCACATAACGTGTTTCTACAGTTTAAACCTGCACATAACGTGTTTCTACAGTTTAAACATGCACATAACGTGTTTCCACAGTTTAAACCTGCACATAACGTTTTTCCACAGCTTTAACCTGTCAATAACGTGTTTCCACTCACAGCTTAAACCTGTCCATAAGGTGTTTCACCGCTTAAACCTGAACATAACGTGTCTCCACTCATAGCTTAAACCTGCAAATGTGTTTCACAGCTCAAACCTACCCATAACGTATTTCCACTCACAGCTTAAAGCTACCCATGTGTTTCCCAGCTTAAATCCACCCATAACGTGTTTTCACGCACAGCTTAAACATGTCCATAACGTGTTTTCACAGCTTAAACCTGCCTGTAACGTGTTTTTATATCTAATACCAATTTCTTACGTGTTCCAAAAGCTAACACCAACTTATAACGTGTCTCAACAACTAACACCAACTTGTAACGTGTAACAACAACTAACACCAACATGTAACGTGTCTCAACAACTAACACCAACATGTAACGTGTCTCAACAACTAACGCCAACTTGTAACAACAACTAACACCAACTTGTAACGTGTAACAACAACTAACACCAACTTGTAACGTGTCGCAACAACTAACACCAACTGTAACTTGAACAACAACTAACACCAACTGAACTTGTAACAACAACTAACACCAACTTGTAACTTGTAACAACAACTAACACCAACTTGTAACGTGTCTCAACAACTAACACCAACTTGTAACGTGTCTCAACAACTAACACCAACTTGTAACGTGTCTCAACAACTAACACCAACTTGTAACGTGTCTCAACAACTAACACCAACTTGTAACTTGTAACAACAACTAACACCAACTTGTAACGTGTAACAACAACTAACACCAACTTGTAACGTGTAACAACAACTAACACCAACTTGTAACGTGTAACAACAACTAACACCAACTTGTAACGTGTAACAACAACTAACACCAACTTGTAACGTGTAACAACAGCCAGCGACAACGCTACCAAAGTGGACAGGTCTAATTGGAAACAAAAGTAAATGGATCTTGTTACGCCACTTTCTGAAATTGGCAGCTGTATTGACAGAATCCTTCCCAACAAAATCACCAGATTACTTAACCGTCGCTGAAATGCTTGGCATGCAGTTGTGTATCTACTGGTGTAGGTAACAAGAAGAACAGAGAAAACATTACCGTTTTTCCCTCTTGTCTTCATTTTCGATTATCTTATTTCTTGAGTTATTTATTTCTTTCGTATTTCTCTCTGTCTTGTTTCATTTTATGTTCTTTTACCGTTCCTTGATGATTTCTTTCTTCTATTTATCTTAAATTCCTTGAACATCTCTACGGGAGTCGGTACATTGCAGAGATTAGTGCTCTGAATTCGATATACAGACTAACGTAGTTCAATTCACCTTCTCTGCGCGCTCATGCGGTAGAATGGTCAAGGATAGAATGGTCAAGGAAGCCAGGGGTCCATTTAGTAGGTCATCAAGCAGCATGACAATGGAGGTAATGGCGATGACTAAGGCCCTATCCTGGCTGGAGTCACAAAACTACACTCATGCGTGCATTCTGAGTGATTCATTTAGTATGATCCGAAAGGGGAGGCTGGCTCGGTGAGCAGGCAATGGACTTAATCACTACACGTGTCAACAATTTGCAGAAGTACACTTATTTTCGTTCCGGGGAACATGGGTGTCGTTGGCAATGAGAGAGCAGACAGGCTGGCTGGCTCTGCCACCATATCAGGGGGCCAAGTCAATGGATAGAGCTGCTATTTTGAACACCTTCATAGAGCATGGCCGCAAAGAAGATTTTCATTTAAATCAATCCAAGTCAACTACTAGATTGAAAAAAAACTGGGATTAAAGAGACAGTAATGTGTAAATTTGAAAACAAACGACGATGGAGAAGATCAGAACATAAGAAAGCTCATCAAATAGAAAAATGTAGGCTTATTTTGTCATATATGATTATATCATCAGTCTTGGTAAAATTATATATATCTATCTTTGTTGAACAAACCTTTCTTTATCGTGTCTTCTTTATACAAAATAATGACTGATCTTATTTAATTGGACCGAACAATCTTACTTATCTTCAGTGTTATGTGTTGTTAGTTCTAGTAACTAACATGTAACTTAAAGGTTGTGACCACTTTCCAACATCAATTATAAGCTATCAATATTTAAGGCTACATTAAAAATAATGAACTAAGTGATGTGTTTTCAAAAAATATTTAAGAACTTTTAAGTTTTATTATTATTATTAATTTATATTTTCTCAATATCTATATCTATATGATCTTCGTGTCCCGATTGACACATAATGCTTCCACAAGAGACTTCCATTGTTGCCGTTCTGCTGCCTTTCTACCAACCGTCTCCCACGTCAGGCCACACTCCTTTAACTCTCTCTCCACAGTTCTTCTCCATGTTTCATGAAATCAGTTGCCTGATTGACCTCGCTCCCTTCACCCGTTATAACAATGGTATCTCTTGCTTCTGTTTCCGTAACATTATGTTCTTCTTTAAGGAATGAGTTTTTAGATCATTGCACAACCCCCAACCAGGAGTTCACAATTTGTCTGTCCTAAATCCTTCCACATTTCTGACATAGGTGTCTTCCCTAATAGGAGCAAAGCTCATGTCATTATAGCTTTCAGGAACATGGAGGTACGCAAGCTCCCCACAACTACAAGGTAATGACCTCGTTGGGAGTTTTCTCAATATGCACATTAGTAAATTATACAGCTAATGAAAAAAAAAAAACCCAGAAAATACATCCCGTGTCTATTGAATTACACACATCAGTCTACAAAATTACAGCTTAAAACGTGTATGTGAATAATTCACCAACATTCGAACCATACATCTTGCTGTTTAATGCGTTTGACGTATGTTGCATGGCATTAAGCACATTGTTTTATGTACAGTTCTGAGGTTTCTAAAGAAATTCATTGTTGTCTATGTTTAAAAGTACGAAGCATGTTTTCTACATCTGTTTTCTTCATCTGTTTTCTTCATATGTTTTCTTATTTCTGTTTAGCAGATTTCTTATGGCAGGTTCAGAAGTAAAGGATATTGACATTTTCACTATATTTGTACCCTCACTATGATTTCCTCTTTCGTCTGCTTGAAAAGAGCATTATCATCGCACTTGGGTAAACAATCATGTATGCTCTGGTCTCTTTCTTAATCAGAAATATCTCAGCGAGAGTAAACAAACTGTTCCATCGACAAAAGTTTGCTACACAATTTTGAAAATTATGAACTTTTTTGTGGAAATTGTATTTTAATTTGTTTAGTAATTTTGGCCGGGCAGCTTAGCTTTTTGCTACCTGCTCTTATCGATTTGAATATGTTAATAGTTCGTTTACGTCTTCATCTTTAACACGAGACCTGCCCGTCTGCCCAGCGTGTTCGTAGCGCGTTGGACTACGGGTGACTATCCCTCTGTGTGTGCGGGTTCAATTCCGCGGGATGGCAGAAAAAGCCACAGATTCCCCAGATTTACGGTGTTCGTGGCACCGAACCGAAGGGTTACGATGTCCATGGCACCGAGCCGAAGAGCTGAAAAGCTCAAGTGCTTCTGGATTGGGAAAAAACCCAACAAACAAGCAAATACGAGACCTACATTCTACCATCCGTCTGATTGCTCCACGCGTGGAACGAACCGAGTATCTTTGATACAAGAGACGATCACATTACTACCTCGCAACAGAGATTTTCAATCATAGTATTGTATTAACTGACATTTCAATTACCTTATGCACACTAACCACCATTGAAGTAATAAGTTAAATTACTACCCATTCCTTGCTAACATCACAAAAATGAGATATATATAGAGAAGCTGGATTGTGAATCAGAACTTAAGAGAATGGTCAAAACACCCACATGAGATCTAATTGAAACCTGGCTCAGGTGCCATGTTGACCTCGAGAAACAAAAAGTCGGTTTGTTTGATGGTCAAAATTACTTAAATCGACAAAGATTGACGATATTGGCTATACATCGTGATTACAGAATGTGAGAACGTAAATAATAAAGAACATGAAAGCACATATGGGTTTAAACTTGATTTAAGTATAAACTTGATTTAAGTATAAACTTGATTTAAGTATACACATAAGCAAGCAATAAGTAAGAAACATGGAAGACAACAAAAGAAACCATCAGAAAACTTCAGACCTTCGTAAATGGGTGTTTACGCAGAATAGAGGGACAGGGATGGTTTGATAAGATTACAAACGATGAACTCAGAGAAAGAACTAAGCAGGTACCAGTGGAGAAAGAGCTCAGGAAGAGACGCTGGCGATGGATAGGACATACATTGAGAAGACCGATCGGAAGCATTGTAAGACAGGCACTGTTTTGGAACCCGCAGGAAAGACAGAGGAAAGGCCTAGACAGACCTGGAGAAGAGAGCTGGAGGCTGAAATTAAAAGGATAGGTAAAACATGGAAAGAGTTGGAAGGATGACGAGAGAGAGAAGAACTGGAAGAAGATTGTTGAAGACCTATGCTCCGTTGGGAGTTGAAAGGGGAAGAAAAAGAAGAAAAGTAAGCAATAAGTAAGATGAACGTATTTGAAAACAAAAAGATAACTGCGAAAAATAATGAAAATAAAATGGAAAGAATTGAGGATAACTACTTAACCACAAATAAGAACTCTTATAACAAAGAGAAGATGGAGATATGTTGGGCAGTCTCTGAGGGGAAATGATTACAGAAACACAAAGCAGGCATTGATGTTGGAAGCAAGTGGTTTACAAAAGAAAGGAAGACATAGGCAAACCCTAAAACGAACTATACCGAGAGAGGCAAGAAATAGCAAGACATAATTATACAGAAGAGATTGAACGAATTCTCCAGGATAGAGCGTTATGGAGAAATTGAATACAGGCTTTATGTAATATGTATATAAAAGTATGAGGAGAATACAATATTCAAGAAATGTAAATAATAAAACATGTTTTTTTTTTTCTTCTTCTCATTCGTTGTTGTTTAGTGATCATCAAGTTGTGTATCCTTTATATTACGTTGCTCTCTTTGCAACGCATCTGAAATTCACTCTGTCTAGCCAGTTTACCCACTTCGTCGACGGTCATATTCATGGTTTATTTAATATCTTATAGCCATCTTCCTCTTGGTTTGCTTCTGCGTCCTGGGACCCTGCCCTCTAATATTATTCTATCCAAGCCATCGTGACGCTTGATGTGACCAAAGTATCTAATTTGTCTGTACAGTATGTTGTTTATCAGCCAATTCTCTTTAACATTTAGTTCTTTCAGGACATCAGTGTTCTTTCTTTTTTCTGACCATCGTATTCGTAGGATCTTTCTGTAGCATTTAGTTTCGAAGGACTGGATTTTCGTTCTTGCTTTTAGTAATATCTAGAAAAAAATCGTCCAGTTTTCTGGATGTGTGTAGCTGTTGTTAATATTTGGTCACAACTTCTAATCAGCTTTACATGTGTGTCACAACTTCTAATCAGCTTTACATGTGTGTCACAACTTCTAATCAGCTTTACATGTGTGTCACAACTTCTACTCAGCTTTACATGTGTGTCACAACTTCTAATCAGCTTAACATGTGTGTCACAACTTCTAATCAGCTTTACATGTGTGTCACAACTTCTAATCAGCTTTACATGTGTGTCACAACTTCTAATCAGATTTACATGTGTGTCACAACTTCTAATCAGCTTTACATGTGTGTCACAACTTCTAATCAGCTTTACATGTGTGTCACAACTTCTAATCAGCTTTACATGTGTGTCACAACTTCTAATCAGCTTTACATGTGTGTCACAACTTCTAATCAGCTTTACATGTGTGTCACAACTTCTAATCAGCTTTACATGTGTGTCACAACTTCTAATCAGCTTTACGTGTGTGTCACAACTTCTAATCAGCTTTACATGTGTCACAACTTCTAATCAGCTTTACATGTGTGTCACAACTTCTAATCAGCTTTACATGTATTTCTAAAAGATCTACAGACGAACGATTGCCTTCATTGCAATTGAATTAGCATGTTACCTACTGTGAGTCGTTGAATAAAGCACAAACTCCGTAGCACCGGCATCAATCCTAGCGATGTAGTAAACGTTGCTTGCCTGAACAGAACGACGCGGTTCATTCAACCTTCGAAAAGCAATGCAATAGCTTAACAACCTGACTACAGAGACAACCCAATCATAGTTTTTTTTAAATTTAAACTGTCGTGACTGCCTGTTATACATACATACTGCCTGTTATACATACTGCCTGTTATACATACATACTGCCTGTTATACATACATACTGCCTGTTATACATACATACTGCCTGTTATACATACTGCCTGTTATACATACATACTGCCTGTTATACATACTGCCTGTTATACATACTGCCTGTTATACATACATACTGCCTGTTATACATACTGCCTGCATACTGCCTGTTATACATACTGCCTGTTATACATACTGCCTGTTATACATACTGCCTGTTATACATACTGCCTGCATACTGCCTGTTATACATACTGCCTGTTATACATACTGCCTGTTATACATACTGCCTGTTATACAGTTTTTGTGTGCGATGTAGGTCAGGGATGGCATATGCCTGTGGAATTTAAAACCTCCATGGCTAGTTCAGGCGCCGCGAAACTACTATGGTTATGATTTTTCATTATGCCCCCGATATAAAAAAAACTCATTGGTCTTACCGTGAATTGAGCCCGGATCTCCCGCATGGGAGCTGCGCTCTAAACCTCTTGACCAGACGCCCCCTCCTCTATATATATGTAAGGGGGGGAAGGATAAATGTCTTCGGGAACCAGGTTTCATTTTGTAGTTGAATATATAAACGTGTGGGAGCTTTGTAGAATATGTTCTGATGTCTGTGCTTTATATGAACCTCAGTAGCATAGTTATTAGTGAACTGGCTTTTCACGAGCGTGGTTCGGGTTTAACTCCATATTGGAAGCACTCCGAAGTAAAGGCGGTCTGTGTCATGTTGACCAAATCACCCATAGTGTACCGACAATAAAACACACGGCCTTAACACTGTGGTTTCTTCCTATAATACCGCTTTTTGGGTAGTTTAAGACAAAGTGGACAGGAGCCTGTTGAATCTAATGTCCCATGGCTAGTACAGACCTGAAACTGCTCAGGTTCTAACTTTTCTTTATGCCCTGAAAGAAAAAAACTCATTGGCTTTACCATGGAATGAGTCTCAGCATAGAGCCGTGCCCTAATCCACCGGCCAAACTTCCACTCTTAACACTGTATTCCCCAATAGAAGTATGAGAAATGGTTCCTTCCTTCATTGTATCTGCTGTCTGTGCTATATATCCATGCAAGCACAGTTGTGTTGGACATGTAACATGTTTATTAACATTTTTCACTCATTATTGAACATTATTTTCTATAGCTAATTATTACATCAATCATGTACAAGATTACGTATCTAATATGTGATAATAAAGTCATTGTAATAAATGCCATTACATCTCTTTGTTCTCATTTCCGAGAGTACGCTAGGGAATTGTATAGGGCATATAAATTAAGGCCGTTTACCCCAAGTTGTTCCCATGCTAATGAAATACATTGGTTTTCTTTTCTCTCCAATAGAAACAGCTTTTGACCATGCCGAGTAGTCGAACCTGGACTTTTCTGTTATTAAACACCTCCCCCTCCCTCCTCTGCGTTTAACGCGTGCGTAATGAAAATCGTGGCATATCCTTTACGGGACTTAGCCATCAACAACATTTAATTGTTTAACTGATTAGCTCTCTCTCTCTCTCTCTGCCTTTTAACCCGGATTGGGGCATAGACACTCAACCGACTCATGCCTTCCTATCTCTAGCTATCTCCTGCAGCTCCCTCCAGCTATTCTTTATATTATTGATCTCTGTCTCCAAATCTCATCTCCATGTATTTCTCGCCTCCCCTTTTTCACTGTCCCTGCGGGTTCCAGGAAAGGGTTCTTGTTATATTCCCCCTCAGGTTTTCCTCAGGTGTCCTTTCCAGTGCTAGCGTCTTTTTTTAACCTCTTGGTTCATTGAAAAATGTCTTGTTCTCTCCAGAAGTTCTTCATTTGTAACTCTATCGTACCATCTTAGTCCCTCTATTCTGCGCAGACACCAGTTGATGAATAACTGATTAGCTACTGAATTGAAAAACAGGTCGTGGCTGAATTAAATTTAGGTCCAATTTTCACATTGCAGGTGTATGTACAAATTCAGCTGCAGATTTCTTAAATATTAACACATTTTTATGAGTAATATACCATTTTGTAGGTAAATGAATTTCCTTTAAGATCATTGTGAAACAAATAAATAGTGGCGCTCCCAGCGGCCAATCAGTTAAGCAATATGCATTGCTACTAATGCTGCAACCATTAGGGAGAAAGTTACTAAGAGCTCTAATAAAGTCAAGATGTTACAGAGATGGTGTAATTAAATACGTGGGCTTAAGGACTGGCATAACGAAGTACATTACATAGCTGAAATACAATAGTAGATTATCAGAATTGATATAGTCAAGTAGATTATCAGAAATGATATAGTCAAGTAGATTACCAGAATTGATATAGTCAAGTAGATTATCAGAATTTATATAGTCAAGTAGATTATCAGAATTGATATAGTCAAGTACTGTAGATTACCAGAATTGATATAGTCAAGTACTGTAGATTACCAGAATTGATATAATCAAGTAGATTACTAGAATTAATATAATCAAGTAGATTACTAGAATTGATATAGTCAAGTAGATTACTATAGTCTGTCCATTAATTCGTGAGCACGTTTGAAATTGATTTTCTCGAAAACTACCTGTTGGATCTCAGTGATTTTTGCATGCAGCCTTAGAATATCCATGACGCTAAAATAAAGCTAACCAGTAGTCCATAGATGCTACGGATTTTGCACATCGGCGAATTCCTTTGATCTTTTATGACAATTGCAAATACGGGGCTCAAATTTTAGATTTTACAGTATCCTAGAATTTGTCCATGTCAATTCTATTCATAGGTGTATCTCCATATTAACTTGATAGGTCAAGTAATTAAGTATGTTGCCCTTTATGTGCAATCGTGAACTTGGATACAATATGCAACAGTTAGTCCTCCCTTCGGTCACCATTAGACCCCAGGGTGTCTTAACTTCACCACAAATTGTATGATGGTAGACGCATTTGGATATGGAAATGTATACGTTGCTATTTCTCAGTCTGTAATCAAAATATGATTTGTATCATCCCGAATCTGACGATTCCATGAGGTTGATAATTGTTACTGGCTGGACAAATTGTAATCCATCTCGGTGCCAGTACTCGTCTTCCTCTCGGAGCACATGTTCAACACACTTCTTCCACAACTGCATGTCTATCATTGAGAGGGACTCACGTGTCAGAACTTCAACATCACACATTTTAAACGTCCTGTTCTGTTCGGCAACTTGCCCTTTTACTTTAGCCCAGACAAGCTCTATCGGATTGAGGTGAGCATGATATGGAGGTAGTCGAAAAGACGTGTGGCCGTATTCCACAATGATTTTGTCAATATGAAACACCTTTGTCTTATTTGTCATCCTCACCAGGTGCAACAACTCGAGTTTCAAATATGTATCATCGAAGCTGACATTTTCCTTAGCAAGCCAAGTCCTAATTTGATCTTTTGTATTTGATGCAGTTGGTACTTTGTCTTCCGCTGATACTGCGTTGTGATAGGATGCATTATCCATTACCAAGCATGATGGTCTGTTTAGAATTGGAAGTAGATCTTTCTCCATCCAGTGCCTGAAAATATGTCCATTCATTTCTGTGTGGTAGTCCCTATCGTCGGTACTTTTTGATTGGAAAATAAGTCCAGCGTCATGGACAAGACCTTCTTCACTGCTTCCTGCATGTGTTAGTATAATACGCTGGCCGTTGCTGCTTGGTATTTTTCTTTTCTGTTCACCGTCTACTGATTGCCATTCTTTAGCATTGGTGTGGTGAGCATTGACCCAGGATTCGTCCAAATATACAATATCATAGCCTTGCCTCCGCCGCTCACGGATCTGCCTCAGGTATTTACTTCGGGCAGCAATTAAATGTGGCTTTTCACAAATAATTTCCTGCCGCCTATAGTTTTTCTGAAGGTGAAGCCGGCGGCTCTTACAATTTTTCATAGAGTACTTTTAGAAATGTCTATGCTGCAATCTGATTGCAGTTTTAATTTCAGTTTCCAGAGAGTAACAAGTTGATTTGTCGCAAACATTTTCAAGAGCACCCGTCTTATGACATCTATGTCAAAGTCGTCAATTGTTCTTTTCCGTCCTTGCTTGACGTTAGTGCACTTTGTGTCCTGTTTAATCCATCGGGAAAAGGATTCTCTATTCAGACCAAGCGCCAGTTGCGCTCGTTTCTCAGGGTTATGAATATCGCAATATAGATGACCTCTCTTAGATTCCCTACGGAAGTGTTGGTATAGTAAAACTGTAACCTTCTGCATTGTTATAAATGTGCACTTCAGACTCATTATGAATGTGATATCAATGTCAGTTTGATAAGCCAACAAATATGATACAATAGCTTCATACAAATAGCGAGATACGCCTATAACTATACAACGGTATCCCAATTATAACGTCATATGCTTTCCGTTTTCAAAGTCGACTGGGTTTGGTGCACGGATTTCGTGAAATTGTTGTATACTCACGATATTTCTATGTTACCATAATGTATTTTTAGAACAACGCGTCTGTGTACCGTAGATCTGTTACTATTGTGTACAATCCGGTGAGGTTGATTTTAATATAACCTGAAGAAGAAATATTTCAAACTACATCAAATTTTCTTGGAAAAAATATTTCTCTAGCGTCATGGATATTCTAAGGCTGCTTGCAAAAAATCACTGAGATCCAACAGGTAGTTTTCGAGAAAATCAATTTCAAACGTGCTCACGAATTAATGGACAGACTTTTATAGAATTGATATAGTCAAGTAGATTACTAGAATTGATATAGTCAAGTAGATTACTAGAATTGATATAATCAAGTAGATTACTAGAATTGATATAGTCAAGTAGATTACTAGAATTGATATAGTCAAGTAGATTACTAGAATTGATATAGTCAAGTAGATTATCAGAATTGATATAGTCAAGTAGATTACTAGAATTGATATAGTCAAGTAGATTATCAGAATTGATATAGTCAAGTAGATTACCAGAATTGATATAGTCAAGTAGATTATCAGAATTGATATAGTCAAGTAGATTACCAGAATTGATATAATCAAGTAGATTACTAGAATTGATATAGTCAAGTAGATTACTAGAATTGATATAGTCAAGTAGATTATCAGAATTGATATAGTCAAGTAGATTACCAGAATTGATATAGTCAAGTAGATTATCAGAATTGATATAGTCAAGTAGATTACCAGAATTGATATAATCAAGTAGATTACTAGAATTGATATAGTCAAGTAGATTACTAGAATTGATATAGTCAAGTAGATTACTAGAATTGATATAGTCAAGCAGATTACTAGAATTGATATAGTCAAGTAGATTACTAGAATTGATATAGTCAAGTAGATTATCAGAATTGATATAGTCAAGTAGATTACCAGAATTGATATAGTCAAGTAGATTTCACAATTGATTAACTGACGTAGTTTGGTCAAGTGTATGATTGGCATTGTTAATTATTTATAGCGATGGCATTGTCAAGTACTTAACAGTTTGACTTATACAGTTGACGTTGCCAAGTACTTAGCGATCTGGCGTTGTCAAGTACTTAGCGATCTGACGTTGTCAAGTACTTAGTCATCTGACGTTGTCAAGTACCTAGCCATCTGACGTTGTCAAGCACTTGGAGCTTTGGTGTAGTGAAATTGTTAGAAAGTTGGTGTAACCAAGTACTTCTCTTAATTGATTGATCGATCTGCCTTACACTGAAGAAATCAGAGTACGTACTCCGTAGCATCGGCGAGGGCTCTCCTATGTAATTGTGACGAGAAATCTAGTTCAGTATTTGGTATTGGTGAAACTCAAGTGGTTACAAAAGCTTGTGTAGTTAAGAACATCGAGTACTGATATAGTTAGGTCATTCGAGCCATGTGGTAGCGACATAGCTTAAATGTTAACATCATTATCTAGATATTCTAGCGAAGGATCACCTGCGAAGACACGGTGTGTAAAACACAACGATAATGAAATGTTGGAGTAAGAAAAGAGAAGTTAGCAATGATAACTGATTAAAATCACCTTTAAATAATATGAAATATAAACCTCATCGTTTTTCATCAGTGGATGCCTTCTTTTGCAACAGTTTGCTCCGAGGGGACTGATTGTGTGATACTGCGGTAGGGTGTGATACTGTGGTAGGGTGTGATACTGTGGTAGGGTGTGATACTGTGGTAGGGTGTGATACTGTGGTAGGGAGTGAGACCGGTGTCTTGTTTCTGTAATGTTGTCCTAGGTGAGGTCTCGTTTTGCGATGTTATTCTTAGGAAAGTTCGGGTTTTTTATGTGTTTACAGGCCCGCCTGCCCAGCGTGTTCGTAGCGCGTTGGACGACGGGTGACAAGCCCTCTGTGAGTGCGGTTTAATTCCGCGAGCTGACAGAAAAGTCACAGGTTCTCCAGATGTACGGTGTTCGTGGCACCGAACCAAAGGGTTACGATGTCCATGGCATCTAGTCGCAGAGCTGAAAGCTCAAGTGCTTCTGGATCGAAGTTTTCAAAAAAAATGTAGTTAACAGTGGTAGGGTGAGTAAAGAATCTCGTTTTATAAAGGGATGCTCAGTGGGGGCCGCGTTTTGTTCAGTTAACTTGCTAGGGGTCAGATTTTGTTCAGTTATCTTGCTAGGGGTCAGATTTTGTTATATTATGCTAGGTGGGGATCTTGTTTTGATTTGTAGGGGTCTTGTTTGTTATGGTATGATCGGAAAATGTTTAACTTTATGATTGTATGTTGCGTGTGTGTGCTTTTGTAAAGTATACATAGTGGTGGTCTATTTTTGGGATGGTGTTCTTTGCGAACGGGGAGATCTCATATAGAGATGTTATCTCTACTACGACATGCGATGTGTTTTGTAGTTTCCAAAATACTGTATTGTTTTCTATAAAAAATGACTTCGTTTGCCATTCTCTGATTCTTCAAATGTTTCATATCTCACATAGACATATTATATTATATAAATGTATATGCTATCTAGTATCTAGTTTATGTGTCTACTGCACGTGAATGTTTCAACTGTTTTTTAACTTTTTATATACTTGGATGGTCTTCCATATGACCAACCAGGTCTGATACATTACTGCAATATATCTCAGTAGATAGTCTCATTGGTGCAGCCCGAAAAGAACGACACACTAAATATGCAAAGAGATTGATTAATCAACATCGAACTGGCGTGTTGGGTCGCTGGAAGTTGCTGGATTTGCTGAGGCGGAGATCGGAGCACCTATGGACATGTCCGGAGTGCTATTATGATAGTCCTCATATAACTGATAACTGATCTCAGTAGATGAAATGGTATAAAGTGGGTTTTTTCTTTCATATAATGTTAACAGTGGTCTATATGAACAAATTTATAACCAATTATACAATATGTATAGTCTCTCTGTGGTTGGAAAGAAGCTAGGGGTGATACTGACTAGACCTAAGAATAGAGAACCAGTATGTGCAATATTCTGATGGTTGCCATCAGCCCTGACTAAAGGCGCAGTGACCACCCTTTTGTCTTGAATATTTTGACACATGTCTAAAGTACAATAGAACTTGTTATAACTATCATGTAATCTGGTGACGGGGAATGAGCACAGTGAACCCGATCTTTTCTGTAATATTAGTGAGTAGCACAGAGAGCACTCACGTTCTCAAGCACTCGAGCATTTTAACTGTGGCTATTGTCCAGGAGGTTCGATGAACTTATATAGATGTTCCATGTCTTCAAGTTATATAAGCTACATGGCATTTGGTCAAAGGGTAATATTCCAAGCATCGATGCATCATTGAAGAAGACAATCCTTACTGAATATATTATATATGTTCTATGATAATCTCTAGAAGCTGTCTCTGAGTACCATAATCATAAGTCTGACTTCGTTCACGTTACCATCAATTGAAAATCTGATCTGCACGTAAACTAATACTACTTTTCTGCTTTGGTACGTTAAACTGTGGCGTCCGATAACATACGGCCGGCAGGCTCAGGCACAAATTCTGGGAAATGAGACCACAACCGGTGTGTTACTTTTCATTCCATTATTGTTTTATAAAGATGAATTCATTTGAAAAACAACATAATATGCTAAATCAAGGTTATATTATGTAACAAGTTACGTTTAATACTAAGGAATATAGCTATTATTAATATTTTGCCATCAATAAATAACCATGGTCTGAAATAATTGAGTAACATTACAAAAAACTTACATTGTTTTATCAAACATATACAAAAACCAGCTCACAATAAACAGGAATATAGGTTTTCTAGTCTGAGCTAGTCGACCTTATGTTTTTGGGGGCCACGGTTAAACATAGCACACATTCCACATATGATCTTTGTATTAGAAACGTGTTGGCATTTTAAAAATGTTAATCTTTACCAGATTCATTTTACTTTTAAATTTCTACAGATCAAACATTTTTTTGTAATCTTGTATTTAATGTGATATGTATGTACAACTATGCGATATCAAAGAGTACTGGTACACAAGTCTATAAACAGTTGATATAAATGATAACGACGCTTTATATCTGATAACTTTTACGATGTGAAAGATAACACTAGATGGTACATCTCAAGTAGTGGGAGCAGGGGCGGCTGGTGATTAAGGGCCAGTGGGGCCCGCACCCATCCCAAAATAATGAGTAATAGTGAATACTAAATTATAACTTAACTCAAAACCATGATTTTTCGGAAAATTTGTGTATGACCCCACCAACAAAAATGATCATGAGCCGCCACTGAGTAGGAACATCGCTTTCATCAAAGCCCTCTCTCAAGAAAAACTCTCTGTCTCTAGCAAGTTCTACCGCCTCCTCCTCCTATTCCTCATGTTTAAGGTTTCTTTGATATCCTGCTGTCATCTTCGTATTGGTCGTCTCATGTCTCGTTCTCAAGGAACTACACCTTCCATTATAGTTCTCGCCAAACAACTGTAACGTTTAACCTGGCCAAAGTCTACATCGCATATCTATATTCTAAATTGAATGCTGTTCCGCCCATGTGGTGCCGGGGCCCGACAGCGAAGCAAGGAGCCGTACCACTGTAACCTACAAGGCATGTCGTAAGCGGCGACTAATGTAGGGGCCTAAGGAAGCTACCCTAGTAAATAAATAGTGTCGCAGAAATCGGATGTGCTGGCTTACTTGTAGGTGCATAACTGACACAACGTATAGTCACTCTTAGGCTCAGATCACATATAAATCACAAAGAATAGTTAATAAGTGGTCGATATGGAGCGTTGGAAGAAGAAGACTGCTACGCTATAACTCTAGATCAGTGGGTCTCAACCTTTTTCAGCTAGTGCCCTCTTCCCCGTTGAAGATGGCGCAAGACTCACACACCCTCTTTTTTTCCCCTCGTTTCTCTCCGCCTTATTAAATATAATTTCAAATTAGCAAGAGAAAAAATATTTTCAACTCTTGAGATGTATAACAGCATTATCATCTAAAGACAATAACATTGGCAGTGAAAAAATATTGCCATTTCGAGAAAAAAAATGTATGAAAAGAAACTTGAGAAAAAATGTCAACATGTGGGTGGACAGACGATTGAGCAGAAAAAAATATGGGTGGTTAATATGTATCATTGGGGATAAAATCGTTTAATGATAGTAGTTATAAAAGCAGAAGCGGCAATCAGTTCTGTTTTTAGTTATTTTAAAGACATTTTGAACTGTCTGCCCAGTGTGTTCGTAGCGCGTTGGACGACGGGTGACAAGCTCCTGTGAGTGCGGTTCAATTCCGTGGGCTGGCAGAAAAGCCACATATTCTCCAGATTTACGGTGTTTGTGGCACCGTACCGAAGGGTTACGATGTCCATGGCACCGAGTCGAAGAGCTGAAAGCTCAAGTGCTTGTGGATCGAGAAAAAAAAGACATTTTGAACGTACAGTTTTAATGACAAAAATTGTATTTTATTTTGTTGGGGAAAACTAGGTAGTATAAAAACTGATTAAAACACAAAATCCACAACAATTTTTATAACGTTTCACGCCTCCTTTGATACCGCCTCACTCCTCCTTTGATACTGTCTCACGCCTCCCTGAGCTGTCGCGCCTCCACCAGGTTGAGAATCACTTTAGTAGATTGTATTCATAAATTCTTGCAGGCTATACGAACGTAAAGGTCATCCAGCATGATACTGGAAATCAATCTCTTATTGAATGAATCGATTTCGCTAAACAGAAACAATTTTGATAATTAATTGTAATTATGACATTGGTGGTGGTGGTGGTGGTTTAGTTATTAAGTGGGTTAATGTACATTTGCTGAATTGTTTATTTGTTTTATTTATCGTAGCACATTGCCATTCTTCTTCGAGCAGTCCATTTCGACATCTTATTAAACCACTCTTTGTGATATGTATGTGATATGAGCCTAACAGCGATAGTATGTTGTGCCAGTTATGCGTTAACAAGTAGGCCAGTACATCCGATTTCTGTAACGCTTTTATTTACTAGGTAGCTTCCTAGGCCCCACCTCAGTCGCCTCTTAAGACATGCATTGTAGGGCGTCGCAGTGTTACTATTTTTTTGGTTCCTCTTGCGAGTCTCAACAACACACAGGCGCCATTATCATTCAGGATTGAAGATAATATATCGATCACAATATCTGCGCTCAACATGAGCTTGTAGCATATATATATATACAGTACGAGATAACCTGTATCTGAGTTAGCATGAGGTTATGCGCAAAACATGAAAGGCGTCTCATTAGCAAACAAAAATAATATTACATTTATGTGAAAAATATATTGATAAACACATCATCATAAATTATGCCAAACATTCTTACATTCTCAGATAGAGAGAAAACATGGATATATGTGACCTTAGGACGTCTCTGTGGCTAAGTAGTTAAACCCTTTGCCTTGTGAGTCGAAGGTCGTGGGGTCGAATCCGGACCGCACCGTTCTGTTTACGAGTGCAGTTTTTTCCAGAGACCCTTAAGATTGTTGCTGGAGCTACGGGGTTCGTGCTTTGTGCAATACTCTCAGCAGGTGGCGTGCCATTTCTGCGGAGAGAGACCGAGCCATATGGGGTAAAACCCGGTGCAATGAAGTCAATCCTTCGGCTTTTTTTCGATCCAGAAGCACTTGAGCTGAAAGCTCTTCGGCTCGGTGTCATGGACATCGTAACCCTTCGACTCGGTGCCACGAACACTGTAAATCTGGGGAACCTGTAGCTTTTCTGCCAGCCCGCGGAGTTGAACCCGCACTTATAGAGGACTAGTCACCCGTAGTCCAACGCGCTACGAACACGCTGGGCACGGAGGGCATCCTTCGGCTTTAAAACCCTTTAAACATTGTGACCTTGCGCTGTTACCGTGGCGAAATATTCACAAATTGACCCACCCCATACAACTCCAAAAAAGAACATTTCAAACGAGCTTTACCTTGTTAGTTTAATGAGAATGAAAAAATACGAAACGCACAAAGTTGTAATAAAAAGAAATACTCAATTATAAATAACAATTATTCCAACTATTTAAGGTCATCATCATCATCAAGTGCCATGCCGGTTGACGTAGGTGATCATGGATCTCCACAAATGTCTATCTTTGGTGTTTGCTATCAACTCAGATGTTGACGCTCTACCGTGTCATGAAGTCAGACTATCCACAATTTTCTTCTTATCTTCCTCTGTCTCGTCTACCCTCGATTTTACCAGTTGTCACAGTGTGTTCTAAACCTCCCCTTCTCATCACATGCCCCAAATAATAAAAGTTTTTTAAGGTCAGTAATATTTAAACTATTTTTAGCTTTAGCGGTAGTGAGTCTGATCACAACCAAGTGTACCTGGTTACAACACCACTGTGGGCAGTTTAGAAACAAATTTGTCCCAGTGGATTTTTACTTGCTGTTAAAAATAGACATCGCCGTTCAGAAAACAATACCAAACTAATGAGCGTATAAGTGGTGACTAGAAAATCGACAACTCATTTACTGTGGTTGATGACGACTTCCTATAAATGATATGCCAAGATTTTCATTTCAATATTAAAAGAAATCATCAAATCAATGGAAGACAGTTGAAAGCAGTTAGCAATAAAATCTCAATCTAAAAGTAGCAGGAGTGGGTATACCACAATTGTTGTTTGTCAAGATATTTTTTTTTTTCCATCCAGAAGCGCTTGAGCTTTTCAGCTCATCGGCTCGGTGCTATGGACATCGTAACCCTTTGGTTCGGTGCCACGAACACGGTAAATTTGGAGAACCATGACTTTTCAGCCAGCCCGCGGAATTAAACCGCACTCACAGGGAGCTTGTCACCCGTCATCCAACGCGATACGAACACGCTGGGCAGGCGGGCTTTTCAAGATATAAAGTGTGACATAAAATATTCTAGCAAAACGAGCTAACAATTTCCTGAATTACAAAAATTAAACAGCTCTCACAGCTAGTGGTTTCAGATGGTAGTCAAGAATAGAAGCTTTCGCATGTCATAGCAGATGCAAAAGAGGCATCGACGGCTTACTTCCTGATGAGACAAGAAAAACGACCAAGACTTTCAATGCAATGGACACCACAGGGTTTGCAAATGGGAGACTAAGGTACATATGCAAGCAAACTTTTCAAGCAGAGCTCATAACATGCGTACGACTAGGCTTGAGATAAAGAGAATGGCACAAGATTGAATTGAGGGGTAATTTTTTATTCCTGCTACATGTGAAGTTTTTCTGATGACAAAGGATGATGATGATGAATATTCTACGTGTTCAAACTAAAGTCAAACCAAGAACCCGTTGTGATAATAAATAGTAATATTGAAGGATCGCCAGGAGCTTAAGGGCAGGAGAACTCGACCAAAGGCAGTCAAGGAGAAAGATAGTAACACTACGACCTACAAGGCTGTCTAAGGAGCATGAATAGAACCTACGACGCTACACGTGTCGTAAGGAGCAAGGAATAGTAACACTACGACCTACAAGGCATGTCGTAAGGGCAAGGAATAGTAACACTACGACCTACAAGGCATGTCGTAAGGGGAGCAAGGAATAGTAACACTACGACCTACAAGGCATGTCGTAAGGGGAGCAAGGAATAGTAACACTACTACCTACAAGGCATGTCGTAAGAGGCGACTGAGGTAGAGACCTAGGAAGCTACCCTAGTAAATAAAAAAAGCTGCAGAAATCAGATGTGCTGACCTACTTGTAGGTGCATAATTGGCACAACGTGCAATCGATCACATACAAATCACAAAGAGTCGTTAACAAGTGGTCGATATGGAACGTTCGAGAAAGAAGAAAAACAAATATTGAAGGATACTGTGTTAGGCCAGAATCATTTTTAATGACCATCAGGACACGACCGATGATTTGATTAACATCACAGCTTCTGCTTTTACTCCCATATGTTTCTCTAGTACTCAATTAAGCGATCAACCCAAGAGCTTGATTTGGTCAGGAAACAACCCCACTACATCTGCTGATTTTGAACATGGGATCTAGCGTCTACGAAGCTGCTGCACTAATCACTATTCTATCTCGGCTCTCATACATACTTAATGTGATTATCAACTCGAAGATTCAAGCTTCGTTAACCCTTTCACTCCATCATTTTTTATATCTTCGGACGCATTCATATTGCAATGTATATATAGATGGAGACTGCAGTAAAACTATGTAGAATATCTTTGTCAAAGTCTATATGTAATGTTCTGTGACATTCGTCACTTTTGTTTGATTGTTTGCTTGATAAAGGCCTTTTGGTCGAAATGTTGCTGTGTATTGTCATTGTTTCTGTATTTTGTAAAACTACAGTATTTTGTTTTTACGTGTTTCGCTATTGCAATGTATACTGAATTAGTCAATATACAAGCTTTGCGCCTTCTTAAAAATACTGGTGCCGATATATCGGCTTACAAGTGCGAACGGGTTAAAAGTCATGATACAAGTACTATCTTTGTTAGATATTTCTTTCTAAAATTGATATCGTTACTGAGAAACTTATTGTTCCATCCAGTACTTTTGATTTGACATCTTAGAGTTTGCAAATTGAATATGGAGAATTACAGGAAATGACAAAGTAGAAAGCGCTGATACTTTACCTGTCACATTTGGCTACATTTATTTATCGATCTAGCAAAATAAAATAATAAAAAGGCATAATGTATTGAAAATCAATTACACTCTCTAATGTAACGAAAGCCACGGCTCACGGGCCACAACTGACGGTTATGCGAGCCAAATCACAACATTATTTGAAGCTATTCAAAATGGGTTGGCTACACGTATCTCTGGCTTCTTTAAAAGGATTATCGTGGTTGGACAGACGACTGTGCAGAAATAAATATGGGTAGTTAATATGTACCCCTGGGGATAATAATCGTTTAGGATAGTAGTTGTAGCAGTAGCAGTGGTAGTAGCAATAGCAGCAGTAGTAGTGGTAGTAGTAATAGTGGTAGTAGCAAAAGTAGTATTAACAATAGTAGTAGTAGTAATTGTAGCAGTAGTAGTGGTAGTAGTAATAGTAGTAGTAGCAAAAGTAGTATTAGCAATAGTAGTAGTAGTGGTAGTAGCAATGGTAGCAGTAGTATTAGAAGTAGCAGGAGTAGCAGTAGTAGTAATAGTAGTAGTAGCAATAGTATTAGTAGTAGCAATGGTAGCAGTAGTAGTGGTAGTAGCAGGAGTAGCAGTAGTGGTAGTAGTAATAGTAGTAGTGGCAATAGTATTAGTAGTAGCAATGGTATCAGTAGTAGTGGTAGTAGTAATAGTAGTAGTAGCAAAAGTAGTATTAGCAATAACAGTGGTAGTAGCAATAGTAACAGTAGTAGTGGTACTAGCATTAGTAGTAGTGTAATTTCTTCAGTGACATCATTACAACATTTATTTCACACACGTGTTCCTGTACATTTTCATCAATTCACAATTCTATACCGACCCATGTTTATTTCTAAGTAATAAAATTACCTCACAAGCTAAGCATTGTATAGTTTCCAGTTATTATCGATTTGTTGCAGGAATGCCAAAGTCATGGAAACGGTTGTATATAGTTAAAACAAGCGCTGGAAGACAAAGTGTATCTAGTCATATAATTAACTATGTCTGTACGTACGTTCAAAATAACCAAGAGGAGAATAAACGTCGATATTTAGACTTTATGGGCGCGAGTCATGGACAATAAACACACGGATCGAAAAATCTCTGAGGGCCACAGAGATTTGGTTATACAGAAGAATGATGAGAATCCCACGGACTGCTAAATTTACTAATGTTGAGATGTTGAATGAGGTCAAGACACAGAGAAAGCTTATCATCAGTGTAAGAAAGAGACAGTTATCATTTTTCGGGCGTGTGATGAGGAGGGAAGGTTTAGAACACATTGTGACAACCTGTAAAATCGATGGTAGACGAGACAGAGGAAGACAGAGAGAAAGACAATTTTGGTTAGCCTGACTTTATGGTACGGTAGAGCGTCAACATCTGAGATGATCGCAAATATCAAAGACAGAGATTTCTGGAGATCCATGATCGTCTACACCAGCCGGCACGGCGCCTGATGATGATGATTTACATGTATTGAAAACCGAGTTTTGGATTCTGGAAAGTTAACAATGTATTCTCTATAAAACTGTTGAAACATTGACATGGGCGTTAGACTATGGTATTTTAGTAGGAGGAGGGAGGGGGGGGGGTTCCCTCAAGACAATATACACCCCAGCAAAAGTTTTGAACAATCCAACAACAAAAAAGTAAACTATTGGGATGTAAAACCATACAAGATCTCCAACTGCTGGCAACGAACCGCATCACATGGGGATCTAAGACCTCTGCCCTACGTGCCGTCTTTGGCACGAAAGGAACTAACTAACTAACTATACGTTTTGAAGTATTTTCGGTTTGAAGAAGTCTGCGGTGACTCTCCATGATGTCACAGAAAAAAAAATAGTGAAACATGTGTACTTTCTTGGAGTTTGATACAAGAGACTTCGTCTTGCGATCAGAAAGTCTTCTTATAACCTTGAACCTTTTGTCTCTCACTTTAATTACTTCTTTGTGATCCTGTGATCATTTCTTCACATAGTGTGTCCAACATATCTCTATCTATCTTCTATTTCTTATAACCTTGAACCTTTTGTTTCTCACTTTAATTACTTCTTTGTGATCATGTAATCATTTCTCCGCATAGTGTGTCCAACCACAGCCAGGCTTTAGCACAGGCCAGACAACTGACCGGGTATTCCCTGACCTAGATAACAAAGGGATCTGGAAATTACAAAATGTTTGATAGAACACTGCATGCTTTTTTGCAATTTTACTCAATTCTGTGAGTCTATGGTTATTTATTGGTGAAAAATATTTATAATATTGATATTCCTTATTGTTAAACTTAACTTGTTGCATAATATAACTTCGATTTATCATTTTGTGTTGATTTTAAATTGAATTCGTCTATATACACCAATACTGGAATGCGAGGTCACGTGGTGTAGTTGGGGTCTGATTTCATACAATTCTTACCTGCATCCGAAGGCCCAGTAGTTTATAGTTGGCTCTGGTCCAACATATCTCTATCTTCTACTTCTTATAACCTTGAACCTTTTGCCTCTCGCTTTAATTACTTCTTTGTGATTCTGTGATCATTTCTTCACATAGTGTGTCCAACATATCTCTATCTTCTACTTCTTAGAACAGTTGCTACTAGTTGTTATCTCGTGTGTACATGTGCTGAAAGTTCTCCACGGGAAATAACGACAACATCCTTCAAGTAATGAGCAGTACATAATGAGGTGTGTACTGTACACCTGTACACCGGAAACTGCTCATCTGCACTGTATGATCTTTAAGTTAATGATCAAAAAATGTACGCACTGTTGGTCCTACTGCGCCCGTGTGTTGCGAGGCTCGCAAGGGAGCAAAGAATAGTAACACTGCGACCTACAAGATATGTCGCTAGAGGCGATTAAGGTAGGGGCCTAGGGAAGTTATCCTAGTAAATAAAAAGCGCCGGATATCCTAGCCTACTTGTAGGCGCATAACTGGCATAACGTACAATCGCTTTTAAGCTCAGATCACATACAAATCACGAGTGGTTTAACAAGTAGTCGATATGGAGCGTTTGAAGAAGAAGAAGGTCCTATTTGATCAAATTATATTTGGTACAGATATGTTGTCTAGGATTGGCGTAATGCGTAAGCGTAAGCCTAAGCCTAACGACTCGGACTAAAGATGTTGTGAGCTAAATTCCACACTCCACGTTGCACACGTGAGGGAAAGGATTTGACCTTCTACCCGCCCGTGTGGTGCCGAGGTCCGAAAGGAAGCAAGGAATAGTAACACTGCGACCTACAATGCATGTTGTAGGAGGCGTCTAGTAGGTCCTAGGGATGCTATCCTAGTAAATAAAAGTAGCGCAGAAATTCTGATGTGGTGACCTACTCGTAAGCGCATAACTGGCACAATATACAACCGTTCTTAGGCTCAGATCATATACAAATCACACAGAGTGGTTGACAAGTGGTCGATATAGAGCGTTCGAAGAAGAAGAAGAAGACCTATCTCATTAGAAGCGTCTGGCTGAATGGATTAGATCGCGGCTCCCGTGGAGATCCGTGTTCAATCCACGGTAATACCAAGGATTTTTTTTCTGTCGGGGGCATAAAAGAAACTCATAACCTGGAACAGTTTCGAGGCGACTGCACTAGCCATGCGGCCATTACATTCCTCAGGCTCACGTCCCCCTGTTTCTACACCGCCCTAAATAGCGGTAATACGGGGAGTACCGACATCCTGCACATTAGGGCTTAGAAATATGGAATGACAGGCACTTCATGCCTCAGACATTAAATGATACGGAAGGTTGTATTTATTATTAACTGCAAGTGTATGATCCAACCCATCTACAACCCAAGCGTACCTGGTTCAAACTCAGCGCAGGGCAAGTTTGGAAGCAAATTAGTCCCCTTTAATTTTTAACGATAAAAATAGACATCACAGGTCAGAAAGCAATGGCAAACTACTGAACGTATAAGTGGCGCCTAAAAAATCGACGATTCCTTTACTGTTGTTGGTGGCTAAGTCATGTAAAGAATATGCTATGATTTTCATTTTTCAAATGTATGATGCATTTCATTATCATTTCTAGGCAAACTCACTAGCCTAATGAAACAACACTTGACAAAATATCATAGAATGATGAACTATGAATTATGAACACTTGACAGAAAACTGTACGGACCTCTGTGTGAGCTACAGAAGACAGTGAAGTTTATACAAGAGACAACATTGAATATAGACAATATTTCAAGCGAACAAAGGGAAGGAAAGATTATAATTTCTTAGTGTCTCACTGTATATTCCTTCGTGTGTTGTGTATCACCTGATTTACCTACATTTCTACAAGCAGCGGCCGCCAAATCAAAGAAACCGGTTAATATAGTTTGGACACAATCTTCTTATTACTACAATCAGGAAAGTTTAACTTTGTTTCTGTTTCTTTGACATTCCAGTCTAGCAATGTGGCTCAGCTTAATCCCACCCATCTCGCAGATTTCTTCACTCTGTAATCTAATGATGTCTACACTGAGCTTTGATGTCCATGTCAGTGGGTGGAGTTCTCGATACATGGTGCGTTACTTTACCAGACACTCCTAACTGATATATGTGCGGGTGGAAATTAGCACCTGGAAGGTGAAAGTTCAAACGCTACGTAGTAACACACCGCTTGCGGAAATCGTCCAGAACTAATTGCATATCCTTTACAGGACTTTGCAAATAAACTCCAGCTTTTTAACACTATTTGTGATTTTTCTAAGCATTACTACATTCAGTAGCTTGTCATTGCTTTCTGAACGGGTGGTGCCATCGTCCTTTGTAAAAATCCACACGAAACAATTTGCAACCAGATTGTTCACAGCGTGATTCGAACTCAGAACGCCGGGGTTAATAGAGACCGAGTCACTATCCCCTAAGTCACAGACGATATAACTACATTTAAGATAATATTCTTGAACAAACAAACACCACTGATGTTGAGAAGGCAGACCTGTATGGCGGGGGAGGGGGTTACTTATAATAAGGATGCCTTGCCTTCACGCAAAAATCAGTCAGAAGTACTAAGCGCCCTGACTACGCCTGAATTCATATCGGACGAACTCAAGAAGAAGAAGAAGAAGGAAAGGCAGACAAAAGAACACCCAGAATGAGAAGGATAACGAATGAAATCTTCTTCTTTGCGTTCGTTCTTTACGACCAATTTTAATCACTCTTTGTGATATGTTTGATTTTTGCCAAGAACGTATATACATTGCACATTGGTTTGGTAGGCCCTAAATGCATAGACTTCTACAATAGAATGAAATAAATAAACATCTACTGATATACCACACTTAGGATAATATTATCTATAGATTGATAGATAGGCTCATTGATAGGCTAATTGATAGGTTCATTTATAGGCTAATTGATAGGTTCATTGATAGGTTCATTGATAGATTCATTGATAGGTTCATTGATAGGCTCATTGATAGGTTCATTGATAGATTCATTGATAGATTCATTGATAGGCTAATTGATAGGTTCATTGATAGGTTCATTGATAGGCTCATTGATAGGTTCATTGATAGATTCATTGATAGATTCATTGATAGGTTCATTGATAGGTTCATTGATAGGTTCATTGATAGATTAATTGATAGGCTCATTGATAGGTTCATTGATAGGCTCATTGATAGGTTCATCATCGAGGCACTTGGATGAATAACCATGTTTTCCCCGATAGCCTTGTTACACAGGAAGATCTCAGCGGTAGTGCACGAGCTCCATAGCACCAGCGAGGGTCTCCGATGTAACTTGAAGATGGTGACATTTATTTGGTAGGAATTATATTCTTATCTGTTTAATGAATATTGTCTGGATAGCGGTGTTTTCAACCTACGTTTATCGATTCTTAGCTCCAATGGTTCTTTTACGTGCGTAACTTGAATACGGACCTACGTTTATCGATTCTTAGCTGCCAATGGTTCTTTTACGTGCGTAACTTGAATACGGACCTACGTTTTATCATCCGTCTCCAATAAGATTAGGTACTCAAAGTCACCTACATTGCAATTGGAAATAATATGCCGATCGCTCCAAGCGGGAAGCGAACTCTGTACCTTTGGAGCGAGTGGATTTCAACTTACCTCCACGTCACAGTGACCCCACTCTGGGACTCTTACAGGAGTAAGACACCTTTTGCGGAAATCGTTCAGAACTACATTTAAGCATTTAACTGCTACATACTTTCTGAAGGCTGAGCTAAAAATAGCTACTTTTTGTTTCTAGGTCACAAATTAGAATATACGTCTATAGCAGTGACAGTAGCAATGTGTAACGTGTTAACACGTCTTTAGCCCAAAGAGGAGAGATAATGACAGACGTGTTAATACGTCTTTAGAAGTTAATGGGAAAAACGCATATATACGTCCTTAGCAGCTAACGGGTTAAGATACCGATCTTAAACGTTCTCTTCTTTGTGAGCTGAGAAACAACAGCGGCCACATCCAGTTGATATTTTTTTTTTCCGATCCAGAAGCACTTGAGCTTTTCAGCTCTTCGGCACGGTGCCATGGACATCGTAACCCTTCGGTTCAGTGCCACGAACCCCGTAAATCTGGGAAATCTGTGGCTTTTTCTGCCATCCCGCGGAATTGAACCCGCACACACAGAGGGATAGTCACCCGTAGTCCAACGCGTTACGAACACGCTGGCTAAGCTTTTGAGGAAACCTGACAGACCTGAAGCTGACTGTTACCGTAAACTAAGCGCATGACAAGAGATCGCTGGAGAAGAAGAGAAATGCACATCAAGCATTTATAGGATAAAGAATGAAGTTAACACAAGTCTATGGGTAGTCGTTACTAACTTCCAACATTATTGTCAACAGTATAGCTTTCTTGCAATATCTGACAGTAAAACCCCTATATGTTACAGTCATGTGGTTTTACAGAAAAATAAAATGAAGCCCATGGACTGCTAAATGACTGATGTAGAGGTCACACAGGAAAATACCCACATTATAAATATAACATAAAGGAAATCATTGTTTTTTCCCGAACTGTAAGGAGAAAGGGATATTTAGAACATATAGTGACATTCTACAATATCAATGAAAGATGGGACAGGATGGCAGACATAGAGAGAGAGAGAGAAATACTTGTGAACAACCTAGATTCAAAACACGGACCCAATGTCGACCTACGAACTGAGAGTCATTACTCAGGACATACGTTTGTGGGATAATTGATCGCCACCACAGCCCATGATGATGATGAAATTGTAACAGTCAATATATCATCAAATAGCTTGTCATGAGCAGAAGTTTGCCACATTAATAGTCCTCGAATTTCTCTCTCATAGGCCAGATGTCTGGCCTATACAGCTGTCATGCTCAAATCACCAGTTCTTAATCCATCTTTTCCGAGGTCTTCGCCGGAATGCCTTCTTCCATAATGGTTTTATCAAACCTTCGCGTCTCTGTATATGTCTAAAATACTTCAATTTTCTCTTTTTATTTGTAGCATCAGCCAGTTTTCTTTGATTTTGAATTCCGTCTGGATAGATCTATTTATTCGTATCTCTGTCCACAATATATGGATGACTCTTCTCTATGACATATATTCAAAATCACATATGTTTTCCCACTATTAACATATATTACTTATCAAATTGGGACTCCATTGAATTTAAGTACCAGTACGTGAATAACTGATTATACAAATACTTATAAAGAAATCCAAAGACATATAATGTTTTCCCTTATACATTGACATCCATGCATGCTAATCCTATATGGTAGAATATGTGAAACCGATATCCAGAAAATAATATGGAAAGACATAACTGCATTTAACTGTCTGAAGCATATGAGTATAAAAACCAAAAAATTAATGGAACAATAAAAAAAAAAATAATTAAAGTTTGTTTTTGACTCGTTACAATTTTTTTCATCATTTAATTTCTAATTAGTTTTCATGACGGACGTTTTACCATTCAAAACCATATATGTGCTTGAAGTTCTATTTGAATCTAACAAGAATAAAATGAAAACAACAACAATTAAAAACGTAATTTGTGTACAGGAAACTATCTTTAACAATGTACACAACTAACAAGAATATATATATATATATAATAATAAGTTGAATGCAATTATGTATGGGCCTGTTCCCATTGTTTCAAGATATCTGGACATCCTACGGACTTGAAATTTGGCAAGAAGGTAGCTTTCATAGATGGGAAAATGTAAAATCAAAACCGGACTATTAGTTCGTCTCTATATATCAAAACTCCAACTATGCTTAGTTTCGCACTGTTTGAGACTTAAAATTTCGAAATGATATAATTTCTTAGATCTATAGGAACTAATGAAGTTAGAGATATGCGGTAGGAGAAGGATAAGAAAAGAAAACTGAAGGCCAGAAACATTGAAACAGAGGGGGAAAGATTAGTTATTAGACTTGACTACAAGCGTCGGAGTAATGTAAAGGCGATTGTTGAGGAAATTAAAGAGGAACGACTTGGAAGATCAGCGGAAAAGGATAACACATGTAACTGTAAACTAGATTTAAACTAAATACTCGTGCAAAGAACGGGTTCATCTGCTAGTAGATTATAAAGCAATCTTATAATAATAATTTTAATAATATTGTTTCTTTAACTAAAAACAATTTCTTGTAGCCTTTTCAGAACTTAGGGTATGAAGTCACTTTACTTCCCATTTATAGACTAGTGTGCAAGAGGGGGGAGGGCCAGTTTTGTTCCTCGTGTGTGGAATGTCGAGTGTGGGATTGAACCCGAAATTACAAATGCATAACGTGAATCTGTTCTCGCGTTCAATTTTTTTTACTGCACAACTTAAATAGAAATTTAAGAAATACGATATTAAAATACATTTATCAAAACATATTCGCAAACAGACTGTGTGGTTGTGGTTTAGTTTCTTAGCATGTCATTCATACATATATATATAGCTTTTTTCGTCTTTACAGACAGGTCAATTGGCAAGTGTTTTACTGTGACAACTTCTGAGTTTTCGCTTTTCTCTCATGTCGTTCAGCTCATACATAAGTCTCTTCTCACAAGACACTGCACCCTTTCGCAATTTGGCCTTCCACACAACTCTGTCAATAACTGGTTTTTCCCATGTGCTAGGACCTATAGAAAAGTTTTTCATTGAGACTTTGCAGACATCTTTATATCTGAGCAGTTGTCTGTCATGGTGCCTCTTCCCCACCGAAAGTTCACAGAACAACATTTCGTTGTCATTCCTGCACAGTCCATGATTCACGTCCGTCCAGCAGTGCTGGAAGCACAACAGATCAGTACACTTTCAGATGTGAGCATAAACTAATGTCACTATTATTTAGGGAGCTCGAGTGGTCAAATAATTAAATGCAGCGGAGTTTCCTGAACAGAACATCCCGTGTTCGACCCCTCGGTAATATCAAAAATGTTATATGTTGGCAGTGCCGTGCGGTATATTTTCTCAGTATGATGCAAGTCTTCGAAATGCCGCCCTTAAATGTTTTTTCCTTAACATAACCTTCAAATGTAATTTTGATTTTTCTGCTTATGCCACCCCCTTACGGTTCCGTCTGATGCGGCCACCTCTCTGTATCTTAGCATGGCACGGTCCTGTATGTTGGAGATGGTATTAAACCGATGACCTGCTCATGCGTGCAGACTTCATTTTTAGTTCCTTATCGTCTTAATTAAAGCTCGCAATCGGTCTCAATTCTTTGTCGATTAGAATTCTTAGCATTCTCCCAAGAAAAATGAAAACAAATCTTTGTAAGAATAAGAAATAAGAAAACTATTATTAGAAGCCTTAGCATTCTCCCAAGAAAAATGAAAACAAATCTTTGTAAGAATAAAAAATAAGAAAACAATTATTAAAATAATGGCTACTAATTATTAATAATTACTAATGTCATTATTATTAATCTAGAAATAGAAATGGATGTACAAAACACAAGTTAAAATAGTATTATGAACGTCAGTCTAAATTTAAACTAAACTATTTGATATAGTCGGTGTCATGGGAGTGTTATTATACAGTAGTGAGTGTTGGAAAATAATGGACCACAACATCATACGCAACATGGAGACGTCAAAATAAATGTTTATGATGAATCCTGCAAACCATTTGACTAGATTAAGATCTTTTAAAACGAACGAACTGTGCATCATGTGATACCATCATATACTTCCTGGGGGGTTAGAAAACAAACGTACATGTTGTTCAGTGGACACGTCTTGCATAGGAACACGTCTAGAATATGACCCGTCACAACTGCAGGTGATCTCGTTCAAGGTACACAAAACCAATAGAAAAACCGTAGCTTCTCATGAGCAAAAAGAGGTAGACAAACAATACGCAATCATATAAATAATTGAGGTAACTTGACTTACTCGACGTATTCCTCCCCCCTCCTCGTGGAGCATAGGGTCTCAACAGTTGGTCGCCACTTTTCCCGGTCTCTGGCTGTTTTATTTATGGTTTCCCAGGATAGTTGAGCACCCTTCAGTTCCTATAGAAGACTTCGTATTCTGGTCTGTTTAGAACGTCCTTTTTTTTTTCCTTGCGGGTTCTACTCAAGTGCTTCTCTAGTAGGACTAGACTGGGCCTTCTGTAGGGTACGCCCGACCCATCGCCATTGTCTTCTATTAAACTGCGTCACCATTAGTTTCTGTCATGTTCTTATTCACATGTCTGTGTTTGCAACTCTGTCATACCGTGTCCCCGGCAACATAAGCTGATTAGCTCAGACGGGAAATAGAAAATTCCTGTTTAATGTGGCCTTGTTTTTATATGTGCTTAATAGAACACTGTAAGTTGTTGTTGTTTTTTTTTGCAATTTACTAAGTTCTATGAGTCCACGGTTATTTATTGGTAAAAATGTTAATAATACTGATATTCCTTAGCTTTAAACTTTAACTTGTAACATAATATAGTCTTTGATACTGATATTCCTTAGCTTTAAACTTTAACTTGTAACATAATATAGTCTTTGATACTGATATTCCTTAGCTTTAAACTTTAACTTGTAACATAATATAGTCTTTGATACTGATATTCCTTAGCTTTAAACTTAACTTGTAACATAATATAGCCTTTGATACTGATATTCCTTAGCTTTAAACTTTAACTTGTAACATAATATAGCCTTTGATACTGATATTCCTTAGCTTTAAACTTAACTTGTAACATAATAGAGCCTTTGATACTGATATTCCTTAGCTTTAAACTTAACTTGTAACATAATAGAGCCTTTGATACTGATATTCCTTAGCTTTAAACTTAACTTGTAACATAATAGAGCCTTTGATTAAGCATGTTGTGGTGTTTTTGAAATAAATTTATCTTTATACATCATCCCGCGAAGGTTGTGGTCTTACTTCCTATAATTTTTACCTGACCCCGCCGGTCTTATGTTATCGGATGCCACGATCATACCATCTCAGTCTAAGCTTCCACCGAAGACATAATGAGGTAACGTTTAATTCAATTATCAGTGTTCTTGAAGAAGATAATGAAAGAGCAAAAGAAAGGTAAACATATTCCGTATCACAGAACAAATATGAGATTAAACAGTGCTATATGTAGATTCTACAAGGCATGGCCACGCTGATAGTGCCATATTTTATCAGGTTGTTTGTCTTTCCCACTTGTTTACCTGTAAGATCAAACATAAGCGAATCATTGATGCACTTCCGTGTATTATTCGTATCGTACGTTTGCACCTAGTAACACTGAGCGAAAGAAGAACGTCAGATGCGGAAGAAGAGAAGAATAAAAAAGAAAGACCAGCCATAGATGATGTTGGAGATTCTTTGACGCCAAAATTCGATGCAAACACGGTACCTAATGATGATGATGATGTTGTGCGTCAAATTATAATTGAGCTCTAATTATGATCTTAATCAATAAACAAACACAGGCCAGGTAAAGTATTACATTCACCTAGAAGATTGAGTGCAATAAGTTGCCAACATTTTTTATTTGTGTTTTTGCTATGCCCAGCGTATTCGTAGCGCGTTGGACTACGGGTGAATAGGCCTCTGTATGTGCGGTTCAACTCCGCGGACTGGCAGAAAAGCTACAGGTTCCCCAGATTTACGATGTTCGTGGCACCGAACCGAAGGGTTACGATGTCCATGACACCGAGCCGAAGAGCTTTCAGCTCAAGTGCTTCTGGAAAAAAAAAAAAAAATATTGTTCAATTTTTGTTAATGATTTTTCGATTATATCGCTAGTTATCATTATTGATGTTTTCTCAATATTAATGTGCAATCAATAGTTACTACTTCTGATATATTACAACTTCTAGTAATTTCTTCTCATTTACAACTAATAGTTAAAAAAAGATCACTACCATCACCAACACAGCAGTATCAATAACAGCAGTAATATCAGCAACAAGAGCATCAGTATCAGCTGCAGCAGCAACAACAGCATCAGCATTAACCCTTCAAACTTGTGAACAGATATACTGGCTCACAGTTTTTGTTAACATGACACAAAGCCTGCATATTTTCTTCTTTCCTTATGCGTTTCAATAGAAATGCGTCCGGAGATAGAAATAAATTAGAGGCAATGGGTTAATAGCAGTGACAACTAAAGCAACACCAACTACTACTACAGCTACAATAACAACTACTACAACAACAGCTGCACCAATTAATAAAGCCCCCACCACCACGACTAATACCACTAGTACTACTTCTGCTATTACTACTACTTCTACTACTACAACTGCAACTACTACTTCAACTAGTACTTCAACTTCTACTACTAATACCACTACTACTCCCACTACTGTTAACCCTTTCGCTGCTACATACTTTCTGAAGGCTGAGCTAAATATAGCTACTCTTTGTTTCTAGGTCACAAACGTGAATGTACGCCTATAGCAGTGACATTAGCAATGTATAACGTGTTAACACGTCTTTAGCCCACAGAGGAGAGATAATAACAGGCGTGTTAATGCGTCTTTAGAAGTGAATTGGAAAAACGTACATATACTTCCTTAGCAGCTAAAGGGTTAACACCACCACTACTACTAACACCACAACTACTACTAATACCACTACTATTTCCACTACTACTAATCGCCCGAGTGGTTACCGGGGATCAAATTTGGGGTGTAAAGAATAGAACCACTGTTACCTGCCACGAATGTCGTAAGAGGCGACTAAGGAGGTTTGGTTGAAATCGGATGCATGTGTCCTAAACGTGTAGAAGTCTATGCATTTAGGGGCCTACCAAACCAATGTGTAACGTATACACGTTCTTGGCAAAATCAAACATATCACAAAGAGTGATTAAAATTGGTCGTAAAGAACGAACGCAAGAAGAAGAAGAAGAGGGTTAATAGCAACGACAACTAAAGCAACACCAACTATTACTACAGCTACAATAACTACTACTACAACAACAGCTACACCAATTAATAAAGCCACCACCACTACGACTAATATCACTACTACTCCTACTACACTACTACTACTATACTACTACTACTACTACTACTACTACTACTACTATTACAACTACTATTACTACCACTACTACTACTTCTACTACTACTAATGTCACTACTACTACAACTACTAACACTACAACTTCTACTACTAAACATTAGTTCTAGTAAAACTCATAGCTACATCTACAGTCCGCTACAGAAGTATCTTCTGTGAGTCTTCTTCCGAAATGCCCATAAAGCTTCAGCTTCTCCGACACTCTTCTCTATTGCTCTTCGCCCCGTATCCTATGAGTAAACAATCTTCAAGTATTTCAGTACTGTAAAACCCTTCTCAGATGTATGCAATTCAATTCTTTTTATCTGAAAATGTGTATTTAATACACTCTTTCATCACTTCAGTCTCCCTGTGAACTATTATAGGTTTTCCCCTCTAATCAAGATATGTCCCTTACATTTTCCCCTGATAACTTTGCGCAAGATACTCAAATCTATCTCTTCATTGCGTCCGATATGCTGACCTAGTTACTGGGAAACAGAATAATAACGTTCGGATACTGATGGTACTGTCAGCTTCCGTGAAATTGTAGCGTTGAGTGGAGTCAGATGAAATAATGAGTTAGTTATTTGCTGTTCCGCAACAGAGCAATTGCTAGGTGGTTTTTTTCTCTCTTTGATACTGCTATATAATTAACATTTTATGCTTCCTCTTCTTCTATGGTTCTTTGAATTCTTTACGCTTGGTTTCGTCCAGTCACGTTTTAAGTATTAGTGCTTTCGGTATGTCAATATTTTGCATTAAAAAAAAAAGAAAATGATAGTAAAATGGCGAAACACGTAATAACAAAGTACTGTAGTTTTACAAAATACAAAAACAATGACAATACACAGCAACATTTCGACCAAAAGGTTTCTATCAAGCAAGTGATACAACAGGACTGACGAATTTCACAGCATACTACATATAGACAACGACAGAGACATTCCAACGATCATAAAATGAAAGTACTGCTTTATCGTTATTTAATTACCAAATTCTTTTTTCATACATTATCTTCGCTTGAAATACTCTCTATATATTGACGAAACGCATAAAAACAAAGTATTGTAGTTTTCAATCAATCAAGTACCATGCCTGCCGGCGTAGGCAATCATGTTTCTCCACAACTCTCTCTGCCTGGTGCACGTAATCAGTTCTGATGTCGATCTTGTGTCGAATCATGATGTCAGGCCATCCAACATCTTCTCCCTCTGTTTTCCACGATCTCTCCTTCCCTGAATTTTATCTGTTGTCACTAAATGTTCTAAACCGTCTCTTCGCAATATATACCAGAAGAGCCTTGATTGCCGAAGTACTGTAGTTTTACAAAGTACAAAAACTATATACAACAATGTTTCGACCAAAATATCTTTATTAAGCAAAGATACAAAAGAAGCAAATAGATTCTCTCTCTCTCTCTCTTGCGTTCCCGCAAAGAGATTCAGATTTCCTATACGGCAGACATAACATATACAGTTATACAATAACACCATAATGGAGTCCTAATAGGATTTATTGTCTGTGTATATCTAACATATTTTCATTTTACTGTCTGCATAATTTATATTTCATTTCATTTGTTATTACTTCACTGTCTGTATAATTTATATTCTATTCCACTTATTATCACTTCACTGTCGGCCTAATTTATATTCCATTCCAAGTATTATTACTTTACTGTCTACATAATGTATATAATTCAACTTATTCTCATTTCACTGTCTGCATAATTTATATACTTCAACTTATTATCACTTCACTGTCTGCATAATTAATATCATTCAATTTATTCTCACTTCACTGTCTGCATGGTTTAATTATTTCAATTTCCTCTCATTCCACTGTCTGCAGAGTATACATCATCTTTCTATCTCTCGCTCCACTTCTTGCATGGTTTGTTATTCACCAATTGTGTCATGCTGCAACTACCAGGAGGGTTTTATTAATCTTCTATCGGTCATCCTACCGTCTGTATAGTTTGTACCATCTTTTCATCTCCTACTTTCCTTTCATCATGGTTTATGTGTTGTCTGAGGGGATAGTTAAGTTAATAGCAGAAACAACGCTGCCCCATTGCTGACTACGCATGATGTATCACGCCTTCACAATAACACTGGACACGCCTTTGAATCTTGTCCACTCGGTGTAAACAGTGCGACCTTGAAAATGTAATTATCAAGTTAAATGTGAGCGGTGGTAGTGTAGCCTCATTCTCAATCGCACGTTTGAAACAGATTCATGGGAAAAATCTAACCAATGGAACATCCACGCACAAACGCAGGATATGGCAACTTTCACAGGATGCAGAATTACGCATTTAGTCGACGGGCATGCTTTAAAATATGTTACGCTAAATATAACTTCATATTATTTCGTTATATCCGATACTCTGTGAGATATTGATAATCTTAATGCGATCTTCTAATAAGTATATGTGATCCTGTATAGTTTCATATAGTTTATATGTATCGAAACATCCGCTACAATAAGTGGTAGGATATTTTCTGGTTTAACAAACCAATATAACATTGCAAAATGGTGTCACTAAGCTAGTATGACTGGTCATTTAGATCAGCGGATCTCAAACTTTGCATTTGAATCCGAGGATCCCATTTTAATTACATTTTGCTGCCGCAGACTCCCAAGAGTTTCTATACATGAACATGGACAGGAATGAATTATCTGTGTATTACAATAGTAAACAATATCTGCAATTTAACATTTTAATAAACATGAAGCGATTTCCTTTTGCCTTGAACAGGACGCGCCATCATTTGCATCATCAGTACATTTGCGTTTCAATTTCAACCAGTGATCCATTCTGAAGCTCAGCCAAAATGTATTATAGCAAAATCCAGTGCACACCCACGTTATTTATCCTATATTTCCCAAGATCGTTTTAGCCGATTACTTACTTAAATTTAATTCTTCTAGCGATGGAGTTATTATTACACCACACCAATAATCAAGCTCCAATTTCTCAGACTGTCGGAAACTTTAAATGATCTTTCATTTTGTCCTGTCAGACATTTATACTCCGGTCTGGTCTAGGTCCTTTGATTTCAGAGCCGAACTAGTTTACCACTGTTTTTATACATGTTTATGTGTGAAATGTCCCAGATCATAGTATTTATTCAAGCATCTGAGGCCCCCTGTGAGTACCTAGCGAGGACCCCTTGTGAGTACCTAGCGAGGACCCCTGTGAGTACCTAGCGAGGACCCCTGTGAGTACCTAGCAGGACCCCTGTGAGTACCTAGCGAGGACCCCCTGTGAGTACCTAGCGAGCCCCCGGTGGTCCGCGGACACCAGGTTGAGAAACGCTGGTTTAGATCAGATGAATATAAATCAACAGAACCGTGTTTAAAATACAGTCACTAACATCAGCATAAGAAAGAAAGTTGAGACATAACCTTGCTTGAATTACATTGAGACACAAATAATAGCGTGGTTCGGCCATAATCGAATGCAACCAAACGACAATACAACACAGTCTTCTAAAAAGAACATCAGAAAGTAGGCGAAGGTGGACCAGGAAAAAGATGATTAGAAGACATAGCATACTACCATTCAAAAATCAACTGCCTCACAGTTAATATCAATCTAATTTCTCTAGTTTTACAGTCTGCCTGATTCCTAACTTTTTATTTATTTTAACTTAGTGAATAACTTCAGTTCTTTCACTCTACTTCGTAAATGGCATATCACCGTCTAGATACTCTCACATCACGTCCTCCTAGCATGATTTATCGCATCTTCCTATACATGAGTTCCCAGTCTGCATGCTTCATATCCTCATCCTTTTTCGTACTTCACTGCCTACACAATTTATATCACCCCTTCCCTTTCTCTCACTTCACATCATCCGTGATTTATGTCCGTCACGCCGAACTGTTTTGATCCTACTACTTTCTCTCACTCCATCAATTTATTACATGCATTCTTCTTTCTTACTCCATCAATTTATTACATGTATTCTCCTTCTTCTTTTCTCTCATCTCCATCAATTTATTACATGCCTTCCTTCTTTCTTACTCCATCAATTTATTACATGATTCTCCTTTCTTTCCTACTCCATCAATTTATTACATGCATTCTCCTTTCTTTCTCTCACTCCATCAATTTATTCACGCATTTCTTTCTTTCTTCCTCATCAATTTATTACATGTTCTCATTCTTTCTCTCACTCCATCAATTATTACATGCTTCTTCTTTCTTACTCCATCAATTTATTACATGTATTCTCCTTCTTTCCTACTCCATCAATTTATTACACGCATTCTCCTTCTTTCTCTCACTCCATCAATTTATTACATGCATTCTCCTTTCTTTCTCTCACTCCATCAATTTATTACATGCCTTCTCCTTCTTTCTCTCACTCCATCAATTTATTACATGTATTCTCCTTTCTTCCTACTCCATCAATTTATTACATGCATTCTCCTTCTTTCTCTCACTCCATCAATTTATTACATGCATTCTCTTTCTTTCTCTCACTCCATCAATTTATTACAGCATTCTCCTTCTTCTCTCACTCCATCAATTTATTCAGCATTCTCCTTCTTTCTCTCACTCCATCAATTTATTGCACACATTCTCCTTCTTTCTCTCACTCCATCAATTTATTACATGCATTCTCCTTCTTTCTCTCACTCCATCAATTTATTGCACGCATTCTCTTTCTTTCTCTCACTCCATCAATTTATTGCACGCATTCTCTTCTTTCTCTCACTCCATCAATTTATTCACGCTTTCTCTTTCTCTCACTCCAATCAAATGTGCATCTCCACTTCTTTTTCTTTTGTCTACTCCACTCATTTGCCTGATTTTTCTACTCCACTTTCTTGTTCCTTTTTTCTACTCCAATCTAGGATGCCATGTTCTCTCCACTTTCTATGTTATGCCTGTATGGTTTGTCTACTCCACTTTCTATGTTATGCCTGTATGGTTTGTCTACTCCACTTTCTATGTTATGCCTGTATGGTTTGTCTACTCCACTTTCTTCTACTCTGACGCCGATTGCATGGTTATCTCCTTAAACCCCCTTTCCCCAAACTCCATAGGTGCTGTCCTGGTTCTATTTCTTTTCTTAAGTGCCGACACAGTGAATCAATAAATGCCTCGTGCTACCGAAAATAACAGATAATTTGGATGGAGATGAGAATGGTGACATGTTACAGAGTTCTGTTTACTGCGACTATCCCTCAAAAAGTGCTTGTTGTTGCCACAAACTGTTCTTGCAAACGTTTGTTTTTGTTGCAGATATGATAGTATTCTGTGTTGTTTATGCACTTATTATATTAGTCTGTGTTGTTTATGCCCTTATTATAATAGTGTTTGTTGTTTATGCATATATTACAGTATCGGTTGTTATTGATATAACTATTGTAGTAGTGTCTGTTTTTGATGTAACTATTATAGTAATGTTTGTTATTGATGTAACTATTATAGTATGTTGTTATTGATGTAACTATTATGTGGGGTATGATGTATTTAGTACTTATTGATGTAACTATTATAGTAGTGTTGTTATTGATGTAACTATTATAGTAGATGTCTGTTTTGATGTAACTATTATAGTAATGTCTGTTATTGATGTAACTATTATAGTAGTGTCTGTTATTGATGTAACTATTATAGTAATGTCTGTTATTGATGTAACTATTATAGTAATGTTGTTATTGATGTAACTATTATAGTAGTGTCTGTTTGATGTAACTATTATAGTAGTGTCTGTTTTGTTTGGATGTAACTATTATAGTAATGTCTGTTATTGATGTAACTATTATAGTAATGTCTGTTATTGATGTAACTATTATAGAAATGTCGTGTTTGTTATTGATGTAACTATTATAGTAATGTCTGTTATTGATGTAACTATTATAGTAATGTCTGTTATTGATGTAACTATTATAGTAGTGTCTGTTATTGATGTAACTATTATAGTAGTGTCTGTTATTGATGAACTATTATAGTATGTCTGTGTTTGATTAATTATGTAATTCATTATTGATAATATTATAGTAATGTCTGTTATTGATGTAACTATTATAGTAATGTCTGTTATTGATGCAACTATTATAGTAATGTTTTATTGATGCAACTATTATAGTAATGTTATTATTGATGCAACTATTATAGTAATGTCTGTTATTGATGTAACTATTATAGTAATGTCTGTTATTGATGTAACTATTATAGTAATGTCTGTTATTGATGTAACTATTATAGTAGTGTCTGTTATTGATGCAACTATTATAGTAGTGTCTGTTATTGATGTAACTATTATAGTAGTGTCTGTTATTGATGCAACTATTATAGTAGTGTCTGTTATTGATGCAACTATTATAGTAGTGTTGTTATTGATGTAACTATTATAGTAGCTGGTTAGTTGTTGATGTAACTATTATAGTAGTGTGTTTATTGATGCTAACTATTATAGTAGCATGTGTTTTATTGATGCAACTATTATAGTAATGTCTGTGTTTGTTATTGATGTAACTATTATAGTAATGTTTGTTATTGATGTAACTATTATAGTAATGTCTGTTATTGATGCAACTATTATAGTAATGTCTGTGTTTGTTATTGATGTAACTATTATAGTAATGTCTGTTATTGATGTAACTATTATAGTAATGTCTGTTATTGATGTAACTATTATAGTAGTGTCTGTTATTGATGCAACTATTATAGTAGTGTCTGTTATTGATGCAACTATTATAGTAATGTGTATTATTGATGCAACTATTATAGTAATGTGTATTATTGATGCAACTATTATAGTAATGTGTATTATTGATGCAACTATTATAGTAATGTGTATTATTGATGCAACTATTATAGTAATGTGTATTATTGATGCAACTATTATAGTAATGTCTGTGTTTGTTATTGATGTAACTATTATAGTAATGTCTGTTATTGATGTAACTATTATAGTAGTGTCTGTTATTGATGTAACTATTATAGTAGTGTCTGTTATTGATGTAACTATTATAGTAGTGTCTGTTATTGATGCAACTATTATAGTAGTGTCTGTTATTGATGCAACTATTATAGTAGTGTTTTGTTGATGTAACTATTATAGTAGGTTGTTATTGATGTAACTATTATAGTATGTTGTTGTTGATGTAACTATTATAGTAATGTGTATTATTGATGTAACTATTATAGTAATGTGTATTATTGATGCAACTATTATAGTAATGTCTGTGTTTGTTATTGATGCAACTATTATAGTAATGTCTGTTATTGATGTAACTATTATAGTAGTGTCTGTTATTGATGCAACTATTATAGTAGTGTCTGTTATTGATGCAACTATTATAGTAGTGTGTATTATTGATGTACCTATTTGCGTGGGCTCACAAGGGGAGCAAAGAATAGTAACACTGTGACCTACAATGCATGTCGTAAGAGGCGACTGAGATAGGAATCTAGGGAACATACCCCAGTAAATAAAAGGCGTCGCAGAAATCGGATGTATTATCTTACTTGTAGGCGCATAACTAGCACAATATACAATCGCTCTTAGGCTCAGATCTAACACAAATCACAAAGAGTGATTTAACAAGTGATCGATATGGAGCGTTCTAAGAAGACATAATTATTACATCATAAGTGGTTGTATAAGTGGTTGCATAAGTGGTTGCATAAGTGGTTGCATAAGTGGTTGCATAAGTGGTTGCATAAGTGGTTGCATAAGTGGTTGCATAAGTGGTTGCATAAGTGGTTGCATAAGTGGTTGCATAAGTGGTTGCATAAGTGGTTGCATAAGTGGTTGCATAAGTGGTTGCATAAGTGGTTGCATAAGTGGTTGCATAAGTGGTTGCATAAGTGGTTGCATAAGTGGTTGCAGAGAATATTGTAAAGTGCGACTACCTAGCTGCAGTAATATATATACAAAACAATACACTCATTAATCAAACGACAAAGTATGGATTCGAACTCACGACCTACAAGAACTCATTTCAAACGGATTGACCACTTCGCCTAGAGACCCCAGACTATGTGAGATCATCTGACAACACGTGACTATTCACTAAAGTGCTAAGATGATGGAGCCATCAATCAATAAATCAATCAATCGGTTGTATGTCAAAATGTTTCACAGTATATATATTTACGCTTCATACTGTAGTGCAGCGAAGGTACTATACATTTGTGGGTTATTACAAAAGGGTGGAGACTGCAGTAAAACTTGGAAAAATAGGTAAACACGTAAAACAAAGTACTACAGTTTTACAAAATACATAAACAGTGACGATAAACAGCAACGTTTCGACCAAAAGGCCTTTATCAAGCAAACAATACAACACGAATGGGTTATTACAGTACAATATACATTTCATACCAGGGATCATTTGTGGTAAGGCACTATGCTACTGACAGTTGGCTCATTTTATGTTAAATATATCGATTTTTCAAATTCATTATAGTATGTTAGTATTGCATCTCTACAATCAAATTACGCAAAGAGTTTTTATTTGTGATCCCGAAAAATGCTTCAAAATTATTATTGAACAGCCATACCTTCTAAAAGTTCGTTATAGAAAATGTCTATAATTGTCTTTCTTTTGTCCCTAGATACAGTGTATGACATTCAATTAACACAATCGAGTTATAGATCATTGTAAGGCTTGATCTGAGTACTAACAGATATATTAGATTCAATTAGGCTAGGCAATGACTGTATGCTCTAACAGATGATTTTCCTGACAATTTAGACTGAATTCACATTACATTTTTAAAACGCAGTTTTTTCCCATTTGTAAATTTCGTTAACGTGTAACGTGTAAACGTGTAAATTTCGTTAACGTGTAACGTGTAAACTTCGTACGTTTTCCACCGTGAAAGAAATCGTCAAGATATCAATATGAGATTAGGCGCAAACATCTATCTATTAATATGGAAGGGACTAGACAACAGAAAATGCACCTTTCTCAAGCGAATAAATATATATGAATTTTTTTTATTAACCGATGGGTCCTATTTTTGGCCGTGAATTGGGTAGGTCTTATTGGTTCCACCCCCATAGATCAGTTACATGTTACAGAACAATTTAAAGTTGTCAGGTACCCAGAATATTGATATATTTAGGCTGTGCAGTCAAAAAAATTGCAATTGTTATTTATTTCACTCTGTTTGGAGACCGTTCAACGTTGTTTACGATCCAACATGGCTGCCGTTTCCATGGCAACCCGATAATTTATTAATGCGAAAAATATATAAATTTTCATTTGCCTTGCCTTGCCTTGCCTTGCCTTGCCCTTGCCTTGCCTGCCTTGCGTCTCGAAAGTAGTGGGTTCGAATCCCGACCGTGCCGTTCTGATCACTGGGCATTTGACTTTGATACTTCTAGAATTACTGCCGGAGGAACTTAGTTCGTGTTTTGTAAATACTCACGGTAGGCGAAGTGCCATTTACGCGGAGAGGGACGGAACCATATAGGCAGTGGCGGCTCGTGATCCCTTTTGTTGGTGGGGCCAGGCACAAATGTTCGGGAAAATCATGGTTTTGAATTAGGTTATATTTTAATTTATTAAATAATAAATGCACGTTACACGTTATTGTTGATGGGGCCTGGCCCGACTGGCCCTTAATGACGAGCCGCACTGCATATAGGGTAAAACCCGGTGCAATGAAGTCAATCCATTCTTTGTAGACTCATTTATATATTCCATAACAAGAGTGAATCCTTGTTGGAAACTGATAATCACAGAAACAAAAATAAATGTGTTTTAGAATTAATAGAAGAGATACGTAACACACAGGAAGAATCGAGTCTGAATAAGCAAAGTCCAGACCACATTACTAACATACCCTTTTGCCTTTCTCAGCAAACGCACACATACATGCCAAGTAAAAGGAAAATAGAACAGAGAGTGTGGGGGGGTTAAAACTACTACTGCTACAGGCACCTCTTCTCATAGACTAGGAATGTTTCTCACTGGGCTTAGATTTTAGTCCGAGAAACATGATTTGGCTAAGCTAGCCCTGGCACTGTTTGACTACGTTATTTAAGTCGACCTTCAACAGGTACAGGTAGGCGGCAACAAGGGATAACGATGTCAGAAAGAGTGGCATGCGACGCTAATACGAGTAGCACTGACGCGTAAGTCAGCAAAGACACAGCCCACATAAACACAAACACACACGGGCGCACACACACATCCCGAACGCACATGCATACGCACATATGTATATGTGTGTATGTATATATATGTATATGTGTGTATGTATATATATATATATGTGTATGTATATATATGTATATGTGTGTTATATATATATATATATATATATATATATATATATATATATATATATATATATATATATATCAAGTAGTAGCATGTCCCTTGAGGAACGTTGCTTATATCACAGCAGGCTGATAACAACTCTCTGCCTCTAGCTAGTTCCTCAGCCTCCTCGTGCGTCTTGTTCAAGGTTTCTGTGACATCCTGCTGCCACCTTCGTCTTGGTTGTTCCCTGCCTCGTACTCCCGGAACCATGTCTTCCATTACCGTATTCTCCAAACCACTGTGAAGTTTAACGTGGTCAAAATATTTTATCTCCCGGATCACGATGTTATTTATGAGGCAAACCTCCTTGATATGCAAGTCTTGTATATATATATATATGAATGCTAATGATGGTATCTTGCTAGTCTCGAGAGACAATGAATGTAGAGCCCCTGGTGAGTTTTATTTCTGCTATCTCCAGGCATGTTTTTGTGTCAACGCAAATTGTCTTAGCCTGAATTCACTAGTTTTTAGGTACGTTTTCAGAGTTTGTTTCCAGTTGTATCCAGCTGTTTCCAGTTGTGTTCCTGTCGTGCTTCTCCGAGACTTGTGTATTCACGTCAAGCGCCTTTAAGTCACACTTGCATATTTCTTTGGAACAAAAAAAAAGGTTGCCCCACCGTTATTTTGCCATAATCCAGGTTCCCGTATAGAATATATCCTTGGGGATTGATCGTCATCTATCCGGGTCAGGTGATCCATCCATCTTAGGCGACGTTGGAGGATAACAGTAACTATGCTAAGGACTGAAAATAATAATCGTGACATATCCTTTACAGGGTGTCCTCATCGACCACAGTAAACGAGTCGTCGATTTTCTAGGCAACACTTATACGTTCAGTATTTTGTCATTGCTTTCTGAACGGTGAGGTCTATCTTTAACCGTTCGTAAAAATTCCTTTGAAACATAATCATTTGTAATCTTTCTATTTTACTGTTGTGAGAAACTGTTCAGAGCTCTTTCTCGCAAAGTCTACTATCTCTATCTTCTATATATTTCTGTATATTTATTTAACGTTTCGCATTTCTTACTCCAGTGAAGCTGTCTGCTATCACAGTGTTTTTTCTTCTCACCTTTTCACTTCTCATAACATGTGGAGATATGTTTTTGTTTTTTTGTATCCGACTTGTACAAATATCTTCATATTTAACGTCGCTTTTTTCTGGATTTCTTTGACTTTTCATTGAATTCCTAGCATTCGTCTTTAACAGCACTTCTTTATTGTCACCAGGGATTTGTTTGTATACTGATTGTTTATTTATTGTTTCCGATTCTATGAGGATGATACAGAAGATCAAGACATGTTATATATACGAAGGCAGTGGATGCAAAAACGCGACACTCCTGTCACTCACATTAATCTTTCTCCCAGGTAATTCTAGGTTGAAGGGCAATGAGAGAGCGGCTGCACTTGCGAATAATGCTGCGATCGAGAATGGGTATTCTATGGATAAAATCGAATTTATCAATGCTCTAAGATAAAACATACGCTCCGAAGATTTCAACGATGATAAAAGTATACTATATTTAGGTTGCGCAAGTTATGCATACCGATAGGTGCGGAAAGACGGGAAAAACATGAAAGAAAACCAGCAGATACATCAATCAGCACAGAACGGGCGTTATTAGCCTAAACACACACTGAAATGCATGCTTTGAATGAGATCGGAGTAATAATGAACATATCCGATGTGCTATGAAGATGATCATCATATGAACAAAGAACAATGTTTCCGACCACAAACAGCTTTCAGGTCGACCTAGTTTAAAATGGGTACCAGAGAAACACTGGAGAATCATAGTGTTCGAAGTGATGTTACGGCACCAGTTATATGTTGTTGGTCAGAGAAGTAGCAGGCATAACACTTTCTTTCTCAATACATTCCATAGTCTGAGAATTGCGTTTTGTGATTACTTAAGTATGTTGCTCGCTAGTTTCAAAAGAAATGTTAGAACATCAATGCAATTATAAATACCCTTGGTATTTCTGTTGGATTTGGAGGTAGAGATCAACAATATAAAGAAGAGCTGGAGGGAGCTGCAAGAGATAGCTAGAGATAGGAAGACTTGGCATGGGTTTGTTGAGGGACTATGTGCGCCGGATTAAAAGACAGAGAGAGAGAGATAGAGAGAGAAAGGTATTTATGTGCCATTTCTGCGGACAGGGACGGAGTCATATTGTGGAACCATGTGCGATGAAGTCAATCCTTCGCTTTTAGATCCTCAGACCTACATCCGAATAACGGCACATGATGCTGGTAATGGTTCAGAATACTGAAGATCAGCAACAGAGTACTCGAAGATAGAAGGAAAGAGCTTGTTTATCTTGCTATTCATTGTTTAGAATGTGGGAAAAATATTATTTTAACAAAGTATGCTTGGTATTTCCGTGACAGTAAATGTCACAAACGAAACTGCAGAGCGATGAGCAAGAAAAACAAAAGGCGTCAAAGAAGAAATGTGAGAATGTCAAAAATAAACACCAGAAATGTCAGATGATAAGAATTTCTTCAGAATCTCAATCTTTCATTAGAAAAAGAGCACTGCACAAGAGGTCATGAGACGTTGCATCTGTTCATGAGAGTGAATAGACGAAAATGATATGTAGAAACACAGGTGGTGATTTAGCTAAAGGTTCAACCAATTTATTTTATCGGCTCGCCCTTCTCGATTACGTGTACTTCCTTGAGGTGGCAGGTATTGATCTGGTCACTGGAATAGCTTTTATCACTTCAGAGTATTACTCCAGCTACACGTAGAAATAACTTAAGTGCAGAATACAAATTTAAGATATAGAAACAACACATCAACATCAATGGCAGTACAATAGAGCAAGTATAGGAATTCAAGTACCTAGGAAGCATATTTACAGAGGATGGAATACTCGACAGAGAGATATAAGCTAGAGACCAGAAAGCACATGCAATAACCTACCAATTAGCGCCACTATTTAGACATCCAAACATCTCACTGACAGCTAAACAACAGTTGATCAACATCATCTTCATACCCACGCTATGTTCCCAATGCCAAACATGGACAATGAAATAGAAACATGTACAGAAAATAGCAACATGCGAAATTAGATGTCTCTGCAAAGGCACCAACAACACAAGAATCGACAGAGTAACGAATACCAGCATCAGAGAAAAGGTTGGAACAAGAACGTGCTTGAACTATATAGCGAAACAGAGAATGAAGTTTGCCCACTTAGTAAGAATGCGAACAGACCAAACTGCCTATGAAGCTTTCCACAACATAATATCAGGAAGGAAGGCGAGAGGAAAACCGAGGAAAAGGTGGATAGATAGCGTAGTTGAATTCTGCCAGGGGACTAAGAAAACCATCACACGTCACCATGTTTTTCGTGGTCTTTCTCTCGTCTTCTTTCCTGACATTCTGCTGTAGAAGACTATGTACTGTTGAGTTTGGATGCATTCTTATCAAGTGGCCAAACCACTTCAATCTTTGTTTCTCAATGTAATTCAAGAAAAGTTCTGTGCCAACTTTCTTTCTTATGTTGATGTTGGTATGTACACGAGAGTAGCTAGTAATAATTGAATTCTCAGTAATAAATCTAAAATAACATTTCCCATAACCTTTCTAGACCTTAGGGTATCTTCTTCTTCTGTTTCTTCTTCGAACGCCCCATATCCCGCCACTTGTCATTCTTTGTGATCTGTATCTAAGAGCGATTGTACGTTGTGTCAGTTACGCGTCTACAAGTACGCCATCATCAATTTTCCGATTTCTGGAGCTTGGCTTTTGTTTTACTAGGGTAGTTCTTCTCTTAGATGCCTTTCATTACTTCCTAGTTGCCTCTTTTACGATATGCCTTGTAGGTTTCAGTGTTACTATTCATTGCTCCCTCTCCTGCCTTAGAAGAGGCCTCCACGAGCTTATTATTACATTCATTCCCCCGCCCGGAACAGACTAGAGTAACTAGTAATAATTAAATTCTCTGTAATAAATTACAAATAATTCTCCGTTGCCTTTTTAGACCTTACGTATGAAGTGCCTGTCACTTCATATTTCTAGAACCTAGTATGCAGGAGGTTGGAGAGTCAATTCCTTTCCTCACATGTTTAACGTCGAGTGTGGAATTGAACGCACAACCCTTTTCTGTCCCAGTCGATAGGCGAACGATTAAGCTTTACACTATTCCGTCCCACATATTCTCCGTAAGCAGCAGTTAATTATTATTTGCTTAATACATGTTGGTCTACACGCCCTGATATAACAAAACTAAATGCTCGTTTTTAACTCAATCTATACCATTTGCCACTATATCGGCGTTAAAATGTAAGTCAAAATCGCATTATCTACTACAGTGACCGTTCAGTTCATATGTGCAAATTTTTACAGAAATCCCTAGGATTTGTTGCTGGAGCTACGGAATTCGTGCTTTGTGCAACATTCAGCATTGTGGCGTGTCATATCTGTCGACAAGGACGGAGCCATAAGGGGGGAACCTGGTGCAATGAAGTTAATCCTTCGCCGTAAAAAAAATAATCACAAAAAGTCAAAGGTGATGCAGGCGAAGCTTCAAATAGAAACGGTAAGATTACAAATATTTTTAAAAGAAAGTGTAAACAAAATGAAGTTTAACACTTCATAAAATAAGTTGTAATTGTTACAAAAAATAGTATTCTATCAACGAGTACTTGAATTTTGCAGTTTAAAAAATGTTCGGATGTTGAATATAAATCTCGAAGCACAACAAAACTACATTTAATAATCACACACAAATAAAATGAGAATCAAACGTTCCAATAAAATTATAAAAAATGTGCTATCGTGTATAGATCCAATTCTCTTCACCACATTCTAAGTAATGTCTTGTGAAGTTCATACTGCGATAATGAAAGGTTTGAGGCAACGTCACGCGATTCCTAGAAAGGTAGTAAACAACCTACAATGTTCTAACTGTAAAGTACACAAATCTGGTTAGGATGCAAACATTTCATTTATTGCTGACTTCTTAAAGAGTCTAATACTGAAAAACACATTGTGCGTATATTCACTATGAGTAGGAATCTCCGAAGCATTAAGCATAACATAACAAGCCTGGAGCTGTTGGAGGTTTCTGGGTTTTAAAGAACCCCGGGTACTTCCCCAAAAATGAACTATAGGAAAAAGGGTGAACACTCATAATTCCTGGGGAATTCTCGAAGAAGATATTCACTACTAAAGAAGATATTCACTACTAAAGAAGATATTCACTACTAAAGAAGATATTCACTACTAAAGAAGATATTCACTACTAAAGAAGATATTCACTACTAAAGAAGATATTCACTACTAAAGAAGATATTCACTACAAAGAAGATATTCACTACAAAGAAGATATCACTAAAGAAGATATTCACTACTAAAGAAGATATTCACTACTAAAGAAGATATTCACTACTAAAGAAGATATTCACTACTAAAGAAGATATTCACTACTAAAGAAGATATTCACTACTAAAGAAGATATTCACTACTAAAGAAGATATTCACTACTAAAGAAGATATTCACTACTAAAGAAGATATTCACTACTAAAGAAGATATTCACTACTAAAGAAGATATTCACTACTAAAGAAGATATTCACTACTAAAGAAGATATTCACTACTAAAGAAGATATTCACTACTAAAGAAGATATTCCACTAAAGAAGATATTCACTACTAAAGAAGATATTCACTACTAAAGAAGATATTCACTACTAAAGAAGATATTCACTACTAAAGAAGATATTCACTACTAAAGAAGATATTCACTACTAAAGAAGATATTCACTACTAAAGAAGATATTCACTACTAAAGAAGATATTCACTACTAAAGAAGATATTCACTACTAAAGAAGATATTCACTACTAAAGAAGATATTCACTACTAAAGAAGATATTCACTACTAAAGAAGATATTCACTACTAAAGAAGATATTCAACGAGTACTACAAGAAGATATTCACTACTAAAGAAGATATTCACTACTAAAGAAGATATTCACTACTAAAGAAGATATTCACTACCAAAGAAGATATTCACTACTAAAGAAGATATTCACTACTAAAGAAGATATTCACTACTAAAGAAGATATTCACTACAAAGAAGATATTCACTACCAAAGAAGATATTCACTACTAAAGAAGATATTCACTACTAAAGAAGATATTCACTACTAAAGAAGATATTCACTACTAAAGAAGATATTCACTACTAAAGAAGATATTCACTACAGAAAATTTCTAAAGAAGATATTCACTACTAAAGAAGATATTCACTACTAAAGAAGATATTCACTACTAAAGAAGATATTCACTACTAAAGAAGATATTCACTACTAAAGAAGATATTCACTACTAAAGAAGATATTCACTACTAAAGAAGATATTCACTACTAAAGAAGATATTCACTACTAAAGAAGATATTCACTACTAAAGAAGATATTCACTACTAAATTTACTACAAGAGATATTCACTACTAAAGAAGATATTCACTACTAAAGAAGATATTCACTACTAAAGAAGATATTCACTACTAAAGAAGATATTCACTACTAAAGAAGATATTCACTACTAAAGAAGATATTCACTACTAAAGAAGATATTCACTACTAAAGAAGATATTCACTACTAAAGAAGATATTCACTACTAAAGAAGATATTCACTACTAAAGAAGATATTCACTACTAAAGAAGATATTCACTACTAAAGAAGATATTCACTACTAAAGAAGATATTCACTACTAAAGAAGATATTCACTACTAAAGAAGATATTCACTACTAAAGAAGATATTCACTACTAAAGAAGATATTCACTACTAAAGAAGATATTCACTACTAAAGAAGATATTCACTACTAAAGAAGATATTCACTACTAAAGAAGATATTCACTACTAAAGAAGATATTCACTACTAAAGAAGATATTCACTACTAAAGAAGATATTCACTACGAAAGAAGATATTCACTACTAAAGAAGATATTCACTACTAAAGAAGATATTCACTACTAAAGAAGATATTCACTACTAAAGAAGATATTCACTACTAAAGAAGATATTCACTACTAAAGAAGATATTCACTACTAAAGAAGATATTCACTACTAAAGAAGATATTCACTACTAAAGAAGATATTCACTACTAAAGAAGATATTCACTACTAAAGAAGATATTCACTACTAAAGAAGATATTCACTACTAAAGAAGATATTCACTACTAAAGAAGATATTACACTAGAAGAATCACTATAAGAAGATATTCACTACTAAAGAAGATATTCACTACTAAAGAAGATATTCACTACTAAAGAAGATATTCACTACTAAAGAAGATATTCACTACTAAAGAAGATATTCACTACTAAAGAAGATATTCACTACTAAAGAAGATATTCACTACTAAAGAAGATATTCACTACTAAAGAAGATATTCACTACTAAAGAAGATATTACTACAAAGAGATATTCACTACTAAAGAAGATATTCACTACTAAAGAAGATATTCACTACTAAAGAAGATATTCACTACTAAAGAAGATATTCACTACTAAAGAAGATATTCACTACTAAAGAAGATATTCACTACTAAAGAAGATATTCACTACTAAAGAAGATATTCACTACTAAAGAAGATATTCACTACTAAAGAAGATATTCACTACTAAAGAAGATATTCACTACTAAAGAAGATATTCACTACTAAAGAAGATATTCACTACTAAAGAAGATATTCACTACTAAAGAAGATATTCACTACTAAAGAAGATATTCACTACTAAAGAAGATATTCACTACTAAAGAAGATATTCACTACTAAAGAAGATATTCACTACTAAAGAAGATATTCACTACTAAAGAAGATATTCACTACTAAAGAAGATATTCACTACTAAAGAAGATATTCACTACTAAAGACACTGCAGAGAAAGAATAATCCAGAGCTGTCTAGAAAACAATGCTTATGTATGGCAGCGAAATATAGACAATGAACAAAGAATCAATAAGATCGGTAAAAGCGTTATAGATGTGGTGTTATAGAAAAATGCTGAAAATCCCAGAAATAGAAAGACAAAAACTAAGTGATGATGTTTTAAAGGAGGTCTGAACACAAAGAAAATTTGAATTAAAAAATAAGAATCAATGTTCATGGGGCACACAATATGAAGCGGAGGTTTGGAATGATTGAAGACAACAGGTAAAATACAGAGAAGGAGAAATCGTGGTAGGCAGAAGGAGAAGGTGTTGGATGATCTGACTTCGTGGTTCGACAATAGATCGAGTCAGAACTCATTAACTGCACCAAAGAGCGAGAGAGTTGTGGAGAGACATGATCGCCTACGCCGTCAGGCATGACACTTAACTGATTGATGCTAAGCAACGCAGTGTTTATTTTTTATTTATGAGGTTCACCAGTTGCTAAGGATAGGCTTTAGCCTTGTATTCATTATTTCTGAGTATTACCGCTTGATGACATTTTGTTGGTTTCTGCTTATGTAGCCTAACAATTTCATTTGTTGTTTCTTGAAGAGGCTCATTACTGATGTTGTATCCACTTTTTTCTGATTTCTTCATTTCTAAACCAGTCTTTTCTTGATACTTCCAGAACTCTAGCTACTTCATCTTTGTCGTAAGTAGTTTTCTTCCTTCAAAAAATGTAGCACCTTGTCATAAACCGAGAAGGAAAACTTATTTTTTTTAATATATAATTTAATACAGAAAACCACTTATCAATATATACCCATATATACCAATATATACCAATATATATATATATATTTATATATACCCAAGATAAAAACGACGGAAATTCTTCTCAAGGACCTCCTTTTCGCTGACGATACTGTCTTAGTCGCCCACAGTGAAGCTACAATGCAATGCTCAATCAATAATTTGTCAAAGACATGCGACTTATTTTCTCTAACTGTAAGTGTCTCTAAAAAAGTTGTTTTATGTCAGGGAGGTAACAACAAATATCACTTTAAATGGCAACCATCTAACACCAGTTCAAAAATGCTGCTATCTTGGGTCCATGGTCACTGCCAGCCTTTCTCTTGATGAAGAATTCACCGCTCGTATAGGAGTGCGGCTACTACATTCGGCAAACTATCAAAGCGAGCGTGGGACAACACAAAACTAACATTGCTGACGAAGATTCAACTATATCGAGCCTGCGTAATTAGTTCTTTACTATATGGCTCAGAAACATGGACAGCCTACTCAAGACACTAGAGGAGACTTAACATCTTTCACCTTCGATGTCTCGCAAGATTATGAACATCAAGTGGTACGACAAGATAACCAACTCTAAAGTACTGCAACGTGCAAACCTGCCTTCCATCATGGGCATGCTCAGCAGTGGACGACTAAGATGGTTGGGTCGGGTCATGTGAGATGAATGAAAACTTGTTGCATACCAAAACAAATGTTGTTCTGTGAACTTTCGGAGGAAGAGGCACTAGGCAGACCACTGCTCAGATATAAAGATGTCTGCAAAGCCTCAATTAAAAACTTTTCTATAGGTCCCAGCACATGGGAACAACTAGCTGATGATAGAGTTGTGTGGAAAGCGATATTGCGCAAGGGCGCAGAGTCTTTTGAGAAGATACTTATGTATAAGCTGGAAGACAAGAGAGAAAAGTGAAAACTCAGAAGTAGTCACAGTAAAACACTTGCCAATTGACCGTCTGGAAAGACGAAAAAGGCCATATATATATAAATATATATATATATAAAACAAGAAAAAGGCCATATATATAAATATATATATATGTAAAACAAGAAAAGGCCATATATATATAAATATATATATATAAAACAAGAAAAGGCCATATATATAAATATATATATATATATAAAACAAGAAAAAGGCCATATATATAAATATATATATATATATAAAAAAGAAAAGGCCATATATATAATATATATATATATATATAAAAGAAAAAGGCCATAAAATATAATATATATAAATATATATATATAAAACAAGAAAAGGCAATATATAATATATAAAATATATATATAAAAATATATATAATATATATATATATATATATATAAAACAAGAAAAAGGCCATATATATATAAATATATATATATATAAAACAAGAAAAAGGCCATATATATATAAATATATATATATATACAACAAGAAAAGGCCATATATATAAATATATATACATATAAAACACAATGAGAATATACCATGAAATTAAACTACTCTCACTGTTGTCAAAGTATTACATAATTAATAATCTAGACAGACAATCTTGAGTCTAACATTGATGAGAACGAAGAGTTTCATGTTTGTCAAATAACACACATTCTATATTTGCTAGGATGTTAAGAGAACTATGTTAGACTGTTTATATAGTAAGCGATGACGTACTTTTTTTCCATGTCCAATAAATACAGAGGATACGTATAATACAAATATCGATTTTCAAATCATGAGAATAGTTAAGAACACGTAATGATAACATATAGTACCAGGAGAATTGATATTCCAAGGAGGTACGTCATAAAAATAATCTACAAAAATGTCAATGGTGTAATATTATTATCAGCGGCGGCGAAAGAGATACGTAAAACGTGATTGAAATAGTAAGAGGAGGTGAAAGAGAGATAAGAGATTGGGAGGGGGAAGTTAGGAACACATTATATATTGTATATTTCTCTGGTACCGATATAAATTACATATGGTCTGCAAGCAATTTATCCATATCCTTCTAGTCTGGTCAACTCGTTTAATCTATTATATGGAATTGAGTCCGCCAGTTCAGGCATCTCTCAGTAAAGTTCGTGTTAGGGTTTTTTAGGGCCTCATTTTTGTTCTTGAGCCCTTTGTCTTCCACTTCAATGCCTGCATTGTGATTCTTTGATCTACAAGATGTTATTGTTTGCATTAAAAATGGCAGAGTTTTCAGTGCTCTGTTTTGTTTATTTTGTTTTTGTATTTGTCTTCTTCTTCTTTTTAGGGCGCTCCATATCGACCACTTGTTAACCACTCTGTGTGATTTGTATGTGATCTGAGCCTAAGAGCGATTGAACGTTGTGGTAGTTATGCACCTACAAGTAGGTCACACATCCTATTTCTGCGGTGCTTTTTATTTACTAGGGGAGTTTCCTAGGTCCTACATCAGTCGTCTCTTACAACATGCCTATCAGGTAGCAGTGGTACTATTCTTTGCTCCACCCGTCACCACACGGGCGTTTGTATCTGTCAATGTTAGTCTTAGTTTTGTCAATGTTGAGCTTAGTTTTGTCAATGTTGGGCTTAGTTTTGTCAATGTTGTGCTTAGTTTTGTCAATATTGTGCTTAGTTCTGTCAATGTTGTGCTTAGTTTTGTCAATGTTGGGCTTAGTTCTGTCAATGTTGGGCTTAGTTTTGTCAATGTTAGGCTTAGTTCTGTCAATATTGGGCTTAGTTTTGTCAATGTTGAGCTTAGTTTTGTCAATGTTGGGCTTAGTTTTGTCAATGTTGGGCTTAGTTTTGTCAATATTGGGCTTAGTTTTGTCAGTGTTGGGCTTAGTTTTGTCAATGTTGGGCTTAGTTTTGTCAATGTTGGGCTTAGTTTTGTCAATGTTGGGCTTAGTTTTGTCAATGTTGGGCTTAGTTTTGTCAATGTTGGACTTAGTTTTGTCAATGTTGTGCTTAGTTCTGTCAATGTTGTGCTTAGTTTTGTCAATGTTGGGCTTAGTTTTGTCAATGTTGGGCTTAGTTTTGTCAATGTTGGGCTTAGTTTTGTAAATGTTGGGCTTAGTTTTGTCAATGTTAGACTTAGTTTTGTCAATGTTAGACTAGCTTAGTTGTTCTTGTCAATGTTGACTTAGTTTTGTCAATGTTAGACTTAGTTTTGTCAATGTTAGACTTAGTTTTGTCAATTTTGTGCTTAGTTTTGTCAATGTTGTGCTTAGTTTTGTCAATGTTGTGCTTAGTTCTGTCAATGTTATGCTTAGTTTTGTCAATGTTGTGCTTAGTTTTGTCAATGTTGAGCTTAGTTTTGTCAATGTTGAGCTTAGTTCTGTCAATGTTGTGCTTAGTTTTGTCAATGTTGTGCTTAGTTTTGTCAATGTTGTGCTTTTGTCAATTTGTGTTAGTTCTGTCAATGTTAGGCTTAGTTTTGTCAATGTTAGGCTTAGTTTTGTCAATGTTGGGCTTAGTTTTGTCAATGTTGGGCTTAGTTTTGTCAATGTTGGGCTTAGTTTTGTCAATGTTGGACTTAGTTTTGTCAATTTTGTGCTTAGTTTTGTCAATGTTGTGCTTAGTTTTGTCAATGTTGGGCTTAGTTCTGTCAATGTTGGGCTTAGTTCTGTCAATGTTGGGCTTAGTTTTGTCAATGTTGGGTTTAGTTTTGTCAATGTTGGGCTTAGTTCTGTCAATGTTGGGCTTAGTGTTGTCAATGTTGGGCTTAGTTCTGTAAATGTTGGGCTCAGTGTTGTCAATGCTGTTGTTACTGTTAGACAGGGTGTTGATAAAATCGCTGAGCAGTCAATTTGGAAAATATTTGAGTAATAACGTCAAGAATGATGGAAATTTACGTCATGATATTCTGAGTTCCATAACAAGCCATTGTTATATTCGCCATTTCATTGCTGAAAGGAAATGGTGTTAACTATTGAAAACGGGGTATATTTGGTGGAACATGTCTTTCGTAATGGTGGCAAATATACTGAAGAAGTAATTCAACAATATTTGCTGAAAAGTAGGCCAGCACATCAGAGTTATGCGACGCTTTTTATTTACTAGGTAGCTTCCCTAGACCCTTACCTCAGTCGCCTCTTACGGTATGTCTTGTGGGTCGCAGTGGTACTATTCTTTGCTTCTCTTACGGACTCCGGTCCGGATATACGAGAAAATAGAAAGTAATCAAGTCAAAAAGTTAGTTTTCAAAAGCAATGAAACCACAGTCTTTTGATCATATTTCATTATGTTCAAAACAAAATTTACAAAACGAAAATACAGATCAAAACGTTACCATCATCAGATATTGCATTTCTTACGTGGAGGAGAAAATTATACAACTTTTATAGTAGTGTATTTTTGGTTTAGGAAGTTAGCTAAGAGTAAATAGGAGGTAAGGGGGCGATTATGAAGTCTGAAAAATGATAATTCTTAACTAGAGCTTATTTCAACTGGAGCAGAGGGGACATAATACCACATTATAAGTACCGGAAGTACCGTACAAGATGACATATATGAGACCAGATATCCATAAGAAGCAATACAGAGGACATTGAAAATAAGATTTCAAATCAGACTAGAAAACTTCTAAGTTTGTAAGTGGTCTGAGACAGTAAAATATTAAAAAACAATCACATTTGAAAATACATATGGTATATTAGTATGAGATTTAAAGATGTGACTACATTTCAGATGTGACTATCTGAAACTTTATTAATTAAAACGGTCAGCGTAATAGACTCTCAGACAATGCTTCTTAAGATTCAAGGTAGATGACAGCGACAGAAGTAAATGACACACAGAGATATCTCAGTCATTTTTTTTTTCAAATCCAGAAGCACTTGAGCTCTTCAGCTCTTCGGCTCGGTGCCATGGACATCGTAACTCTTCGGTTCGGTGCCACGAACACCGTAAATCTGGGGAATCTGTGGCTTTATCTGCCATCCCGCGGAATTGAACCCGCCCACACAGAGGGATAATAACCCGCAGTCCAACGCTCTACGAATACGCTGGGCAGACGGGCGATCTCAGTCATTCAGGAACATTGTACGGATCTATTGATTGATTGATAGGACCATTTTCATTGTACTTCGATGAGTAACAATGTGTGCTTCGATCTCTTTCTTACACAGGAAGATATCAGCGGCAGTCTACGAACTACGTAGCACCGGCGAGGGTCTTTGATGTAAGTTAGAAGATAATGACAATATTTTGAAGGTTTTTTTTTATATTCTAAACTGATCGTAATAAATCTTTCTAAAATGAATTTTGTACGGGCAGCGGGATTCCAGCCTGCTCTTTTCAATTTTTAACTGCGAAGGGTTCTTTTACGTGCTCAACTTGAACACGGAGCTACGGATCTATTGCTACGGTTATAGTGAGGATCGTGAAAATGACCGGACTGACATGTAGGTATCACATCACCCGTGAAGTGGGTATTTAACACGGACAAGGAAGACACAGTAATGTCAATCAATAATTGTCTGCTGGAGAATGACACTGCAATAACTGAATTAACAATGAGGATAATGATGGATTTTGGATTCAAGTGTGGCATGAACAGCAAGGAATATCAGTTATCGGTTTATTACATGCCCATAGGTGCTTCGATCCTCGCCTCAACAAATTCCCGCAGCGTCCAGCAGTCCAACAGCGTCCAACAGCGTCCAGCAGCGTCCAGCAGCGTCCAGCAGCGTCCAGCAGTCCAACAGCGTCCAGCAGCGTCCAGCAGCGTCCAGCAGCGTCAGCAGTCCAGCAGGTCCAGCAGCGTCCAGCAGCGTCCAACAGCGTCCAGCAGCGTCCCGCAGCGTCCAGCGTCCAGCAGCGTCCAGCAGCGTCCAGCAGCGTCCAGCAGCGTCCGAGCAGCAGGGCCAGCAGCGTCCAGCAGCGTCCAGCAGCGTCCAGCAGCGTCCAGCAGCGTCCAGCAGTCCAACAGACGTCAGTAAATGAGGGTCCATTCGAGCGTCCAGCAGCAGTCCAGCAGCGTCCCGCAGTGTCCAGCAGTCCAGCAGCGTCCAGCAGTCCAGCAGCGTCCAGCAGGTCCAGCAGCGTCCAGAGTCAACAGCGTCCAGCAGCGTCCAGCAGCGTCCAGCAGCGTCCAGCAGCGTCCAGCAGCGTCAGCAGCGTCCAGCAGCGTCCAACAGCGTCCAGCAGCGTCCAGCAGTCCAGCAGCGTCCAGCAGCGTCCAGAGTCAGCAGCGTCAGCAGCGTCCAGCAGCGTCCAGCAGCGTCCAGCAGCGTCCAGCAGCGTCCAGCAGCGTCCAGCAGCGCAGCATCCAGCAGCGTCCAGCAGCAGTCCAGCAGCGTAGCATCCAGCGCTCCAGCAGTCCAACAGACCAGTTCGATGTTTAAAGGTTGTAAGTTCACATTCTGACCGAGTCAAACACGCATATTTTTCCGCATCTCCCTAGGAATGTTGCTGGAGCTACAGAATTCGTGCTTTGAGCACACTCGGCAGTTGGCGCGTTAGGTAAACCGAGAGAGATGGAGACATGTGGGGAAACCCGTGGCAATGAAGTCAATTCTTCGCCTTTCAAACTTTTTTTTTTCTGAATGGAATCATTTCTAGTTTAACGACTAGTTGCAACTTCTGTTTCTCTTCAAATTAGGACGATAACTAGGGGTCATGACTCAACGTGCCAAGAAGGTAATAGACTAAAACGCATGCCATTCAAATTAGTTACAGACACTTTTAACATATTTCTTTTTCTGTTACATGACACAGGCGCCTGGACTGGTACATAGTTCTTAACATCCCATTTACCCACCTGCCCAGCGTGTTCGTAGCGCGTTGGACGACGGGTGACAAGCCCCTGTGAGTGTGGTTTAATTCCGCGGGCTGGCAGAAAAGCCACAGGTTCTTCAGATTGACGGTGCTCGTGGCACCGAACCGAAGGGTTACGATGTCTATGGCACCGAGCCGAAGAGCTGAAAGCTCAAGTGCGTCTGGATCGGGAAAAAAAAATCCCATTACGTATTATGTAATTCTGAGGTCGTGATGGGGGTGACGCAAAGTCGAGTTGTGTTTCACAGACGGAGTCATGGTTGGAACACAAGACACGACCTTGTTCTATCTTCCAGTAATAATACACAGTAAACAAGTCTTTATGGCCTCTGGAAAAAAACAACAATTTACCAAACACAGGATTCAGACGACAAACTTTTATTTCTTACTGTACCCATTGTTTTCCCCACGACGCTTCACCAGCAAATGTGGTTAAGATAAGATAAGATAAGATACCCATTGTTTAGCTGGTTGTGGTCTGAACGCTCGAGTGCAGGGCTTGGCAATTTGTGTTGTAAGAAAATAACAGTTTGTGGTTCAAATCCTGTCTTTGGTAAATTGTTATTTCCGGATGCCTTAAATATTTATTCCAACATCATCATCAAGTAGCTTGTACCTTCCGGAACTTGGCTCCCATGACAGCAGTCCTGAAAAACTCTCTGTTCTGTGCAAGTTGACCGGCATCAGCAGCAGTCATTCTCAGATCGTCAATGACATCTTGTGTAACAGTTTCACTGTTATGCTAACTAGGTTATGGACGGGGGGTCAACAGAGAAAAGAACACCCCCATATTGTACTTGGCGTCCTTGACCAAGTTAGTAGTAAATAAATGTGTTTACCAGTCCCAACTTGCTGCCAGTAGAGTGTTAAATTCATGAAATAGGTTCTAGCCCGAGGTAGGCGAGGACTCCCGTAAAATCGAGGATCTCGAACCAGAGAAGGGACAGTTGGGAGCTTTTGGTTGAAACAGAAGGATAGTTACTTTAGAGAAGTTGAGGAAGATGGACCTATGTTTCTTAGAGAGCGTAAGAAATACAGTTACAACTTGAGAAGTGAGGAGGTCGGACGGATACATCGAAGTATAAGAGAAATACCGTCGAGTTAGTGAGGTTTTCAGAGGAATATTCTGTTATTTCGGAGTTGAGAAGTTTACATAGGAGCAGCGGAGAAAGACAGTTACTCTAGAGAAGTTGTGGAGGACGGACAGATTATTTTTGTTAGTGAGCGTAAGAGAGAGAATAGTTAGAATAGAGCAGCGGAACGGGAAGCCAAAATCTCTTGAGCGGAGAAGACTAGTTTTGAACACTTGAGCGTGTAAGTTAAACTTTTCGTAAATAGAGAGAAGCTGAACTAGTGTTATTTAGATTATAAGTTGTGATGAATGTGAGAACCCACAACTGAGGATTCTTTGAAGTGTTATTTGATTTATAAGTTGTGATGGATGTGAGAACCCACAACTGAGGATTCTTTGAAGTGTTATTTAGATTATAAGTTGTGATGGATGTGAGAACCCACAACTGAGGACTCTTTGAAGTGTTATTTAACTTATAAGTTGTGATGGATGGGAGAACCCACAACAGAGGATCTCTTGAACTTTTCGCTAATAGAGAGAAGCTGAACTAGTGTTATTTGATTTATAAGTTGTGATAGTTGTGAGAACCCACAACTGAGGACTCTTTGAAGTGTTATTTGATTTATAAGTTGTGATGGATGTGAGAACCCACAACTGAGGATTCTTTGAAGTGTTATTTGATTTATAAGTTGTGATGGATGTGAGAAACCACAACAGAGGATCTCTTGAACTTTTCGTTAATAGAGAAGCTGAACTAGTGTTATTTGATTTATAAGTTGTGATAGATGTGAGAACCCACAACTGAACATTTCTTGAACTTTGCATAATTAGTGGAGATGCTGAACTAGTGTATTTGATTTATAGGTTGTGATAGATGTGGGAAAACCCGACAGAGGGTTCCTTGAACTTTCTGTTAATTGTAGAGAAGCGCACTTAATGATTACACAATTGATTTTCAGGAAAGTTATTTATGTACTTTTGGTCTCATATCAGTTGAGAGAGTATGTATGTACGTTTACCAGTTTACATATACAATATATATATATAGATACCAATAAACTTGTATAAGTTGTTTAGACAGTCTTGTGTGAATTTAATGTAGTCGATTGTCAGGTGTCGGACTTAGTGGTAGATGCTATTTTTTTTCTCTTTATATTTATGGGACCTTGTACCAGCTAGTCTGTTATACTTGCACCCATCGTCTTCTAGGTCTTCCTCTCATTCTTCTTCGAGGTACCAGTCCCTCCAAAATTACCTTCTCTATGCACTCATGTCGTTTGATGCGTCCGAAATATTTAGTTTTCCTTGCTGTTATGCTCTTTAATGACCATCTCTCTCTAATATCAAGCTGTTGCAGAATAAAAGCATTTGTTATTTTCTCTGTCCATGATATTCTAAGTACTCTACTGTAGCATTTGTTATTTTCTCTGTCCATGATATTCTAAGTATTCTTCTGTAGCATTTGTTATTTTCTATGTCCATGATATTCTAAGTACTCTACTGTAGCATTTGTTATTTTCTCTGTCCATGATATTCTAAGTATTCTTCTGTAGCATTTGTTATTTTCTCTGTCCATGATATTCTAAGTACTCTACTGTAGCATTTGTTATTTTCTCTGTCCATGATATTCTAAGTACTCTACTGTAGCATTTGTTATTTTCTCTGTCCATGATATTCTAAGTACTCTACTGTAGCATTTGTTATTTTCTCTGTCCATGATATTCTAAGTACTCTTCTGTAGCATTTGTTATTTTCTCTGTCCATGATATTCTAAGTACTCTTCTGTAGCATTTGTTATTTTCTCTGTCCATGATATTCTAAGTATTCTACTGTAGCATTTGTTATTTTCTCTGTCCATGATATTCTAAGTACTCTACTGTAGCACTTGTTATTTTCTCTGTCCATGATATTCTAAGTACTCTACTGTAACATTTGTTATTTTCTCTGTCCATGATATTCTAAGTACTCTACTGTAGCATTTGTTATTTTCTCTGTCAATGATATTCTAAGTACTCTACTGTAGCATTTGTTATTTTCTCTGTCCATGATATTCTAAGTACTCTACTGTAGCATTTGTTATTTTCTCTGTCCATGATATTCTAAGTACTCTACTGTAGCATTTGTTATTTTCTCTGTCCATGATATTCTAAGTACTCTACTGTAACATTTGCATTCAAATGCATTAATGATCTTCTCTACTGCTTTGTCAATGATCCATGTCTCACAACTATATATTACTAAGGAAAAAACGTAGACTCTTAAACACTTAATACTTGCTTATAGTCTAATTAGTTACTATATTAATTGACATTGTCGTCCTACTGTCTATTAAATTACTATATAAATTGACACTGTTGCCCTACTGTCTATTTAGTTACTATATTAATTGACATTGTCGCCCTACTGTCTATTAAATTACTATATAAATTGACACTGTTGCCCTACTGTCTATTTAGTTACTATATTAATTGACTCTGTTACCCTACTGTCTATTTAGTTACTATACTAATTGACTCTGTTACCCTACTGTCTATTTAGTTACTATACTAATTGACTCTGTTACCCTACTGTCTATTTAGTTACTATACTAATTGACTCTGTTGCCCTACTGTCTATTTAATTACTATATTAATTGACATTGTCCCCCTACTGTCTATTTAGTTACTATATTAATTGACACTGTTACCCTACTGTCTATTTAGTTACTATATTAATTGACCCTGTTGCCTTACTGTCTATTTAGTTACTATATTAATTGACACTGTTGCCCTACTGTCTATTTAGTTACTATATTAATTGACACTGTTGCATTACTGTCTATTTAGTTACTATATCAATTGACTCTGTTGCCCTACTGTCTATTTAGTTACTATATTGATTGACTATGTTGCCCTACTGTCTATTTAGTTACTATATTAATTGACACTGTTGCATTACTGTCTATTTAGTTACTATATTAATTGACACTGTTGCATTACTGTCTATTTAGTTACTATATTAATTTACACTGTTGCCCTACTGTCTATTTATTTACTATATTAATTGACTCCTTTGCCCCCTCTGGAATTTTTAAACTCTTTATTCACATCATCTTTCTGTAGGGTTTAGTGGTAACAAAATCATATGTATAAAGAAGCAATGATCTACTATGTCTCCGCTGCGATGAAGCAAACTGGAGATCTATGTATTTCTCATGAAAGATAATTTTATTTGCAGTCTACCTAAGGAGCTTGTTTACTATTAGATCAATAAATATGCAAACAGTACACTCTCTGGAATCATGTGATATTACAGAAGAATGAAGAGAATCCCGCGATCTGCTGAACAGACTAATGTTAAAACAAACAAACTGCCATTACAGTACTTTGTTCCCATTGCTGAAATTACGCTGGGGGGTTTATAAGGCAGAGGAATTAAAACCTCTTGCCCGAAGCTGTTGTTACGGGTTTGTAGGTCAATAGTTTTATTCTATCCAAAAACAGAAAACGACTTAACTTTTAACTAGGGGTCAAGTATAGGATTTCTTCGTGAGGAAACATCTCTGGGTTTTACCCATTCGGCCACCAGCTCTTTTAATGTTGGTAATGGAAAGCAATGGCAAACTACTGAACGTATAAGTGGTGCCTAGAAAATCAGCGACTCGTTTACTATGGTTGATGGCTACGCCCTTTAGGATATGCCACGATTTTAATTCTTCAATGGATTTTTACCAGCAGTAAAAATATACCTCATCGTTCAGAAAACAATGGCAAAATACTGACCGTTAAAATGGTGCCTAGAAAAACGACGACTCGTTTACTGTGGTTCATAACTAAGTCTATGTAAAGGATATGCCACGATTTTCATTTTTTTCTTCAATAAACAGACTAAAATTGATGGGCTGAATGAGTTAGTTCATTATCAGAGTCAGAAAGCTGCTATAATCATTTTTTTTTCTGGCAAGTGAGTTTCATGAGAAAGCGAGGTTTAAAACAAATGATAACAGCCAGAAAATCAATGGGAAACACGACAGAGAATAGCAGAGAACATTCCGAAAAGTATAGTTTCATAACAGATCAATGCAGCCTCAACGCGCTACATCCCTATGCTTCTTAATATTGTCTCTTCTTATTTTGCATAGTATACGTGTATATGTGTCTATGTGTATATGTGAAATGTATATGTTTTGTATATATTTGATTATTATTGTTTATATTCTTTTTTTCCATTACTAGTTTTTCGCCTTTATTTCGTTTTTCGTATTTAGTCACATATTTTCATTTTATGGTCGTTTGGGGATTTGTTGTATAATTCTATATGTTATGTCTGCAGCTTAGGAAGTGAATTTCTTCCATTCTGTTGCACCCTTTGCTTGGTACAGCCCTTTTGGTCGAGACGATGCTGTGAATTGTTTTGTTGCTTTGTAAAACCACATTACTGTGTTTCTACGTTTCGCTATTGCTACAAAGTTTTACTGCAGTCTTCTCTTATATCGATAATATCATTTTTCTAGTAAGTGAGTTTCATAAGAAAGCGAGATTTAAAACAAATGAAAACAGCATGAAAATCATTGGGAAACACGACTGAGGATGACAAAGAACATTCCGAGAAGTCTAGTTTGATAACACGGAAATATACCATTATCTGAACAGTTTATTTGTTCTCTGGGCTGAAGGTTGTGGAGATTCACGATTGTCAAATTCCGCCAGAACTGATCATTATAATGATGCCCACTGCTTGTGATATTTACGATAACTAGGGGATCACCGTTAACGAAGTCTATGTAACGCTGTGCTGGTGGCCACGTGCAGTGGAATTCCCAGGCTTCGAGGCCAGATTGAGTCAAAAATTATCGTTACGCGCACGACAGGCGGTCGGACTACATGTTACTTGATCTTTACTTCGAAATTTAAATTACAAGTACGTCTGCAGGAGGAGTGGGGCTAGCCTGAATCGCGAACTACTCTGGTTATAAGGAAAGCAAAGCCATCAAGTAAAAAATAATAAGAGGCGCTATAGTATGCGCCATTACTACGTCTGGATTCATAGGGGAAAAACCCACTGAATAAATCTATACAGTGAAAGAAACGGAAGCCTAGAAATACATGGAGACGAGATTTAGAGGCAGAGATCAACTAAATAAAGTACAGCTGGAGGGAGCAGCAGGAGATAGCTAGGGATAGGAAGACTTGGCGTGAGTTGGTTGATAGCCTATGCCTCAATCTGGGTTCAAACGGCATGAGAGAGAGAAAGAGAGATCTATACAATATTATTTCTGTCATTTCTTAACGTATACTCTCTTAAACTGTCAATGGGGAAACTCAACATGAAATTGAGAAGACTTGGTAGAAATGGAGGCATGGACAGTGTAAGTAATATAGCTAAAAATAGATAATGGTTAAGAGCAACAGCTGTAATGTCAAGTTCCACGAAGATCGATAAATATGTATGACGCAGGTCGAGTATTTCCAGGCGTCAACTGTGCATGCTAAACACCATTTGCAGAACTTCCCAGTGAAACACAAGATATGCACTACGGATGTATAACAGGTGCGCACTTTCAGCACTATTGAAAAATGAAAATCGTGGCATATCCTTTACAGGATTTAGCCATTAAAAACAGTAAACGAGTCGTCGTTTTTCTAAGCACCACTTATAAGTTCAGTAGTTTGCCATTGCTTTCTGAACGGCGAGATATTTTTTTTCTCGTTCGTAAAAATCCAAGGGGGCTAATTTGTTTCTAAACTTGCCAGCCGCAGAGTTTAAACCAGGTACGCTAGGGTTGTGATCGAGCTGACTATCGCTTAAGCTACAGACGCTCACTCGCTACTATTGTATGTATTTAAATATGGGAGAACAGGAATGGCCGAATTTAGAATGTTATTTTGGTTACGTTCGTCTGCTTTTAATTCTGGCGTAGTCAATGTCCCTAATATGGCATCTCGGTGCATATTTGTGCGTGAAGGTGTGCTTTCATTATCATCATTGCTCCTCACCTTTCAGGCGAGTGTTACTCCAACTTCTGAGGTGTATGTAATTTAGATTCCAAAAGAAAAAGATCAAGAAACTGTAGTTCCAACAACGTACTGTGTGCGCACCGAAATTCATGTGGCTCAAGTAGTCCTCGAACTTCGGAATTAGCTCGGAACGTGGTTACTAGTCAAGCATGTTGTCGACTTCGCCAGTGTCGTTCCTAGACTGTCATAAATATATTTATCTACATGTGGACATTTATACTTCTTCTTCAAACGCTCCATATCGATCATTCGTTAAACCCCTCTATGTGATCTGAGTTTAACAGCGATTGTACGTTGTGTCAGTTAGACGCCTACAAGTAGGCCAGCACATCCGATTTCTGCAACGCCTTTTATTTACTAGGGTAGCTTCTCTAGGCCCTACCTCAGTCGCCTCTTACGACATGCCTTGTAAGTCGCGGTGTTACTATTCTTTGCTCCCTTGAGAGCCCCGACAACACACGGGCTGGAAATGTACCCGGGACATTTTCGTCTAACAAAAACACAACCCAGAACTGTTCAACAGGTATAACCAGGTAAAAGTATGAAGACTGAGCTTGATCAATAAACTTGACAGTGATTTAGATAGACAGTGATAAGAGCTGTCAGACAGATTTTCAGAGGGAAAAGAGAGAGACACAACAAAGACGGCCTAGAGAAGAACATTCGAGGCAGAGATGGATAATGTTAGTCATAAATTAGGCACCTTGTGAAAAGGGAGATAGTAAACCGAGCAAGTTAGACATATTTTATTGCTGCTCTACCAGGCGGCACAAGTCGTGACCGCCATGGATTGCTTTGTCTGTTGTTTGCTAAGGAAATTACATGGATCTACCAGGAGTGTTGTGTGTGTCTCAGTCTGTAGCGTAGAGGTTAGATGCTAGCCTCTCGTGTAAAAGGTAACAGGTTCGCTCCCTCGCGGAGTCTTAAAGATATTCTTACAGAGATCCCTGATCTCAGTGTAGGTAAGATCAAGTTCTAAGCATTATCGGGGACGGACGATAAAACATGATCCCGTGTTCAATTGGATCATATAAAATAACCCTTGGCATTATAAAATCAAGAAGAGCAGGTTGGAAAGCCGCAATACGGGCAAAATTCATTAGAAAATGATTATAAATAAAATTCCAACAAAAATATCTTCACTATCTTCAAAATTACATCGGAGACTGTCACCGGTGCTACGAACTTCTACGCTGTCGCTGATATCTTCCTGTATAAGAAAGAGATCGGTGCACACATGGCTACTTACCGAAGTGCAATGCTGATGGCCCTATCATTCAATCAATCGCAGTAGCTAATAAGTAATAAGGAAATATGAAGATGGAAAAACTGTATGTACCGAGAAATGATGGGTTAGTGTACATTGTAACAATATGACATGGCAATTATTCAACAAAGAAAGAAGTTCATGGATAAGTAGCATCACTGTATGCCAGACAGTCAACAAAATTATCTTAGTCCGCCTTTAGAAATAACATGTATGTGTCTGGTCTATCTCAGTTTACAAACGAGACTGTTTTATCTTTACCTTTCTTCTTCTTCTTCTTATTCGAACGCTCTAAATCAACCACTTGTTAACCACTCTGTGTGATTTGTATGTGATCTGAGCCTAAGAGCGATTGTACGTTGTGCCAGTTATGCGCCTACAAGTAGGCCAGCACATCCGATTTCTGCGCAGCTTTTTATTTACTAGGTTAGCTTCCCTAGACCCCTACCACACTTGTCTCTTACGACATGCCTTGTAGGTCGCTATAGTGTTACTATTCGTTGCCTTCCTGTAGAACCCTGGCAACACACGAGCGATAGTTACATTACGATTCAACACATTATTTTTCAGAAAGACATGGAACCAAAATTATGGTTAATCCTTTCTTGTTTATTCCTACAGACAGGGCGCTTGTGCCACGATAGAAGCACTAGAGACCAAACTTCCGCCCGAGTGGTTACCGGAGCCCAAATTGGGGTGTAAAGAATAGAACCACTGTTACCGGCCACGCATGTGTACGAGGCGACTAAGGAGGTTTGGAGTGGGGCTAGCTACCCCACACTGTAAAAAACACAAAAGGGCCACAGAACGGAGAGCGAACCCAGTAAACGCTGGCTAAAACCGAACACATCGCCGAAGGATAAGCACCTGAGCTCCAAATGATGCTGAAGATGTGACGTAAAATACATCAATGCTAAGACTGCATGAATCAGATTTCCACTTGAATATAATTTATGGAAAGATCTGGTTCATCGGTTTGGGCAGTGATCGCGAGAGAGAGAGAGAGAGAGAGAGAGAGACCAAACTTCTACTATAGTTCGTTCCAAAATTCGTGATCATCGTTACCGACCGATATAAAATCATCCACTTGACATAAATTCTTGATTTTACATTTTTATATAGGTAACAGTGACGACCTTCCAAAAGTATTTTTGCCCACCCAAACCTTTAGTTCTGTAAGATTTTATTATATATTATTACTATAATTACAGCGATGTTGATTTGGAATACTTATCGAAATTTTACAGTACGATTGTCAAGTTTGTCAATAACTAAGCATTTCCGTGTTCCACATGCAATTCAGTGCAAGTCAAAATCGGGAATCCTGTGGAATTAATCAGTTCACAATGTTTCCTACCGACTGTCATTGGCGTATGTACGCAACTTTTACTTTCATTTATAGGAGTGGAAGGCATCATTTGTTCACTATGTCACCTTTCTTTTTATTATATGTAATAGGGATACGCCTTTGCAAACATTCGCCACCATTTTGTGTATTACTGTAAGTTCTAAACTTTGGTTACCCTTTTGTTGTGCTTATGCAAAATTATATTTAAAAAAACGTTTTTTGCATCAATTAAGCTACCCACCATTTAATTAAACATGAATTCGTAAGGTTGTGTGTGAGGTATATAAGACTGCTTGCATAAAATTACTGTTATCCATCAGATAGATTTCATACAAATTAAACCTAAGTGTGATCACGAATTTTGGAACGAACTATAGTATAATTGCATGGGCATTTACTGGGAGCTCAAGAGGCAAGATTATCATGGAAGACAGCTGTGTCTTTACAGTTACTACGAGCAGCCTCACAATGAAGATAAGGGCGGCAACTTTGGCTCGGAAGTGGTTACGTACACAATACTTGAATCAATCAATCGAAAACGTAACAAGGATTCACACATGCGTGTGTACTGAGCAATTTAATGAATATGTATAGAAATTTTGGTTGACTGTGTCAGGCATGTACGGCTTGTCACATTGAGTACATCCCGGATAACACATTTAACATGTATTTTTGTACCAGTTTAAGCAGGAGTACAAGGCAATTTGCGTGCAGATCACATGGTTGATACAGCAATGATCGAAGGACAGTCAATGGATAGTGCAGACATCATCAATGTCATAAGAAAAGTGAGTTTTATAGATGATCCAGAAAACATATATAAATATACATTCCTATCCAGTATGAAGGAGATGGGGTGAAATTAAAACTGCCAAACACGAACACTTGGTAAGAGGTACACCACATTTGATTAATATGCACGGAACGGGTGTGATTAGTCGCTATACGCTTGTAAGTAATATATTGGGAGATAAAATCGGAGCACATATAAGCCTGTCCGGAGTGATGTGATGGTTAGTCGCTATACGTTTGTAAGTAATATGGATTCGGGAGCGGAAAATATACGGAGACATATTGAGCCTTAAGCTGTCCTGAGTGATGTGATGATCATCCTAACTAATAAGTAAGAAACTGAAAATTTGTGTTTGTCAGGAAAGGGGGTGGTAGGGGAGGGGTGTGAGAACTTCCTCTGTAACTAGAAATTGTTGTGCAAAATGGAGGGTAGTTCTTTGTCATGTAGATATGGTTCTCCAAATTGGGGGCGGGGGCTTTACCAAAGTGTTTTATGCAAAATATTTGCAACCATGTTTTTTGCAAAATATTTAACTATTTAGGAGAAAGGAAAAGCATATATATGAGATTAAGAGCTAACTTTCCTCCCTCCTCCTCCAAACACGTAAGGGCACTAGACTGGTAGGAATTTTCCCTGGAATTTGGTGTAATAATTCTGCAGAAAAAAAACTTTCCTAGACCTTGATTAGTCTTTATAGTCGCGTGTAACGTTGATATACAGTGAAAGAAGTTATAGGAAGTCCCACTAGGACTGTCTCGTCCGGTAGGGGTTATCGTGAGCTACATATGATACCCGATCGTCATCCAGCTACTGTTAGCAAAGTCAAGATTAGCACACGGTAAAATCGAGGGTAGACGAGACAGAGGAAGACGGAGAGAGAACATTTTGGATAGCCTGATTCCATGGCACAGTAGAGCGTCAACATGTGAGATGATAGCGAACATCAAAGACAGATTTATGGAGATTCATGATAATCTACGCCAGCGGGCACGGCACCTGATGATGATGACCATTGATATGAAGTTTTGATTTTGCCTATTTCTTAAAACACAGTTTACACACTAATTTCTGCAAGGACATCAATGTGCCAATTAACTCTCTCCTTTTTTCTCTTGGACTCTTTCTTTTGCTCTCTATGTATATGTAAGCATGTGGCATCTGTGGCCTAGGGGTTAGTGACTCGGTCTATTAACCCCGACGTTCTGAGTTCGAATCACGCTGCGGACAGTTTGCTTGCAAATTGTTTCCGTTGATTTTAACAAAGGACGATGCGCCACCCGTTCAGAAAGCAATGGCAAACTACTGAACGTATAAGTGGTGCCTAGAAAATCAACGACTCGTTTACTGTAGTTGATGGCTACGTCCTTTTGGATATACCACGATTTTCATATGTAAACATACATTAACATCATCAAATAGTTGGTCCTGAGCAGAACTTTGCCACCCCAGTAGTTCTCTGGAAATTCTTTCTCTCATAGGCCAGATGTCCTGCCTCTGCAGCCGTCATGTTCAACCCATCAGTTACATCCTGAATCCATCTTCTCCCTGGTATTCCTGTTCTTTTCTCTGTCGGTATGTCTCCTAGTGGGGTATTGATATTTTCTATCCATCTTTTTCTTGGTCGTCCCTTGGCTCTAGTTCCTGACCTCTCTGGTTTTATATATATATATATTTGAAAGTCTCTATGGCGAAGTGATTAAGACGTTTGCCTACAGTTCTAAAGGCGTGGGTTCCGGACCGAGTCACATGTGCAATTTATTTAAGAGATTAAAAACTTTGCTAGAGCTACGGAGTTCGTGCTTTGTGCAACACTATCGATAAATGAAGCGCTTTTTTGCCGACATGGGCGGAGCCATATTGTGCAACCCGGTGCAATGAAGTCATCCAGACCCTTTATATATACATATATTTATCCACAAGATAAATATCTTGTACATACGTAAAAAGTAGATACTTAATAAATCTTTTTTTAAATCCCATACCAAACAAAACTACCTTCCTTTGCTTCTTAGTACTTTTTCTTCCTTGTTCAATGTATATAAGTTATTTATATATTTGATTTGTTTTTATTGTTTCTCTGTTTTTTTCAACTTCTAGATTTTTGCATTTATTTCTTTATTCGTTTTTAGTCACATATTTTCATTTTAGGACCGTTGGGATGTTTCTGTGTAGTATGAGTATGCAGTATGAGTAGCATGTATATGTAGTATGAGTATGTAGTATGAGTACATAGTATGTCTATATGTAGTATGATGTGAAATTCGTCACTCCTGTTGAATCGTGTGCTTGATAAAGGCCTTTGGTCGAAACGTTGCTGGTGTGTATTGTTATTGTTTTTGTAAAACACAGTACTTTGTTTGTTATAACTTGTTACGCCATTGCTACATAGTTTTTCTACAGTCTTCCCCTATATCAAACAGAACTATAAAACTATCTCAAAGTATAACATAAAAAACACAAATAATATGCAATTCACAAAACATATAGATAAGAACTTAACAAAGATAAAAGAAAATAGAATCGGCCTTCCTGTCTGGAGTTCAATGATTCTAATGGAGTTATTTATCAGTGTCGATGAGTGAGTAGCCACGCGATCAGTCCATGCGCCTACTGGAAAATCTCAGAACAGCCTTCGGTTTATAGTTGCTGACGTTAGTTATCCCACCAGGGACGCCTGTGCCAAAAAGGAAGAACGAGAGTGAATGATAGTGAGAGCGAGTGAAAAAACAAAATCGAATATAAACAAGGCTGGTAATATGGACAACGATCATGACCTGGCTTGCATATTTAAGTTAAAACAACAGACTGGCTGGAAACAGGGGGGGAAATGAGTCAATGCTATGCAGCAAAGAAACCATATTAAATGAGAATAACCTGTAAAATGAGATTTCTTGACGTGCAAGAGAAATCATAAATCTACACGTATAATCAAAACCACACATTTACATCAATACGTGAGCGCACAAACGTGCGCACAAACGTGTGCACAAGCGCGCGTACACACACACTAGTGGATGTGCGTGTGTGTATTTATACAAAGAGGTAACTGGTCGAATTGGAGATATACGCCAGTGCATTATTAAGTATGTACTGGCTGGAGGCACGTAGATCGGAACAGAAAGGAGATGGACAACTTAAAAAAGAGTCTCCATAAAAGAGAAAACAATTATAAGAAAGAATCACCCGTGTGGTGCCGGGGCCCACCAAAGGGAAGCACAAATTAGTACCGCTGCCACTTACAAGGCATGTCGTAAGAGGTGGCTGATGTTGGACCTATGGAAACTACCCTAGTATATAAAAAGCATCGCAAACTTCGGATGTACTGACCTACTTGTAGCTGCATAGCTGGCACAAAGTACAATCGCTCTTAGGCTCAGATCATATACAAATCACAAAGAGTGGTTTAACAGATGGTCGATATGGAGTGTTCGAAGAAGAAGATAAAACATAAGACAAACAATTATAAGAAGTAATCAGACATGCAGTTATAAGACAAAACATACAGACATATACATTTAAAAAGAAAACTAGAAAAACAGACAATTTTAAGAGAAAACGAGACATATAATTTTAAGAAAAAATGAGACAGACAATTTTAAGAGAAAACGAGACAGACAATTTTAAGAGAAAACAGAGACAGACAATTTTAAGAAAAACAGAGACAGACAATTTTAAGAGAAAACGAGACAGACAATTTTAAGAGAAAACGAGACAGACAATTTTAAGAGAAAACGAGACAATTTTAAGAAAATATGAGACAGACAATTTTAAGAGAGAACGAGACGTACAATTTGAAGAAGCAATGAGGCATACACATAATAGACGAATATATATATATATATAATACGATGGACGAAATACTTTGAGGCATATTCATCCGTCATTACTTTCGGACATTCCTTTATCATATAGTCAAGCATGCACGATATATATATATCGTATATATTCTACATGGCTTTGCTAGGGAAACAAAATTGAATAAGTGTGGAGGAGAAGGCTGGGTGAAGAGAATGATTACACCAACAACAACAACAAAATATTTCTTCATACATTTTTGTTTTCAAGCAAAATTTTGATAAAAATAAATTCTTCTTCTTCTTCAAACGCTCCATATCAACCGCTTGTTCACCACTCTTTGTGATTTATATGTGATCTAAGCCTAAGAACGATTGCACGTTGTGCCAGTTGTGCGCCTACAAGTAGGCGAGCACATCCGATTTCTGCAGCGCTTTTTATGTACTAATGTAGCTTCCCTAGGCCCCTAGCTCAGTCACCTCTTACGACATGCCTTGAAGGTTACAGTCGTACAATTTTTGCTCCCTGGAGCCGCGGGCACACATGGTCGAAATATCAATTGAAAACTAGGTATCAGCGAGCGAATATTTGAATTGATTCAAAAACTTGATAGGAAAGAATATTTCTGGTTGATTTTCTCCTATAATGTTAAGACAACAAAATACTCGTTACTTGATGGAATTAAATGTGCAGCAACGTTCAGTTTGTGATTCTTCATCAATCCACGCAAGTAGATTGGGATTAATGTCTTATGGTTCATTGCCCTTGGTTAGGGAAATTACGTCCCTTGGTAGTTTGAATTTTATTTCGTGATTTGAATAGTTGTTATTTTTACATTTTTCTTCAAACATATAAACAAGCGTGTATGTGTCTATCCTGTGTACATATATCCTGTGTACATATATCCTGTGTACATATATCCTGTGTACATATATCCTGTGTACATATATCCTGTGTACATATATCCTGTGTACATATATCCTGTGTACATATATCCTGTGTACATATATCCTGTGTACATATATCCTGTGTACATATATCCTGTGTACATATATCCTGTGTACATATATCCTGTGTACATATATCCTGTGTACATATATCCTGTGTACATATATCCTGTGTACATATATCCTGTGTACATATATCCTGTGTACATATATCCTGTGTACATATATCCTGTGTACATATATCCTGTGTACATATATCCTGTGTACATATATCCTGTGTACATATATCCTGTGTACATATATCCTGTGTACATATATCCTGTGTACATATAGTTGGATTCTCTGAACAGAGTTCTTATTCTTCTTCTTCCAACGTTCCATATCGACCACCTGTTAAACCACTCTTTCTGATATATATGTGATCTGAGCCTAAGAGCGATTGTAAGTTGTGCCAGTTATGCGCCTACAAGTAGGACAGCACATCCAATTTCTGCGACTCGTTTTAGTTTCCTAGGCCCTACTTCAGTCGCATCTTACGACATGCCCTGTAGGTCACAGTTGTACAATTCTTTGCTCCACTTGCGAACCACAACAACACACAGGCGATCGAACAGAGTTAATTCCTATTTGTAACGTTTATTGGCCTACACGCTCTGATATAGCCAAATCTAGGTTCGTCTTCAGGTTGAAAAAGGCGTACCTTGGCTTAAAGAGTCGTTAATCCCCTACATAACAAACAAACAAACAAACAAACAAACAAACACACAAACAAACACACATATAAACATTTGAACATTAATTATCTCAAATAAATTGCTTTGAAATGGAATTTGTGGTACTATACACAGTGATGTTGTTGTCATTGCTCTAAGTGAGGTCTCTTTGAGTATTCAATGTTAGAGACCAATACAGAGGCAAAGTTTGTTATAACGTTGATTTTATAGTATAACATGTGTGGGTGTGTGTGTGTGGGGTGGGTGGTGTGCGTGTATGGGTGAGAGAGAGAGAGAGAGATGATATATATATATATATATATATATATATATATATATATATGCCCGTCTGCCCAGCGTGTTCGAAGCGCGTTGGACTACGGGTGACTATCCCTCTGTGTGTCGGGTTCAATTCCGCGGGATTGTAGAAAAGCCACAGATTCCCCAGATTTACAGTGTTCGTGGCACCGAACCAAAGGGTTACGATGTCCATGGCACCGAGCCGAAGAGCTGAAAAGCTCAAGTGCTTCTGGATCGAATATATATATATATATATATATATATATAAAATTATATATATATAGAGAGAGAGAGAGAGAGAGCAGAGAGAGAGCGAGAGAGCAGAGAGAGAGAGAGAGAGAGAGGATGTGTGTATTAACTTCTAGTGGACCAGGGCAAAGCCATATTTTTACAAGCCATTTGTTTTACAATAAAAAACACCATTTATGGTGGCTCCTGGTAAAAAGGTGTCCAACTAAAGCCGCGTAGTATGGCGTTTGGTCCACAATGAGTTAAAGCAGAGCGTCTGGTCAAATGTAGTAGAGCGCGGTTCCCATGCTGGAGACCCATGTTCAATTCACGGTAAGGCCAAGGATATTTTTCTATTGTGGGCATAAATGAAAAGTCCTAACCTGAACAGCTTCGCCGCGACTACACTAGCCATGCAGCCATTAAATTCCTCAGGCTCACGTCCCACCTGTCCTATACTGCCCTAAAAAACGGTACTACAGGTAGTAGCGACAGTTTAAAGCGGGTGACATAATGTGTGTGTGTGTGGGCGCGTGCGTGCGTGCGTGCGCGGTCGTGCACGCGAGTGTTCTGTTAATGTTTACATCTATGAGCTGCTGAAGAATGCTTAACACGGAGAAACCAAAAAAAAAAGTAAGAAGGCAGAAGTGTTTAATTTAATGCAAGACCGTCTGGTCAAGGTCGCCAACACGTGATACACGCGATGAGCTCACGCAAAATTGTATATCTATCTTGTTCTGTGTATCTAAAACTGCATGTATCTACAAATGTATTTACCCACACAAAAGTGTACACTATCATTCTCTACACATCTACAAATGTATTTACCCACACAAAAGTGTAAACTATCCTTCTCTACACATCTACAAATGTATTTACTCACACAAAGTGTAACTATCATTCTCTACACATCTACAAATGTATTTACCCGGACAAAAGTGTAAACTATCCTTCTCTACACATCTACAAATGTATTTACTCGACAAAGTGTACACTATCATTCTCTACACATCTACAAATATATTTACCCACACAAAAGTGTATACTATCATTCTCTACACATCTACAAATGTATTTACTCACACAAAAGTGTACACTATCATTCTCTACACATCTACAAATGTATTTACCCGGACAAAAGTGTACACTATCATTCTCTACACATCTACAAATGTATTCACACACAACAGTGTAACTATACTTCCTCTACACATTTACAAATGTATTCACACACAAAAGTGTATACTATATGTTTCCTCTACACATTTACAAATGTATTCACACACAAAAGTGTATACTATATGTTTCCTCTACACATCTACAAATGTATTCACACACAAAAGTGTATACTATATGTTTCCTCTACACATTTACAAATGTATTCACACACAAAAGTGTATACTATCTTTCTATACGCAAAATGCTGAAAAATGACGACTGTTTCTGTTTCTCTCTTTGCTTGATTGATTGAAATGATCACCAACATTGCACTTCGGTGAGTAACCATAAGTGCTCCGAAATTTTTTTCTAAAGTAGGAAGATCTCAGCGGCAGTGACTCCATAGCACAAACGAGGGTCCCCGATATAATTTTGAAGATTGTGAAAATAATTTGTAGTAATTTTATTTTCTAATCTTTCTAATGAATTTTGCCAGCCAACATCTTTTCAGCCTGATCTCGATTTTTAACAGCCAATGGTTTTTTTACGTGTTCAACTTTAAGATGGGAACCTAGGTTTTATCGTCCATCTCTGATATGACTAGGAACTCGATCTCACCTACACTGAGATCAGGGATCTCTGGAAAAATATCTCGATTGATACAGGAGGGAGCGAACTGAGTAATTTTAGAACACAAGGCGAGCATCTAACCTTTAGACCACAGAGACCTCGTCTTTCTTTCTTACAGTAATACACCAATTAGTGCACATAAATTTATCACTTAAAGAAGAAATTCGCGTAAGTGTGTTTACTGTTAGACAACCGTTCTTTGTTAAACAACAAATGCTAGTAACGAAAGCTCAACAAGTCAAAGAAAGAAAAATAAATGTATGCTGTAACGAACAAAGACAAATGATGCAGGTAAAAAAATGAAAACAAAATATAAGTACATGTCTGCAGGAAAGAATGCAGAAGATCATCCTCCAACATTCATCTCAGTTTTCATTCTTTCACTGCTTCTTATGCTCATACTTCCACCCCCACTACAATATTTTTCACCTTTCATACACCTGGCTGCTGTGTTGGCTAACTCGGTTGTGTTTGTCTGTTCCTCCCATCTTGCATGTGTATCTACGTTCACGTGCCAGACCGTCAGAGAACAGTATAAACAGGTAACATCCGGTGGACTTTTCATGTTATTTATCTATATATTTCATTATCTAGTCCTTCTTCAATCTGTTATCTATATATTCATCTATTTATTTCATTATCTAGTCCTTCTTCAATCTGTTATCTATATTTTTTTCATCTATTTATTTCATTATCTAGTCCTTCTTCAATCTGTTATCTATATATTCATCTATTTATTTCATTATCTAGTCCTTCTTCAATCTGTTATCTATATATTCATCTATTTATTTCATTATCTAGTCCTTCTTCAATCTGTTATCTATATATTCATCTATTTATTTCATTATCTAGTCCTTCTTCAATCTGTTATCTATATATTCATCTATTTATTTCATTATCTAGTCCTTCTTCAATCTGTTATCTATATATTCATCTATATAATTCACCCGTGGGGTGCCGGGGCCCGAAAGGGAAGCAAAGAATAGTACCATTGCGACCTACAAGGCATGATGTCGTAAGAGGCGATTGATGTATTACTTACGAAAGCTACCTGAGTAAATAAAAGCATCACAGAAATGAGTTGTGCTGTTCTTAGTCTCAAATCACATACAAATCACATACAAATCACATACAAATCACATACAAATCACATACAAATCACATGCAAATCACAAAGAATGGTTAACAAGTGATAGGTGTGGAGCACTGGAAGAAGAAAAAAAACCAATGTTGGTTTTCCAGTCTACTACAGAGCGCTGTTGTACTCATGCTAAGTCTATGTAAGTTTCTCAGTGTCCGGTATAAAGAGCCAAATATAACCACCTGGTCTGTTCTGCTGAGGTCTTTGATAAGTATTTTCCATAACCAAACACATTGTTTGTTTTCCAGTCTACTGCATATTTTATCTGTATAAATATTTTGACCTCTAGAATAGACAGTTCTTGAAATCTGATATTGCTAATCTTATCCTCCCAGGTATATCCAAGTATTTTACGTCGAATCCTTTTAACATACTATCTACTTTCTCATCTGTGTTCCAAGTGTCAGATCCATAGAGGAGGACTATCCTAACATATGTTTTGTATATCTGGAACTGTGTCTTAGTAATGTTGTTGTTGTTCTTGTTGTCGAGTCCCAGGAATTACGAGTTTTCACTCTTTTTCTGCGTGCGTTGGGGAGAGTACCTGACTTTTTTGCAGACCCAGAAACCTCCAACAACTCTAGGCGTGTAGTGCTATGTTTAGTGCTGCAGTAACCTCCTACAATTCTAGGCGTGTAGTGCTATGCTTAGTGCTGCAGTAACCTCCTACAACTCTAGTCGTGTAGTGCTATGCTTACTGCTGCAGTAACCTCCTACAACTCTAGGCGTGTAGTGCTATGCTTAGTGCTGCAGAAACCTCCTACAACTCTAGTCGTGTAGTGCTATGCTTACTGCTGCAGTAACCTCCTACAACTCTAGGCGTGTAGTGCTATGCTTAGTGCTGCAGAAACCTCCTACAACTCTAGGCGTGTAGTGCTATGCTTAGTGCTGCAGTAACCTCCTACAACTCTAGACGTGTAGTGCTATGCTTAGTGCTGCAGAAACTCCTACAGGTAGGTCTAAACTTAGTGATGTAAATGTTATCTCCAGATGATACGATTTCTACTGCAGTTGCAATTCTTCCAAATCGTTGTTACCATCACCAAAATGCCATATGAACAACGTATTGCCCATAGTTACAAAGTACACCTCAGCTCGGTATTCTCTTCCGTATGTGTTATGGTCTTCGGTTTATCTCCACCCCATTGTTTAATATATATAATTCCACATATTTACTCTAGCGTGTTATGAAGTGTTGCATTATGCTAAGCTGTAATCCATCATGGGAATATTCAGTAGTAGAAGACTTAGACAGTTGGGACATGTAAACAGAATGAATATCCATTTGTTAAACACAAACGTTTATTCTTTCTGTCTCTCTTTTCTCGAATCATGTTTACCTCACAGCGCCAGGTCAAGAAGAGATTTCTAAAACGGGCCATTGTATGCGCTTCGTAGATAGTGTCTTTCGTCGCCTCTGTTGTCTCTGAGGTTCATCTTTTGCGTGACCGACCTTTTGCTTTGTACCCATTGTATCGGAGCAGCATTGCTCTTTGAGGTGCACTGTCTGTTGGTAATCTCCTTACGTGGCCAAACCATTTAATTTGTTGTTTCTTGATGAAGTCTAGTACTGATGTTGTACCCACTTTTTTGGTGATGTCTTCATTTCTAAACCGGTCTCTTCTTGTTACACCCAGCATTCTGCGTAGACACTTCATCTCTATCGTGACTAGTTGTCTTCTATCATTTGTTGTCAGTGACCAGGTTTGGCACTGATTGCATAATGTGGGAAGATGGGATTGTGTTGAACATTGCTCTTTTTGTGTTCATGGTGACATGTTTACCAACGTTTATTGAAAGTAATATTACAGTCTTTCGAAGAAAGTCTAAATGTAAAGGATTGATTTCATTGCACCGGGTTTCTCCCGTATGATTCCGGTCATGTTGTAGAAATGATACACCATTAACTAGAGTTGCACAAAGCACGAACTCCGTAGCTCCAATAACAATCCAAGAAAAAAATGTGCACATGTGCCTATGTCTAAATTCGAACTCATAACCTTCAGAACGACAGGCAAACGCCTTAACCACATCGCCAGAGAGACTCCTTAATTTGAATTTAAAAGAATTAAACGTAAACTCAAAAGTCACCACAGTTAACACACTTGTCTAATGACCATTAGCAAAAACTAAAATATCATACATATACAAACTATATATATATATATCAGGGGACGAGTAGGACAGAGGTGGATGGCAACAGGACATCAAAGAAACATTGAACATGACGCTGGAGTAGGCGAGAGAACTTGCTTTCAGGAGTGCTGTGATGAAAGCGACGTTCCGCAAGGGACATGTTATATATATATATATTATAAGCGCTATATCTTTTAATACTGTGGGTCTACTTGGGGCATTGCTGACAAATGACGGGAATGCTATAAAGAAATTAAAAGATGGCTGAGCATTACTTTGCAAAAGACTAAAAACTAACTAAGCTATGGAAGAGAACTGACATAAGAACAACAATCAAGTGTTTAAGAATCTGCGTTTTTCTTTTGGCAGCAAATGGTTGTGAGACATGGAATATTCTCAAAGCGACGGAGAAGATCATTAATGCCTTTGAATACAAATGCTACAGAAGAGTAATTAGAATATCATGCACAGAGAAAAGAACACATGCTTCTGTTCTACAACAGTTTGATTTTAGAGACAGTTGGTTATTAAAGAGCATACCATCAAGATAAATTAAAAATATTTGGGACACATCAAATGACATGAGTGCCTAGAAAAGGTAATTCTGGAGGGAATGGTACCTGGAAGAAGAATGAGAGGAAGACCTAGAAGACGATGGTGCAAGATGTCGTTGACGATCTGAGAATGACTGCTGCTGACACCGGTCAACTTGCACAGAACATAGAGTTTTTCAGGACTGCTGTCATGGGAGCCAAGTTCCGGAAATGACAAGCTGCTTGATGATGATGATGACGAATGTGGGTCTAACGACCAAACCGATCAAATTCTTTCCGATAAGGACATATGGACTTCACCACAAGAACAGCTAATCAACATGGCTTGCCCAGATTACGGAATCGTTCATCTACACATTCAGGCTCACTTATTTCCATTAGGATCTATTTCTGTTTTCAAAACGTTTAGTAGCTCTAAAAATAGACAGTGACCTATTTGTCTGTTTTTGCCAACTCGCGATTACGTCATATGTTTACTGTAGCTTGCAGAAAACAGACTATCACAACAGTACTCCTTGAACTGCTTGGAATGTATTATACCAAATGAGAACAGCAACATGGGTCGTGTAGACGATTCTCTGAGATCTAAATAGGTAATATAAGCGTCATATTTGTCAATGAACCAGTTTAACAAAGATATGTAACGTTCTTTGTTTCTAATTGATTCATCTAATTGATTGAACTAGGAGGTAGTAGGTGCTCACCTCTGGTTACAAATGTTCTAGTTTCGTTTCCTGGTGGAGCCATCGGGATATTTTTGCATAGATCCCCGATATGGTTCCTAGTCATATCGTAGACTGTCGATAAAACGTAGGTCTTATCTTCAAGTAAAAGAACCAATCTTTCTTTCTTTTGTCCTTCTCTGGTTTTTTTTGCCGCTAGGCGTAGCAGGTTTAACTGATGATCGGTTTTCGAGATAATGCACGCTCGGTCGCTTGATATGCTGTGGTATTGTGGAGTTTTAAAATGTCTGTAACTCCATCAATCCATCTTTTTTTGTGGTCTGCCCCTCACTCTTGATGATTCCATTTTCAGGTTGTACGCTCTTGCAACTGGTGTATTCGGGTTCCTTCTGACCAAGTGGCCAAACCATTTGAGTCTCTGTTTTTCAATAAATCTAATAGCAAGTGTTGTTCCGACTGTTCTTCTAATATCTTCTTAAAGAACCATTTGCAGTTAAAAATCGTGAAGAGCAGTTGCCCGGGCAAAATTCATTAAAAAGATTTTAAAATGTAATTACTACAAAATATTGTCCCAATCTTCTAAATTACATTGGGGACTCTAGCTGGTACTACGGAGTTCGTGCACTGTCACTGAGATAAACTATGTAAGAAAGAGAATGGAAGTGCAATGATGATGGACATATCAGTCAATCAAGGTTCTAGGGTAAGTTACCATAGTAAATAAGAAGTGTGGCAAGAAATCGGATGTGCTGGCCTAGAAACACGAAGGCGCATAACTGGCACAACGCACAATCGTTCTTAGGCTCAGATCGCATACAAACCACAAAGTGTGGTTTAATAAGTGGTCGATATGGGGCGTTCGCAGAAGAAGAAGAAAAAAAAATATATCAATCAATCAATCAAACAGTCAATCAAGCCCCAGAGGAGCCTTGTGGGGTACGGGATGAGAGGAACAGATGGAATGAGGACATGGCATATATAAATCTACAGTGACTTATTTATCAGAGGCTAGTACATATCTATCTTTTTCATCTTTAGATTAATCTCTGTGTTTATATTACTCATCTATCTTATAACTTATACAGTCTTGTTTCTATTGATTGAAGACAAAATCTACATAGCAGACAGTAAGTAAGTACATGATATAACTTATATAGTCTTGTTTCTATTGATTGAAGACAAACTCTACATAGCAGACAGTAAGTAAGTACATGATATAACTGATATAGTCTTATTTCATTGATTGAAACAAACGTTACATAGCAGACAGTAAGTAAGTACATGATATAACTTATATAGTCTTGTTTCTATTGATTGAAGACAAACGTTACATAGCAGACAGTAAGTAAGTACATGATATAATTGTTTCTATTGATTGAAGACAAACGTTACATAACAGACAGTAAGTGAGTACATGATATAATTGTTTCTATTGATTGAAGACAAACGTTACATAGCAGGCAGTGAGTACATGATATAACTTATATAGTCTTTTTTCTATTGATTGAAGACAAACGTTACATAACAGACAGTAAGTAAGTACATGGCCGGGGGAGAGCGAGAGAGAGAGAGAGAGAAAACAACTGACGAATGGAGTTACTAAATATACTATTCAGCTATTAGATAAATATACGATTGAATGATTGAGGGAGCCGGTGTCCTCCCACTGTGTAACAGACTAAAACATTAACTAAATTTATAAATTAGCAGAAAAATAAGCAAATGTCTGACATCACAAAGACTGGTATATTTGAATTATTAGTCTTTTCACACACACACATCCCCCCTCTCTCTCTCTCTCTAGCTTGTGACGCTCTTCGCCATTACAGCATCGAAAAATGCACGCCATTATTATCTGTTCTTGGCTGTTCTCTATATTGTATTCCAGCTGTGATTCCTTTCTTCCAGTTCCTGTTGCACTGTTCTCTTTCAGGTCGTTTTGGGTCTTCACATTTGTATCTACCATCTGGCACATTTGTATCTACCATCTGGCACATTTGTATCTACCATCTGGCACATTTGTATCTACCATCTGGCACATTTGTATCTACCATCTGGCACATTTGTATCTACCATCTGGCACATTTGTATCTACCATCTGGCACATTTGTATCTACCATCTGGCACATTTGTATCTACCATCTGGCACATTTGTATCTACCATCTGGTGTCTATTTCAGAGCATATTCTGTGACATAGTTAGTCTCCATGCGTATCACACGTACAATCCATCTTCAGCTTCTCTTTTTAATTGATGATGTTCATATTCCTTTGTTGACACTATGTAATCAATTCTTAGTAAGAGATATTATTATTGCCAGCACAATGGTAGGATCTTTCGTATAGAAGTTGTATGGAAGGTAGCAAGTTTGAACTTATTTTATTCGGTCACTCACTAGCATTCTGATATGTACAGTGTTCTTCTTTGAAAGCTGCATATCGATCACTTGTTAACCCCTCGGTGTGATCTGCATGTGATCTGAGCCTAAGAGCAATTGTACGTTGTGCTAGTTATGCGCCTACAAGTAGACCAGCACATCCGATTTCTGCGTTGCTTTTTATTTTCTAGGTAGCTTCCTAGGTCCTACATCAGTCGCCTCTTATCTCTCTCTCTCGCGATCGTTCTTATGCTGCTTTTATCATTCTATTGTGATATATAAGCAGCCAAACATCAAGAACGGATATACGTGCACAGCCTTCAGTACCTATTGGAGCTCAGGTGCTTATCCTTCAGGGGTGTGTTTGATTTCAACCAGCGTTTACTGGGTTCGCTCGCCGTTAACTTTTTTTGCTGTCCCCAGCCAAAACCCACAAGGCAGCAGCTAGTTGCCTCTCATGACATCCCTTGTAGGTCGCAGTGCTTTCTTTGCTTCCCTTGCGGGCCCTGGCACCACACGGCGAGATGATATGTACAGTAAAGGAGATGGCATACAGCTGCGGAATATATTAATCGTGGTTCTTATACTGTCTTAAGGCCCGTCTGCCCAGCGTGTTCGTAGCGCGTTGGACTACGGGTGACTATCCCTCTGTGTGTGCTGGGTCAATTCCGCGGGATGGCAGAAAAAACCACAGATTCCCCAGATTTACGGTGTTCGTGGCACCGAACCGAAGATTTACGATGTCCATGGCACCGAGCCGAAGAGCTGAAAAGCTCAAGTGCTTCTGGATAGAAAAAAAAAATACTGTCTTATGCTGATTTCTAAACTGTCTGAAGGGTAATGAATGCATTTCGTGCCTTACTCGGTCAGCTTTTAATGTCAGATCCAACTCCTCCTTATTGGCTGATAACACTTTCAAGATATTTGACAACAGTTGTATTTAGATATAAGATAACAGATGAAATAAGTGAACGTCGGTTTGAAAGAATAATTCAGTGACTCAATAAATTAGTAGATAACTAAGTGAATGACTGTTTGAGTGACTGACTCAACTAATCAGTCTGAGTGGTTCTGTCTGTCCCCATTTATAAGCTCCCAAATTCATCAGAACCTCTGTCAGCAGTAATCAAAATACGGTAAGGTATCTCTAAGATTGAGCCACTTGCACACAATACACTAATACTTATAATGTCTGTCTTAATAATGCATACAAGACACTCTCACAATTTGGCAATGCTTCAGATATCTAGAGTAAGTATACTTCATATAACAAAATATGTTTTTTATGCACGCTTTCTAAAGGTCAAATATGCAAAGATGAAATAACATGTTTTAGAAAGCGCAAAAACAAGTTACAGCCAGACAAAATTTTAGACGTGCCAGACAGTGTTGTCTTCGTGGTAGAGAGAGAAGATATACTAATCAACTTCTCATGAGTAAGGTATGGTGAGTAAATGTACTTTTGGATGGTTGCTGTAGCGGAGGACAGAGCACGAATGAGAATGCCCTATGTTCCATAACGTCGATTGCATATCTTAACATAACAAGATACTGCGATGTTTCAAGCTAAATTTCTTTATCATGCTAAATTTCTTTATCAAGCAAAAATTTCTTTATCAAGGAAAATTTCTTTATTAAGGAAAAGTTCTTTATCAAGCAAAATTTCTTTATCAAGCAAAATTCTTTATCAAGCAAAATTTCTTTATCAAGCTAAATTTCTTTATCAAGGTAAATTTCTTTATCAAGATAAGTTTCTTTATCAAGGTAAATTTCTTTATCAAGCTAAATTTCTTTTCAAGCTAAATTTCTTTATCAAGCAAAATTCTTTATCAAGCAAAAATTCTTTATCAAGCTAAATTTCTTTATCAAGCTAAATTTCTTTATCAAGCTAAATTTCTTTATCAAGCTAAACGTCTTTATCAAGCAAATTGTGCAAAAACCAATCCAGGGTATTTTAACCACGTAATTGTATTATGTGACAGAAGTTAATCGTTTCACTGTGTCTATGATATCTGTTGTATTAGGATCATTGTCTTGTATTACGTTCGTTCCTGTATCTTTTCTTTGATCCTGGTTTGGTACTTTGCAAAACTACCTAACTTCGATTTTAGTATTTCGCTTTTGGTACGTAGTTTTATGTCTACCTTTGTACTGAGTTCGACTGCAGTCTACATTTGTACAGTTTTACTGCCAGTCTACCTTTGTACATAGTTTTACTGATGTCTACCTTTGTACATATATTTACTGCAGCCTACCTTTGGTACATAGTTTTAATGCAGTCTACCTTTGGTACATAGTTTTAATGCAGTCTACCTTTGGTACATAGTTTTACTGTAGTCTACCTTTGGTACATAGTTTTACTGCAGTCTACGTTTGGTACATAGTTTTATTACAGTCCACCTTTGCTACATAGTTTTATTACAGTCTATCTTTGGTACATAGTTTTACTACAGTCTATCTTTGTACTGAGTTTTACTGTAGTCTATCCTTGTATCAAAATTTGCTCTAGTCTATCCTTGTACCGACAAAAAGTTTTGATGAACTTTCAACTGTTGTTTCCTTCCCTTCAACCGATAATTTTCCAACTTTCTACTTCCAGCCATTATTCCTGATTTATGATCGACTTTCGTCTCTCGCATGTATTACTCTGGCACAATTCCATTTCCTGCAAACTGTATTGACAGGAAAGTACCTCCCACTAGTTGCTTTAATAATTATTAATGTCTGGTTGATGTCATAAATTATCTCTTGTTGAAAATTTAGCATTGGTCAGTAGTCAGGAAATAGAATGGTAGTGAATTTCGCAAAAAAAAATCATTAGCGGTAGTTCAATATTATTCTGTGTTTGTTTACTGCTGTCTTCAGCGGCGGCTCGTCACTAAGGGCCAGTGGGACAAGCCCCACCAAAAATAATGTGTAACATGTATAAATTAAAATATAACCTAACCCAATACCATGATTTAAAAAAAAAAATATGTCTGGCCCCACCAACAAAACTTAGCAAGAGACGCCACTGGCTGCCTTTAATTAGATTTTCATTCCGATAGTAAACAAATAACAGTCTGGAATAATAACTATTTTGTTATTGGAAAACTCTTTTTACTTTTGTTTGGTTTGACCTCGACTGCACTTTTAATTGAAGGTCAATGACATATTGTCTATTTTTTTATTTCATCATTGAATTCTTCTTCTTCTTCGAACGCTCCATATCGATCAATTGTTAAACCACTCTTTGTGATTTGTATGTGATCCGAGCCTATGAGCGATTGCACGTTGTGCCAGTTGTGCGCCTACAAGTACGCCAGCACATCTGAATTCTGGAACGTTTTTTATTTACCAGGGTAGCTTCCTAGTCCTTTATTTTAGTCAACTCTTACGACATGCTGTATAGATCGCAGTGTTATTATTTTTGCTCCTTGCGAGCTTCGGCAGGATACAGTGAGCATTTAATTAAAAATGGAGATTAAACTGAAATTTCACAGGTGTTTCTCGTCCATCTCCGAAAGAGCTAGACGCTTCATCTGATCTACACTGTATGTCAGGGATCGCTAAATAAATTTTAAAAACCTGATTTCTGCTTTAAAGCTGCCACGATCTCAGAAATTTACTATGTTTCTTAAGTACATTTCTAACCTCTACGATAGAGTGATCCAAAAAACAGAGAGTTGTAGAGATTCATGATCGCCTACGCCAGCCGGCACGGCATCTGATGATAATGATTCTTAAGGCACATTTCTAACCTCTACGATAGAGTGATCAGTAGACAGATATAGAAATTGGAAAGAAAATGTAAAATATTGACAAAGATCAGTTTAGCAGAATACGCCACAGTGGCAAGAAGCATTTAAGATCAATTTAAGCTAATTATCAATTCCAAGATGATAACTAGTCTTCTTCTTTGCGTTCGTTCTTTACGATCAATTTTAATCACTCTTTGTGATATGTTTGATCTTTGCCAAGAACGTGTATACGTTCACATTGGTTTGGTAGGCCCTAAACGCATAGACTTCTACACGTTTAGAACACGTGCATCCGATTTCAGCCAAATCTCCTTAGTCGCCTCTTACGACATGCGTGGTAGGTAACAGTGGTTCTATTCTTTACACCCGAAATTTGGGCCCCGATATCAACTCAGGATAACTAGTCAATCGGGGCTCTCTATGGCGAAGTGTTTTAATGCATGTTGTTCTGAAGGTTGAGAGTTTGAATCCAGACCGAGTCAAATGTACAATTTGTTTTTCATTAGATCCCTCGGTTTGTTTCTGGTGCTAAAAAGTTCGTGTTTTGTGCAACACTATCTGACTTTCTGTCGACAGGGACGGAGCCATATATGGGGGAAACCAGGTGAAATGAAGTCAATTCTTCGCCTGTATACTTTTTTTAAAAGACATATTCAATCACTCAGCATACGTGGACTTTTCAGGTGCTTATGACAGGTAATACCAGGTGAAACATTCACTAATCAACATCATAAAAAGAATGTAAATGCAATGTTTCTACATTCAAATATCTTACATCCTTTCTCTTCTTCCGTGAACATAGACATAAAAATGAAACATTAGAAATATTTTTGTGTCTACCTGCTTGCTACTTTCATACACTCATTTGTCGTACCTATAAATCTCGCACTAGATACAAATTCATTTGTCGCACTTATAAATCTGTACTAGATATAAACCCATCTTACATTCACTTAACCTTTCCAACTCTTTTAAACGTATATTAACCCTACCCACTGCACCCTTTCACCTGGTACAGTCACACAAATCATGCTCATAAAAAAAGAACCACTCCGGTGGTTACTCATATGTTACCATTTTGGAATTATATTCGCAATTTCAAACATTTAACCGTATTCTCTATTATTTATATGTTTCTAATTGTTCACTGTTCTTTACTCTATAATAACGATATAATGTTCTAAATATGGTTGCAGGTTGATGTATTATGTTCATAATCTGAACCAGTCTAAATTGGCTATATACAGTTGCCAAGCTGAACTATTTAATTTGAGAGTGTCTCATTGATACATCCTGAGTAAAAGTTCAAACACTTAAATAATTTATGTTCGATATTACAGTCGTCAATTAGTATACCTATTTAAGATATCAACGGTGGTCAAACTAGCCAGCCAGTCTGTATGCTCTCTCATTGCTAACGACACCCACGTGCCCTAGAACGAACATACGTGTAATTCTGCGAATTATTGACGCTTGTAGTGATTCAGTCCATTGCCTGCGCACCAAACCAGCATCCACCTTTCGGATCATACTCAATGAATCACTCAGAATGCACGCATGAGTGTAGTTTTGTGACTCCAGCCAGAATAGTTCATTAGTCGCCGCCAGTACCTCCATTGCCATGCTGCTTGTTGTCATACGAAATGCACCTCTGGCTTCCTGGACCATTCTGCCACATGAGCTTGCAGAGAAGGTCACTTTTAGTTATGTTTTACTAGTACGCTATCTTTCAGTGTGTCGTGCGACTTGGTTCTTGGAAGCTTAGTATATTTTATATATTAATTATGATACAATAAAGAAAGCAAACGCACGTAACTCACCAACCTGTTAATGTGCATACCGATAATCTAGAATTGGCTGTGTTAGTAAATAAAATGACAAACGTTAAGACGGCTTATTGTCTCATTAATAACACAAATAATACTCGTTCTGTCAATTGTTTTCCAATTTTTACTTACACATTTACATAACTCAGTCATTCCATGTCATACTAACTTTATTAGATCATTAATCACGTTTTGGAACGGCATTTTCATAATGATTCGATAGGAAGCCAAATTACTAGCATGACGACATACAGTATTAAATAGCATCATATTTGTGTGGCAGCGAGTGCCAGAATATGCATTGACATCTGCACACCTTAGACTATCTATCAACAAAGTAAGGTCAATAGCACTACATAGCAGTGCACGTAGAGAACTTAGTGAGGAAGATATAGAAGAAGGAAGCCTGTCTAGCGTGTTCGTAGCGCGTTTAACTACGGGTGACAAGCTCACTGTGAGTGCGGGTTCAATTCCGCGAGCTGGCAGAAAAGCCACAGGTTCACCAGATTCACGGTGTTCGTGGCACCGAACCGAAGGGTTACGATATCCTTGGCACCGAGCCGAAGAGCCGAAAGCTCAAGTGCTTCTGGATCGGTTTTAAAAAAAACTAGAAGGAAAATATATGAAAATGTACCATCTCTACTATGAAACATTCAATGTTAATGTTATTCAATGTTAATCAATGTTAATCAATGTTAATCAAATTTGCTTTATGTGTTAGAAACGTGGATGACTAAAACAATAAAGAATGAACTGCAAACATTCATCCAAATGTCTGCACAGAATAAAGGGACTTAGATAGCATAAAAGGGTCACAAATGAGGAGCTTATGTAGAGAACGATACAGATCACAGTGAACCAAGAGGTAACGACGATGGCGATGGATAGAACACACTTTGAGTATACCCGAAGGAAATGTAACAAAAAGGGCACTTTCATGGAACCTTCAGAGAAAGAGAAAAAAAGGGGGATATGTAGAAATACAGGGAAAAGAGATTTGGCGACAGAGAATAAAGATGTAACGCTGGAAGTAGCTGCAATAGATAGTCAAAGGTATGACGACTTGGCATGAGTTGGTTCAGGTCATATGCTTAATACGGGCTAAGAAGTCACAAAAGAGAGCGAAAGGGAGAGAGAGAAAGAGAGAGACAGATAGTCATTAGCATCAAAAGTAATTCTACTGCCCAGTCATTATTATATAAAGAAAGGGATATTTGGCTTAAGTTTGTAGAGAGTATATGCCCAAATCGAGGTTAAAAATGAACGAATGAAAGAAAAAGAGATTGAGAGATAGTCATTGACATCTAAAGTAATTTTGCCGCCCAGTCATTATTATATAATTCTTTTCGATCTAGAAGCACTTGAGCTTTCACCTCTTCGGCTCGGTGCCATTGACATCGTAACCCTTCGGTTCGGTGCCACGAACACCGTAAAACTGGAGAACCTGTGGCTTTTCTGCCAGCCAACGGAATTGAGCCGCACTACAGGAGGCTTGTCACCCGTCGTCAATGCGCTACGAACACGATAAGAAAGGAGACTTGGCTTAAGTTGGTAGGGCATAAAACACAATCGAGTTAAAATGAACGAAAGAAAGAAAGTGAGAGATAGAGATAGTCATCTTCTTCTTTGCGTTCGTTCTTTACGACCAATTTTAGTCACTCTTTGTGATATGTTTGATCTTTGCCAAGAATGTATATACGTTGCACATTGATTTGGCAGGTCCTAAACGCATAGACTTGTACACGTTTAGGACATGTCATCCACCACCAAACCTCCTTAGTAGTCTCTTAGACATCGTGGCAGGTAACAGTGGTTCTATTCTTTACACCCCAAATTTGGGTCCGGTAACCACTCGGGCGGGAGATAGTCATTAACATGAACAGTAATTCTGTCGCCCAGTCATTACTGGATACTCTCTCGATTTGGCAATTACAAAACTATCCTCATTAAGTAGCTTGTCCCTTCTGGAACTTCTCTCCCATGACTGCAGTCCATGACAGCACTCATTCTCAGATCATCCATGACAGCACTCATTCTCAGATCATCAATGACATCTTGCACCCATCGTCTTCTAGATTTTCCTCTCATTCTTCTTCAAGGCACCTTTACCTCCAATATATCTTCTCCATGTACTAATATCGTTTGATGTGTCCGAACTACTTATCAATGATATTAATTGTCGTTTTAGTCTTTGTTCAGACATGATTCATTAAAAGATAATTCAACAATGAAGAAATAAAAAACGTGAATCCATCAAGTGTGCCCATAAAAATGTTCATTGAGAGGAAAAGTTGAATCTTCAGATGTTGTTATGTATCCAAGAATTGCGTCAAATTATTAAATAAATCTACATCTTAACGGCCGCATTTATTTTTTTAAATTGCTTGTTCATTGCCCATGGTTCTCTATAATAGAAAAACTATGAATATATTTAGTTATCTCTTGAAACAATTGAACAAATCATTCACATATAAACACAGACAGTTATATTAGTTGACCGATTACTCTGTAAATACCAGTACGTATATATATATATATATTATATGTATGTTCTTCTTCTTGCACTTTCCGAGCCTTTAATTGCTGCACATATCATCTTCCTTTATTTATCTTTGTTTTTAGCCTTCTATTCCCAATTGTTGACACACGGAAAATCTAGGCATACTTCAATGTTATTTATCCATCGTTTTCCTCGGCTGCCTTGTGGTCTCTTCTCTTTATTATTATTCATTTTTGTATACAATATATACATATATATACTCGTACATATAATAGGGCGAATTCAGAGGTCATGAAATAAGAAAAATGTCCTGTCATCCACTAGCATAACTTGTTATTAGAAAGAGAAGATGGAGATATGTTGAGCACAATCTGAGAAAAGAATGATCAAAGTATCACAAAACATGCGTTAAAGTGGGAGATAAATGGTTCAAGAAAAAACGTAGTACGCAATAGAGAAACTCTGAAACAAGAAATATTTGACTGGATTCCATAGAAGAGATTGTACGAGTTGCCCAGGTTAGAGTGGTATGGAGAATGTGCTGGCAGGCCCTTTGCAACGTATACATGTTCGAGGAAATACACATACAGACACACAATATATATATATATATATATATATATATATATATATTAGTACACCGTGTAATGAATGACATACACATATTCTGACACACATAAAGCTACACAGCAGATCGCAAATTTAAGCCTGTATCAATTTCTACTAAGTATTTACATAAATATTCATTCGATGAGTCACTGTGACTAGCAACCAGTCGTAAATATGTTGACTTTCTCCAAAGGGCAGACAACCCACATCAAGACATTCCGAAACTAAAGCATCTTTGAGTATCCATATCGTCTTCCGGATGACATTTACATCATACTGTCTTCTGATGACTATTTTCCTCTTTTAGTCGATACAGATGTTTCCATTTCTTTACACTGTGGTCTCTACCGCGGAGTGGTTTCTACGGCGTTTGTCTGCCAGCCTTTATTTCTTCATCATCATCATCATCAAATAGCTTGTCCTGAGCAGAACATTGCCACCCCAACAGTTCTCCGGAATTTCTCCTCTCTCTCTATAGGCCAGATGTCCTGCTTCTGCAGCCGTCATGTTCAAACCATAAGTTATATCCTGAATCCTTCTTCTCCGTGGTCTTCCTCTTCTTATCTTTGCCGGTATTCCTTCTACCATGATGGTCTTCTCCAGCCCTTGGTGTCTTTTTATAAGTCCAAAATATCTCAATTTTTTCTTTCTTATTTGTAGCATCAGCAAGTTTTCTTTGATTTTGAGTTCCTTCTGGATAGATCTATTTGTTCTCTTCTTTTTCTCTGTTCTCTGATCTATTTCTTCATTTTCAATAAAGAATTTATGTTCTATGATCAGCTAATCACATCTTGTCCCTTATATCGATAAATTATTCTCGTTTTTATATTTTTTTGTAGAACTACAGTACTTTGTTTTTACGTGTTTCGCCATTGCGACATATTTCTGACTTTGATTCAGTCCATACAATTAACCACTATAGCGGCCCTAAAATGTACGCCATTCACACGACCAAACACTATAGTAACTGTTTGCATAAAGCAGTCTCTTTGAAAATGTACTACACATTTTTATCGTGGCTACAAATTGAGAAAACTAGTATGTGTTTCAATGTATGAAATTTGGTTTCCTTACTTCTACCATTTTGAACACGTACGTGTCCAACCTTGTTCGTTTTTTTTCCCAGCTGTGGTAGGAAATTGTACTCCTTGATTTTACTCTACAGTTGCCCCACCACAGAGATGCAACAACACGCGTCTGAGACTTTTCGCATCATCGCATGCGATGGACGGCAACAAACTTACGCTATTGCGTCCCTACATATACATATACATATACACACATCTGGTGTATGCAGAAATATGTGCGTATGTGTAAGACAATGCCGAACATACAGCTTGTGAATAAAAAAAAGCATAAATGAGCATTGTTTATGCTTGATACACGAGATTCGTGCAGACAATTATGGCGCCGCCAGCCTCAGCTGTAAGCAATAACATAGAGGACATGTTAATAAATGTTTACATAACAGTAGAAGAACGCTGCTGCAAAGTAATGTTAAGTTACGAGTATAACCAGGGGTTCGGAAAGAGAGAATATTGTAAATGTTTTGTTCATCTAGAGCAAAGTAATGTTAAGTTACAAGTATAACCAGGGGTTCGGAAAGAGAGAATATTGTAAATGTTTTGTTCATCTAGGGTAAAGTAATGTTAAGTTACGAGTATAACCAGGGGTTCGGAAAGAGAGAATATTGTAAATGTTTTGTTCATCTATGGCAAAGTAATGTTTTAAGTTACGAGTATAACCAGGGGTTCGGAAAGAGAGAATATTGTAAATGTTTTGTTCATCTAGGGTAAAGTAATGTTAAGTTACGAGTATAACCAGGGGTTCGGAAAGAGAGAATATTGTAAATATTTTGATCATCTAGGGTAAAGTAATGTTAAGTTACGAGTATAACCAGGGGTTCGGAAGAGAGAATATTGTAAATGTTTTGATCATCTATGGCATTTCCTAAAGTGAGCGGTACCGCTCAGTGGGCACTGAAGCCTTCTAAGGGGGCGATAGTGTGTTCAGAAGCATTTGGGGGAGTTTTTTGGTGATTTTGGGATTGAATAATCATTTAAAATTTGAATCTGCAATTTAATTCATCTTATGCCCATCTTACACGATCCATGTGTTACAGAAATATATATCCATTTTCTATGTCAAAGTGAAAATAGAGCATGTATATATATATATGGAGGGGGAGGGCGTTGCAAACTGTTATAATGTGGAGGGGACGCTACAAAGTTTATGTCACTCAAAGTGGACGGTAGGCAGAAAATGTTTGGGAATCTATGGTCTACGGCAAAGTAATGTTAAGTTACGAGTATAACCAGGGGTTCGGAAAGAGAGAATATTGTAAATGTTTTGTTCATCTACTTATACACAGCAACGTTTCGACCAAAAGGCCTTTATCAAGCAAAGAATTCAAGAGAAGTGAAGATATTCACTTCTGACACGGCACAGCACATATAGAATCGGACAATGAATTCCTAACGGCTCTAAAATAAATTTATAACGACCGGAAACGTTGCTGTGTATTGTTATTGTATTGGGTAAAACTACAGTACTTTATGTTGATGCGTTTCGCCATTATTAGATAGTTTTACTACAGTCTTCCCTTATATCGATAATAGTATTTTAAGACCAGGATAAGTTTATGTAACTGCAAACGTTGTAACTTGTAACAGTTTGTCTGTATGTTCGGGTCTTGTTCAGGTGTATAATATATATAGGTTAGATCAGATGTTTTATCTGCTAACCTATGACAGTAGACAGTACCATCTGCAACTACCCACTGCCTTGCGGAGGGTCTCGGAGAGCTAAAGGCGGTAGGAGTAAACCCGGATTATACCGGAGTCTAAATGTCTGACAGAACGAAACAGATCACTTGAAGTTTTCAGCAGTCTGTGAATATTGTTTACTTCTGTAACACAAAGATAATTCATTCCTGTCCTTTGTCATATATGGAAACTTTTGGGGTCACGGCAACAACATATATTTAAAAATGGGGGGAGGGGGTCAGCGGTAATGCAAAGTTTGGGAGCCGCTGTAATAGTGCAACGGGCAACACACACTATTGATTGAATCTGATGCTCCAATGATGTGTCTAAACAATTGAGAAGTTAGAAGTTAGTGCCGTGATAAAATGCCCGATGTTTCATGAACAAAAACTCAATAGGAATGGGGGCCTCTGTTACGTGGAGTTGAGGTGATTGCCTCTGGCTTCAAAGGTATTCGGTTCGTTCACGGCGGGGAACGATCAGGATATTTTTCCAGAGACCTCTGATCTCAATGTAGGTCAGATCGAGTTCCTAGTTCTATCGGAGACGAAAGCTAAAACATTAAGTCCCGTGTTTAAGTTTTCTTGAAATAATCCTTGGCAGTAGAAAAGCTATAAGACTAAGCTGCAAAGCTGTTACACAGGCAAATACCCCTAAACGGATTCAAACAAAATTAAAAGAAAATGATTACCTAATTGCATATGGGAACCTCACCGGTGCTATCCATTTCGTGCATTGTCGCTGAGATCTTTCTTTGTAAGAAATAGATCGGAGCACACATGGTTATTCCCCAAAGTGCAATGCTGATGGTCATATTAATCAATAAACCAAACCTATAGAAATAAGATGATTTGTTGGACACATCTTGAGGAGAAATGATCAACGAATATCAAAGCAAGCATTGAAGTGGGATGCAAAGAGTTCAAGAAAGAGAGCGACCTAAGGAGACCCTGAAACGAACTTTGCTGAGAGAGGCAAGACATATCGGTCTCAGTTCCATGGAGGAGATTGAGCGAGTTGCCCAGGATAGAGCAATATGGAGAAATTATTTGCAGGCCCTATGTAACGTATAACGGTACGAGAGGAATTATTATTATTATTATAGAAATAAACAGGAAGATGTAACTAGTACTTCATAATATCGTGCCCGTCTTTGCTTCTGTTTTTAAAAAAAAAGAACTGATGTAGACAGTTTAAGTATGGACGCTCATGTGTTGCTGATCTGCCAAGATCTTGAAGACCATCTTCAGAACTCAGCGACGTGAATTCAGCAAGAATGAAGAAGGTCATTGAAAGAAATCGAAAAAAATGACAATTCCGAAGGTACTGTAGTGAGATAACTTAGTGAAATGCAAGTTAAGAGAATTTGACACAACAGACTGGGCATACAAAAGTATGTATCCGTTCAGTTCTAAGAGTCTGCTGCCACGTGAACAGGAGCAAATGAAGATAAATGTTTGTTGACAGCTGCTCAAACAGTCGTCCGTGTGGTGCCGGGATCCGCAAGGTAAGCAAAGAATAGTACCACTGCGACCTACAAAGCATATCGTAAATAACGACTGGTGTAGGACCTAGGGAACCCTACTCTTGCCTGCTTGTAGATGCATAACTTGCCCACAGCCCAACGTACAATCGCTCTTAGGCTCAGATCACATACAAATCACACAGAGTGGTTAACAATTGGTCGATATGGAGCGTTCGAAGAAAAAGAAGGTCAAATAGTGTCAGTCAGAAAACATGTTCACGTCCAAGGTGTCAGTAGATTAGACTTGGGTTCGTTAGTTTCATCCACAATTCAATATTGCCAACATGCAATGGATAACTATTGCACCCCAAGAATTTTGAGGACAAAAGTATCAAGTCTGAGTGAGTTAATTTCAAAAATTGTAAATTGTGAGCGCGTATGTGCGTGTTTGTACTCGCGTACATGCCTGTGTGTATGTGCGTATGTCAGTTTGTGTATGTGCATATTTGTGTTTGTTTGTGTGTAGGTGTGTGTGTGCCTGTGTGATGTGTAGTGACTCTTGTCTGTGCGTGTGTATGGGTGTGTATGCGTGTGTATGGGTGTGTCTGTGTGTATGAGTGTGTATGCGTGTGAATGGGTGTGTATGAATGTGTCCGAGTGTGCCCGTGTGTATAGGTGTGTCTGTGTATACGGGTATGTATGTATAAAAATTAAAACAAAGAGTTAGTTTACAGAATCAGATAAAACAAACAAACCAACAAATGCATGAAATTTGTAGACAGATCAACAAGGAATAATTGCATTTGTTTCTGAGATTTGATTCCGGCCTGAACTATTTCTGCACAACTTTCATTTCCAACTTGATTATATGCGAGAACCATGTCTCCATCCGTGGCGCTGGTCAAGTGACAATGATGCAAGCGTTGGATCATTAAATCTTGATCCCGGAGTAGGAAAACAGGTAGAAAGAAGGAAGGAATTTTAGATGTATATTGGGTATGGGAGTGTTGGGGTAATAATAACATAAAATAGATGTTTTATCGATTTCCATTTCCTATTTAATATTCTAACTTTGTATCAGTATGAAGATTCACAGAATATCGATATATAACACACGAAATATAGACATTTTACGAGATTTGAACATCGATATACTTTAGCTTATAAACACTATCGTGTCTCGGCGCCTGTGTAGTGCCGGGACCCGCAAGGGAAGCACGGAATAGTACCACTGCGACCTACACTGCATGTCGTAAGAGGCGACTTATGTAGGACCTAGGGAAGCTATCCTAGTAAATAAAAATCATCGCAGAAATCGGATGTGCATGCCTACTTGTAGGCGCATAACTGGCACAATATACAATCGCTATTAGTCTCAGATCACATACAAATTACACAGAGTGGTTAACAAGTGGGCTATATGGAACATTCGAAGAAGAAGATTGTTGAACAAACATCATATCGCTCATGGCAGATACTCGTAGGTGCTTAGTGTCTCCTAGCAGATGTCGAAAAGTTTGAATGCTAAAGGTTCATGAAATTAATTTATTTGAAAACAATGTTCATAGCTGTCGTGGCATATCACATGAGCTGTCCAGTCTAACTAATACGAGTCTTCAATATTTCGTGGCATATCCTAAAGGACGTAGCCATCAACCACAGTAAACGAGTCATTGATTTTCTAGGCACCACTTATACGTTCAGTAGTTTGTCATTGCTTTGTGAACGGTGAGGTCTATTTTTACCTTTCGTAAAAATCTCACAGAAACGAATTTGCTTCCAAACTTGTCCACCGTGGGGTTTGAACCAGGTACGCTTGGGTTTGTGATCGAGCTCACTACCACTTGAGCTACAGACGCTCACGTGTCCTTAATTCAATAATCTAGTAACCGCAATACGTCTTCATATTGATTTGGTTTGGTGGACTAACTTCTGCTTTCTCATTACCATGACTACATGTATGTCCCGGAATGTACATCTATGTAAGACCCCCCATGTTTAGAAGCATTAGTAAGGGGCAGAAACTCATACGGAACAAAATCAAGTTAGTGCATGGACGGATGCTCGTGCACAATAAAAGAAATAATAAAGATATTCACCAATTTTACCAAGTTTAAGACAAGGTATTGTTAAGTAACAACAATACAAAACAAGAATGTGAGATATAGAAATGACAACAAAGCCAATCTTTCAAAGTAGTGCAACACATAGACAAGACCTTGCTATGTAGCACTAAATACAAACAAGTCATTGTTAAGTAGCACTACATACAAACAAGTCATTGCTACGTAGCATTAAATACAAACAAGTCATTGCTACGTAGCATTAAATACAAACAAGTCATTGTTAAGTAGCACTAAATACAAACAAGTCATTGTTAAGTAGCACTAAATACAAACAAGTCATTGCTACGTAGCATTAAATACAAACAAGTCATTGTTAAGTAGCACTACATACAAACAAGTCATTGTTAAGTAGCACTAAATACAAACAAGTCATTGTTAAGTAGCATTAAATACAAACATGTCTGAACCCACAACCCTTCTGTTTCCATTCAAGATGTGGCTAACTGGTTAAGCGGTTGACTTGAGTTCGAACCCCGACCGAGCTGTTCTGTTCACGAGTTTATTTTTTCCAGAGACCCTAAGATTGTTGCGGGAACTAAGATGTTCGTGATTTGTACACTACCCTCGGCAGTCATTGTGCAATACTCTCAGCAGTCAGTGTGCACTACCCTCGGCAGTCATTGTGCAATACTCTCAGCAGTCAGTGTGCACTACCCTCGGCAGTCATTGTGCAATACTCTCAGCAGTCAGTGTACACTACCCTCGGCAGTCATTGTGCAATACTCTCAGCAGTCAGTGTGCACTACCCTCGGCAGTCATTGTGCACTACCCTCGGCAGTCATTGTGCACTACCCTCGGCAGTCATTGTGCACTACCCTCAGCAGTCAGTGTACACTACCCTCGGCAGTCATTGTGCACTACCCTCAGCAGTCAGTGTACACTACCCTCGGCAGTCATTGTGCACTACCCTCGGCAGTCAGTGTACACTACCCTCGGCAGTCATTGTGCACTACCCTCAGCAGTCAGTGTACACTACCCTCGGCAGTCATTGTGCACTACCCTCGGCAGTCAGTGTACACTACCCTCGGCAGTCATTGTGCACTACCCTCGGCAGTCATTGTGCACTACCCTCAGCAGTCAGTGTACACTACCCTCGGCAGTCATTGTGCACTACCCTCAGCAGTCAGTGTACACTACCCTCGGCAGTCATTGTGCACTACCCTCGGCAGTCAGTGTACACTACCCTCGGCAGTCAGTGTACACTACCCTCGGCAGTCAGTGTACACTACCCTCGGCAGTCATTGTGCACTACCCTCGGCAGTCAGTGTACACTACCCTCGGCAGTCATTGTGCACTACCCTCGGCAGTCATTGTGCACTACCCTCGGCAGTCATTGTGCACTTCTCTCAGCAGTCATTGTGCACTACCCTCGGCAGTCATTGTGCACTACCCTCGGCAGTCATTGTGCACTACCCTCGGCAGTCATTGTGCACTACCCTCGGCAGTCGGTGTGCACTACTCTCAGCAGTCATTGTGCACTACCCTCGGCAGTCATTGTGCACTACCCTCGGCAGTCGGTGTGCACTACCCTCAGCAGTCGGTGTGCACTACTCTCAGCAGTCAGTGTGCACTACCCTCAGCAGTCGGTGTGCACTACTCTCAGCAGTCAGTGTGCACTACCCTCGGCAGTCATTGTGCACTACCCTCGGCAGTCGGTGTGCACTACCCTCGGCAGTCATTGTGCACTACCCTCGGCAGTCATTGTGCACTACCCTCGGCAGTCATTGTGCACTACCCTCGGCAGTCAGTGTGCACTACTCTCGGCAGTCAGTGTGCACTACCCTCGGCAGTCATTGTGCACTACCCTCGGCAGTCGGTGTGCACTACCCTCGGCAGTCATTGTGCACTACCCTCGGCAGTCATTGTGCACTACCCTCGGCAGTCATTGTGCACTACCCTCGGCAGTCGGTGTGCACTACCCTCGGCAGTCATTGTGCACTACCCTCGGCAGTCATTGTGCACTACCCTCGGCAGTCATTGTGCACTACCCTCGGCAGTCATTGTGCACTCCCTCGGCAGTCAGTGTGCACTACTCTCAGCAGTCGGTGTGCACTACTCTCAGCAGTCGGTGTGCAATACTCTCAGCAGTCAGTGTGCACTACCCTCGGCAGTCATTGTGCAATACTCTCAGCAGTCAGTGTGCACTACTCTCGGCAGTCGGTGTGCACTACTCTCAGCAGTCAGTGTGCACTATCCTCGGCAGTCGGTGTGTACTACTCTCAGCAGTCAGTGTGCACTACTCTCGGCAGTCAGTGTGCACTACTCTCAGCAGTCGGTGTGCACTTCTCTCAGCAGTCGGTGTGCACTACTCTCAGCAGTCGGGGTGCACTACTCTCGGCAGTCGGTGTGCAATACACTCAGCAGTCGGTGTGCAATACTCTCAGCAGTCAGTGTGCACTACTCTAAGCAGTCGGTGTGCACTACTCTCAGCAGTCGGTGTGCACTACTCTCAGCAGTCGGTGTGCACTACTCTCAGCAGTCGGTGTGCACTACTCTCGGCAGTCGGTGTGCACTACTCTCGGCAGTCGGTGTGCACTACTTTCGGAAGTCGGTGTGCACTACTCTCAGCAGTCGGTGTGCACTACTCTCAGCAGCCGGTGTGCACTACTCTCAGCAGTCGGTGTGCACTACTCTCAGCAGTCGGTGTGCACTACTCTCAGCAGTCAGTGTGCACTACTCCAGCAGTCGGTGTGCTACTCTCAGCAGTCGGTGTGCACTACTCGGCAGTCGGTGTGCAATACTCTCAGCAGTCGGTGTGCAATACTCTCAGCAGTCAGTGTGCACTACTCTAAGCAGTCGGTGTGCACTACTCTCAGCAGTCGGTGTGCACTACTCTCAGCAGTCGGTGTGCACTACTCTCAGCAGTCGGTGTGCACTACTCTCGGCAGTCGGTGTGCACTACTCTCGGCAGTCGGTGTGCACTACTTTCGGAAGTCGGTGTGCACTACTCTCAGCAGTCGGTGTGCACTACTCTCAGCAGCCGGTGTGCACTACTCTCAGCAGTCGGTGTGCACTACTCTCAGCAGTCGGTGTGCACTACTCTCAGCAGTCAGTGTGCACTACTCTCAGCAGTCGGTGTGCACTACTCTCAGCAGTCGGTGTGAAATTTCAGCAGAAAGGTAACGAGCCCTACTGAGTAAAGCCCGGTGCAATAATGGCAATCATTCTGCTTATTGACTCTATAGACTCGATAATCTAAAAGTCTCCTCATTATCATAACCCGCCTCACTTCATATCGACAATACATAACACAAAATCAATGAATATAGACTAACACATTTACAAATAACAATAAAATAAAATAACAATAAGTACACATTATGTCAGCATATACAGCCACATATTGAACGTAATAATTACATACATATTCACACTGTCGGACTCCGTTGTTGTCAATACGAGAACTGTGCATCTGTTTTCATTGACATTTTATCACAAGGTATGTTACCTGTACAGGTGCGATAATTCACTTGGCACACTGTGATGCAGACCTTAGACATAACCACACACTACTGTATATCTTTTCGAAAGTTATTTATTGCGACTGTTGTGAAAATTATATAACTTGTTTTATAACACAGATGATAACATCCAAATAAAAACATTAAAATGAAATAACTTGTTTTATAACACAGATGATAACATTCAAATACAAACATTAAAATTAAATAACTTGTTTTACAACACAGATGATAACATCCAAATACAAACATTAAAATTAAATAACTTGTTTTATAACACAGATGATAACATCCAAATACAAACATTAAAATTAAATAACTTGTTTTATAACACAGATGATAACATCCAAATAAAAACATTAAAAATAAATAACTTGTTTTACAAACACAGATACCATCCAAATACAAACATATTAAAATTAAATAAGCCATAATATGTTACTTATGTTCTTCAGTTGTCTATGGTAATAAAAGTAGCTAGATGAGAAATGTGGAGAAATTAGATGTTGATTTAAAGAATAATAGAAGGTATTACATAACCGTCTGTGGTTCAAGCGGTAGTGAGCTCGATCACAAACGCAAGCGTACGTGGTTCAAATCCACAGTGGAAAATTTGGAATCAAATTCGTTTCCGTGGGATTTTTACAAAAGGGTACAATAGACCTCACCGTTCAGAAAGCAATGACAAACTACTGAACGTATAAATGGTGCCTAGAAAATGAACGACCTGTTGACTGTGGTGGATGGCTACGTCCTGTAAAGGATATGTCACGATTGTCATTATATAAACACAGAAACAGAAATAATTAGATCAAATAAGGCCTTTTTCTTCGATCGCTTCATATCGACCATATATTAACCACTGTGTGATTTTTATGTGATCCGAGCCTAAAAGCGATTGTGCGTTGTGTCAGTTATGCGCCTACAAATAGGCCAGCGCATCCGATTTCTGCGACGCATTTTATTTACTAGGGTAGCGTCCTAGGCTCCTACCTCAGTCGACTCTTATATGCCTTGTAGGTTGCAGTGTTACTATTCTTTGCTCCCCCTGTGCGTCCTGGCAACACATGGGTGAACACAGAAGCAAACAATAAATAATCCTTGACAAGTTAGGAATGAAGAGGGGAATTGATGAAGAAGATTAGCACAACAAATGATATATGTTGGACACATACAGAGACATGATGTGTTTGGTGAACAACATACTGGAGAGGAGAAACGATTGGGTACAAACAAACAAGAGAAAGTTAGCGATATATTTGGAAGGGAAACATTAAAACATGGACAAAGAGCAGATTTACAAATGCACTATTATGGCAAAAGAAATAACTTGTTGGAGACCCATTAAAGGCGAGATACTTTGTGGATATGGCGCTTTTAAATATATAATGTATGGTTGTGTGTGTTTTTTTTTTATAGAAGGTGGGGGTGAGTTTTTCAACTGTCAATGGTTCTATTTCCCGTTCAGGACATACCTTTCAGGACAATACTTTTACCTTCTGTCTCTGTAATGATACAGCAAATCGATGTCACCTACCCTGAGTGTCACCTACCCTGAGATCATGGGATCACTGAAAGAGAAAAACGATCACCCCACATGGGACACAAATAGAATAGTTTTATAGCTTGAGGCGAGACTATTACCACTACGACACTGACACCCCGGCAACAAAAAGTTCAATTTAATTGATGGTAACGCATACTTGTGAACTGAGGTTTCTATAAATCTATATCGAACAAAATCTATAACTATAAACCATAGAGTGCAAGTATAAACGGTACATATAATTATATAGAACAAGAAATAATCCATACAAGGATGCCCATGCTTATGTTCAAATATTCCATGAGCTAGCAATGTTACTCCGTTACACTGAATACAAAGCAAAAGGTAGTCCACGCTAAAGATGGACATCAGAGATGAGAAAGGCGAAGAAAAACACTGTTTCTGAAGCATTGAACCATTGCTATTCTTTTCCTTCTTCAAACGCTTCATATCAACCACTTGTTAACCACTTTTTGTGATTTGTGAGTGATCCGAAACTACGAGCGATTGTACGAGGCGTGTTCAAATGAAAACGGGACTTGTGGATTTATTTAAAAGTATCATACGCAAATTAACAGTTTCAACGGAAGTAAACAAGCAACCACTTGTGAATAAGAATGCACCTGGGTTCATCAGAAAAATCTCCGTATGCATTTAGGCAAGCATCCCACTGTTTAGGTAGACGTCGAATGCCGTCCGAGAAAAGGTGCGTGGCTGCTCACTGAACCATGGGTCACCGCTGTCTTCACGTCTGCGTCGCTGTTGAATCGCTGTCCCTTTAGTGCTTTCTTCAACGGTCCGAACAAATGGAAATCACACGGGGACAAATCGGGACTATAGGCTGGGTGATGAAGAACTTCCCAATTCTTCTTTGCCAATGTTTCCTGTACAATTTTTGCGACTTGCGGACGAGCGTTGTCAGCAGATTTTGCACGGCCAGGTCAGGCGCATATTGTTGCAACAGAAGAAGCCATATCTTTGCTTGATAAAGCAGTAATGACTGACCGTCGTCGGAGCATTCGTTCGCTTGCAGAAGAATTCCATATGTCAATTGGGACAGCCCACATGTTTGTTCGGAAGAAATTGAACTATCGGAGGGTGTGTTCACAGTGGGTCCCACGGATGTTGACTGACCACCATAAGGAAGAACGGATGGGGTGGAGTTTGAACCACTTGATGCGTTACAGGACAGAGGGTGATGCATTTCTGTAGAGCATTGTGGCAGGTGATGAATCGTGGTGCCACCCCTATGAACCGAGCAGCAAAATTGACAGCATGCAATGGAAACATCCAGGTTCACCAAAACCCAAAAATTCAAGACACAGGTTTCTGCTGGGAAGGTTATGGTGACCGCATTTTTGACCATGAAGGGCTTTTGTTGGCCGATTTTAAGGAACCTGGTGTCAATATCAATGCCGCCCATTATAAAGACACTTTAGACAAGCTGCATAAGGCCATCAAGGCTAAGCGACCAGGCAAGATTTCACAGGTGTGATTCTTCTCCACGACAACGCTCGTCCGCACGTCGCAAAATTGTGCAGGAAACATTGGCAAAGAAGAATTGGGAAGTTCTTCATCATCCAGCCTATAGTCCCGATTTGTCCCGTGTGATTTCCATTTGTTCGGACCGTTGAAGAAAGCACTAAAGGGACAGCGATTCAACAGCGACGCAGACGTGAAGACAGCGGTGACCACATGGTTCAGTGAGCAGCCACGCACCTTTTTCTCGGACGGCATTCGACTTCACCTAAACAGTGGGGTGCTTGCTAAATGCATACGGAGATGTTTTCTGATGAACCCAGGTGCATTCTTATTCACAAGTGGTTGCTTTGTTTAATTCCGTTGAAACTGTTAATTTGCGTATGATACTTTTAAATAAATCCACAAGTCCCGTTTTCATTTGAACATGCCTCGTACGTTGTGCCAGTTATGCGACTACACGTAGGTCAGCACATCCGATTTCTGCGTCGTTTTTTATTTACTAGGGTAGCTTCCCTAGGTTCCTACATCAGTCGCCTCTTACGACATGTCTTGTAGGTCACAGTGTTACTATTCTTTGCTCCCCTTGAGGGCTCCGACAACACATGGGCGGATGAGTTGAAAATTCGCATATCGATTTTATGAAGGGTTTAAAGCCGAAGGATTGACTTCATTGCACCGAGTTTTACCCCATATGGCTCGGTCCTCTCCGCAGAAATGGCACGCCACCTGCCGAGAGTATTGCACAAAGCACAAACTCTGTAGCTCTGGCAACAATCCTAGGGTCTCTGGAAAAACTGCACTCGTGAACAGAAGGCCTCGGTCCGGATTTAAACCCACAACCTTCGACTCGCAAGGCAAAGGGCTTTAACCACTCAGTCACAGATACATCGATTTTATATTTTCCTCAAAATTTCGAACTTTTGTATCTTGGTTATACGATTGTTCTCTGATTTACATGGTCAACCATTTTTTAGAGTCAGTGTCATTTTTTGAAGGCGGTCCGCGCCACACTAAATTGGGCTCTCTACAGCTCTACAGTGGCGAATATCAATACACGGAAAAAATAGCTTTTACAAGTACAGTCGCAGACTGAATCGACTTTTTTCATCAAATAAGTCGAGACTTGAATCCCTTGTTTGATAAAAATATGTACGCTCAAATGTTGATTCAGACTGTTGTTGCGTTTAATATAACTAACTACCTGATTTCCTCTTTTGATCTTTTATTCTTGGTATATAGTTTTACTATATAGTTTCACTACAGTCTTCTTTTTGTATCGACTCCACTGCATGTAGCAAAGCTTCGCGGGGTGTACGTCGACTGGCACAAGAATCATACGCCGACTTTCAGTAAAGTACATCTTTCATGAAACAGAGCCATGTTCATATAATATCATTCTCTTTTTCTGAATTCCCCTATAGCAAACTATAGGATTTCCGATAGGAGTTAATTCTTATATTTCATGTTTATTGGTCTACAGCAGTGTTTCCCAAACAGTTTCGGCCCACCGCCCACTTTGCACGACATAAACTTTGTAACGCCCCACTCCCCATTAAAACAGTTTCCAACGCCCCCTCTCCCCACATATATATACATGCTCTATTTTACTTTGACATAGAAAATTGATATATATTTCTGTCATATTTGGTCAATTTCAAATGATTATATACATGAAATAGAAAATTGATGAAAAAATGGATCATATAAGATGGGCATAAGATGAATTAAAATGCAGAATTCAAATTGTTTATGATTATTCAATAGCAAAATCACGAAAAAAACTCCCCCAAATGCTTCTGAACCCACTATCGCCCCGCTGGAAGGCTTCAGCGCCCACTGGGAGGCAGTACCCCCTTTCGGAACCCATGGTCTACAGGCTTCGATGTAACCAGTAAAAGGCTCATCCTTATGTTGAAAGTGGCGTATCTCTGCTTGAAAAGGTTTTAATCCCCTACATAACAAACAAAGAATAACTCCCCACGGGTCTCTGTGGCTAAGTGGTTAAGCTCTTTGCCTTGTGAGTCGAAGGTCGTGGGCTCGAATCCGGACCGCGCCGTTCTGTTCACGAGTGCAGTTTTTCAGAGACCCTAGGATTGCTGCTGGAGCTACGGAGTACGTGCTTTGTGCAATACTCTCGGCAGGTGGCGTGTTATTTCTGCGGAGAGGGACCGAGCCATATGGGGTAAAACCCGGTGCAATGAAGTCAATCCTTTGGCTTTAGAATAACTCCCCTTGAAGCATAAAGCATCAACAAATTGTATACCACCAAATATATCTTAAGTAAACCAGCTTTTGAGATATTTTGGACATATAAAAAGATATAAAAAGAAGGGCTGGAGAAGACCATCATGGAAGGAGGCATACCGGAAAGAGAAGAACAGGAAGTCCACGGAGAAGATGGATTCAGGATGTAACTGATGGTTTGAACATAACGGCTGCAGAGGCAGGACATCTGGCCTATGAGAGAGAACTTCCGGAGGAATGTTGGGGTGGAAAAGTTCTGCCCAGGACAAGCTATTTGATGATGATGATGAAACCAGCTTATTTCATTTTAGGACATACCGCCACCTTTCCTTTCTCTTGCTACAGATCGCCTCTATGTTTCTCTAGGTATTTCCCATCTCATGTTTTAGTGCGGATTTAATTTCAGAGCCACATGTGGTTGTCTGGTCATATGATGCAATACTGATTATAATTGAGTGTTGAAGAAATGGATAGTTACAGTAAATAATCTGAACGTTAGGAAAAAACCAGAAATGGGAAGCGCTTTGAAGATAATGTGAGATGATGTTTCAACTATGTAAACTTGCTTACAATGGGATGATGAAATAAAAAAAAGATCCTGCAAAGAACTAAAATGAATAGACTTCAGATTGTAATTATTCATGAAACCTCGCACTTTGAATGGAACGCCGGGCTGAAAGTATTACCAGGGTCAAGAACAACGTGACTTGGGAGAAAATGCTGCTGGTAGATCATGTCTCTTGTGTAATGAGAAATATTACATGTTTATGTACAGTGTGTGCCCGTCTGCCCAACGAGTTCGTAGCGCGTTGGACTACGGGTGACTATCCCTCTGTGTGTGCGGGTTCAATTCCGCGAGATGGCAGAAAAGCCACAGATTCCCAGATTTACGGTGTTCGTGGCACCGAACCGAAGGGTTACAATGTCCATGGCACCGAGCCGAAGAGCTGAAAAAGCTCAAGTGCTTCTGGATCGAAAAAAAAAAAAAATGTACAGTGTGTTCTCTCTTATATACATAATGGGTTCGGAAAGCAATGGCAAACTACTGAACGTGTAAGTGGTGCATAGAAAATTGAGGACTCCTTTACTGTGGTTGATGGCGAAGTCATGTAAAGGAAATATACAACGGTACTGTCGTTACTGAGAGCCGCGGTAGCGTAGTTGTTAGTGAACTCGCTTCTCAAGGCTGGTGGTCAGGGTTCAACTCCCGCAGTGTGCGCGAAACTTTTCCCGACCGCGACGGCTCTCAGGTCGACCCAGCCTCAACTGGGTACCAGACATGCTCTGGGAAAGTAAAGGCGGCTGGGGTGATGCTGACCACATCACCCAACGTGTGCCGACGGTCAATGAATAATACAGGCCTAACACTGTATTGCCCTATATACCACAAGGTATGAAATTGTTCCTTTACCACTACTTTACTTACTGTCGTTACTGCATGCAGTACCGCTTTATGAGGCGGTGTAGGACACTCAAGAGATAACAGAGGCGACGAAAGACACTATTTATGAAGGACACACTAAGGCTCGTTCTAGAAATCTCTTCTTATCCTGACGCTGTGAGGCAAAACATGATTGGAGAAAAGAAAGAAAGAAAAAGTCTCAAATTTTGTCTTCGTGTAATACTACGTTTTCTTGTTATAACTATATGTATCTTGTGATCGCTTTGTGTATCTCTCTCTCTCTCTCTCTCTCTCTCTCTCTCTTTCTTTCCTACTTAGAATGCCGATCTCAAAAACGCGGAAGTGTTCATATTACTATTTTGTTGCTTTCACATACACTCTCTACACTCTTTGTACGCATTATTTCTTCTTCCTACACTCTTGTACGCATTATTTCTTCTTCCCTACACTCTTTGTACGCATTATTTCTTCTTCCCTACACTCTTTGTACGCATTATTTCTTCTTCCCTAACTACACATCTATGTTATATTCTTTTATTTGTTAACATTTATACTCATCGCCAAACATGATTAAGATAGACCTCATGGCAACAACTACAGACCTAGTAAACGATTAAGTTGCATCAATCTTATGAAGCACAAACGTATGAAGAACATGACAAACAAACGATTACTCTGATATATGGAAAAAGAAACCAAATATATCAATAAATTGTAGGAAACAGATAACACAGATCAACAGTATAGAACTTCATCTGTATTTCACAGAAAATTGAAGGTGTTTTTGTCCTTCAGAAACAGCATAAACAACTGACAAGAATGCCTGGTATCGATTACCACAGAGCGATACAGAGTAAAAGTATAAAGAGTACAGAGCAAGAGGAATACCACGAAAAAGATGGAGCGAAAATGAATAAACAGCTTACTTGCAAAGTGTCTTAGTACAAGCGCACACAAGATCACAACACTACCCCCCCACCCCACCCAAAAATGCATATAAATAAATATTGTTAAACTACTCTACGCCCACCAGCTACAGGTGTGATCAAAATACTATATCACACCTGTAATAATCTTCTTCTTCTTCGCGTTCGTTCTTTACGACCAATTTTAATCCCTCTTTGTGCTATGTTTGATCTTTGCCAAGAACGTGTATACGTTGCATATTGGTTTGGTAGATCCCCTAAACGCATAGACTTCTACATGTTTAGGACATGTGCATCCGATTTCGGCCAAACTTCCTTTGTCGCCTCTTACGACATGCGGGCAGGTAACAGTGGTTCTATTCTTTACACCCCAAATGTTGGTCCCGTAACCACTCGGGTGACCTGTAATAGTACGAATGTAGGATTCCATAATACTCCACGATGATTGGTTCAAGAAATTAGTGCCAGCTAGCAATGAATAAAACCGACTGTATGGTGCCGGGGACCGAGAGGGGAAACAAAAATAGTACCACTACGACCTACAGGGCATATTGTAAAAGGCGACTGATGTAGGCGCCCTGGGAAGCTACCCTAGTAAATAAAAAGTATCGCAGAAATCGAATGTGCTGGCCTACCTGTAGGCGCATATCTGGCGCAACGTACAATCGATCACATACAAATCATACAGAGGTTAACATGTGGTCGATATGAAGCGTTCGAGGAATTAGAAGAAGAAGAAGAATGAATTTTTAAAATGTATTCTCAATCTGTAAACGTCTGTAGCTTAAGCGGTAGTTAGCTCAATCATAACCCATGCGTACCTGGTTCAAACACCGCGGCAGGCAATTTGGAAGCAAATTCGTTTCAGTGGGATTTTTACGAAAGATAAAAATAGATCTCACCATTCAGAAAGCAATGGCAAACTACTGAACGTATAAGTGGTGCCTAGAAATAATCAACGACTCGTTTACTGTTGTTGATGGATACGTCCTGTAAAGGATATGCCACGATTTCATTCTCCATCTAACAAACCACAGTAATGAAAATGCTGTAACTAAATCCATCAATACTGTCAGTAAAAAAAGAAACTTCATTTATCTATGCATTTCATTAGATGGCAAAATGGACTAGATACCACACATATATAAAGAAAAAGACATATTTGAGTACAAACACTGCTTATGGCCATCATGAAAAAATAATGTTCCTCATGGGAAAACTGATGTCATTAGCAAGTTATGCACAACGGCAAGTAGTGACAGCTGATTTAGTATACGTTAGCGTAGTGCAAGTTATACACCATACAAGTAGGCCAGAACATGCGATTTCTACGACGCTTTTTGTTTACTAGGGTAGCTTCCCAAGGCTCCTACTTCAGTCGCCTCTTATGGCATGCCTTGTAGGTCGCAGTGGTACTATTCTTTTCTTCCCTTGCGGGCCCTTGCACCACATGGGCACTGCAAAAATCAGTAAGAAGCGTCGTACCAGACGTCATGACTACATCTGACTTCATAGAGGACAAACGCAGAAGAAGAAGATATACAGAACATCAAGTTGATTTTACAAATCTTCATTCTAATTCTAACTTCTATAACGTGTCAATTTTTCTTTCAAATCCACGTCGAAATGTTTTTGGTGAGCTTTAACATCTCTCTCTCTTTCTCTTTATTTAAGCAAATCTCAAACACTTTCTCTATAAGTATTCCTCACGCTGTCTCCCATCCGCTCCGTACTCTCACACAACAGCAGATCAGAAATTCCCTGGAGGTCTTTGTTGAGAGATAATGTGAGAAAGCAGAACACACATATCATGTTCTTATGTTCTTATATTCTATTCATTTAATTACAAATGGGCCAGAGCTGGTCAGTGACGAGGGAGGATTTGGTGTCATTAATAACTCTTCAATACAGGGATTCACATCTTCCTAGTAAATACAATAATTGGGGACAATAATAACTCGCCAATACAGGGATTCTCATCTTCCTAGTAAATGCAATAATTGGGGAAAATAACTCTTCAATACAGGGATTCTCATCCTAGTAAATACAATAATTGGGGACAATAATAACTCTTCAATACAGGGATTCTCATCTTCCTAGTAAATACAATAATTGGGGAAAATAACTCTTCAATACAGGGATTCTCATCCTAGTAAATACAATAATTGGGGGCAATAATAACTCGCCAATACAGGGATTCTCATCTTCCCAGTATATACAATAATTGTGGACAATAAAAACTCGCCAATACAGGGATTCTCATCTTCCCAGTAAATACAATAATTGGGGGCAATAATAACTCTTCAATACAGGGATTCTCATCTTCCCAGTAAATACAATAATTGGGGGCAATAATAACTCGCCAATACAGGGATTCTCATCTTCTCAGTAAATACAATAATTGGGGGCAATAATAACTCGCCAATACAGGGATTCTCATCTTCCCAGTAAATACAATAATTGGGTACAATAATAACGCGCCAATACAGGGATTTTCATCTTCCTAGTAAATACAATAACTAGGGACAATAATAACTCTTCAATACAGGGATTCTCATCTTCCTAGTAAATACAATAATTGTGGACAATAACAACTCTTCAATACAGGGATTTCAATATACGATTCCTATACAGCTGCGTCCGATTATAACAAAGAAAGTAAAGAAAGCGAACACCAGAAAGGTGAAACTAGCAGTCAATAAACAAATCAGTTTTTATCAAAAACGCATCATCAAAGTAGAAGAGAAGATACTAAAACATTTCTAACATTTGAAATATCTTGAAGTTCTAATATAATCAGATAATAGACGTGGCTGCAAAATACCGAGCTAAATGAGAAACTGCACGGAGGGATGGAGTCCTTAAAAACAACAGCAGAATTTATGGAGAAATATGGTACATCAGTCTAAGCGGTGATTGCGAGAGAGAGAGATTGATAATAGACGTGGATGAGAAATAAATAACATAAAGTTAGGCATAGACGGCGTTTCAGAAAATGATGGGGAATTTTATGTAACAAGTTGTTGTCAACTGAAGTCAAAAAATGGAGTTCTTTGGTGTTTTATATAGCTATTACTGATATATGGAAGAATTATAGATAATAAATAAATGGAGAAAAAAAATGTCGATGAAACAAAGAAGGTATTTTACAGAAGAATACTATAACTGTCAATGCAATGCTACAATCATTAAGGTTATGTATTGAAACAATTCAGATACAATTCATTATAAGCATAAGAATGAGTCTTCCTCATTTCTATGATATATCAAGAACAATGGCAGTTCAGAACTCTTGGTGAAAACAGACAAAATAAATTTGAAACGAGAGAGAGAGAAAGAGAGAGAGAGAGAGAGAGAGAGAAAGAAAGAGAGAGAGAGAGAGGGCGATAGGAAGACAATTGTAAGTACAGACTAAACTCATCCACGGAAAAATATCCACATTTAAATTAATAGCCAGTACATAGAGCAGACGTTTGTAGAGATATGTGTTCGCTAACGACAGTCGGCATGGCACATGAAGATGATGGTAAAGAAAGGTTATGGATATTAAAAAACAAACTATCGTTACTGTCTGCAATACCGCTTGTTAAGATAGTGTAGGACATGGGGAACGTGTGCTTGTGAACATTTAATAGCAGTTTGGTTAGTGCAGTCGTCGCGGAACTGTTCAGGTTAGAACTTCTCGTTATGCCCCCGACAGAAAAATACTTCTTGACCTTACCGAGGATTGAACCCGGGTCTCCAACATGGGAGTTCAAGCTCTAATCAAATCGACCAAGCGCTCTACAACGTTATGGGTAAATTGCATAAATGTGCGCGATTGATAAATGTGCGCGATTGATAAATGTGTGCGATTGATAAATGTGTGCGATTGATATATGTGTGCGATTGATAGATGTGCGCTATTGATAAATGTGCGCGATTGTAAATGTGTGCGATTGATAGATGTGCGCGATTGATAGATGTGTGAGATTGATAAATGTGCGCGATTGTAAATGTGTGCGATTGATAGATGTGCGCAATTGTAAATGTGTGCGATTGATAAATGTGCGCGATTGTAAATGTGTGCGATTGATAGATGTGCGCGATTGTAAATGTGTGCGATTGATAGATGTGCGCAATTGATAACTGCCATTATCTTCATCGACAACACATGACATGTAAGAGATTATACTAATAATAATTGTAATATTTAATATGTAAATTTATACATTGAATTAAACAAATGTGCCCGGTGGAATTATAGATCAACTGTTGGTGAATATAATTAGAATCACTTACAATATAGCTAAATGGAAAGTAAGAGTTTGTAAGGTTTAACATTTGTAATTAATATACATGAATTAGGTATAGTAGTGTATTTGTACGGGGAAAAAACAACAAATTAATTATTAGTTTTCCTTGCAGGGATCCATGGAAAGAGATTCATCTGGCTAACAAAGCAAAGATCGACATGACCTCCGCTGTGATGAAGTTTTAGGTTGAGTTTAGTCGTCGGATGATCATCATCATTGCATGTCGAACCAATTAGTCCATAAGTGCACCGATCTCAGTATGTCTCTCAGTGTGTGGCGACTAACGACCCCAGTTCTTTGTTGGTTTACTATTCTTCTTTGGCTACCAGCATAGTGTTCTTGTCTAGGTACATCACACTTGACGTGGAATTTTTGCAGTCTGGTTAGTGTTGTAGATTCACCACTATTACTTGAATCATGTACACGCACTCTCTCCTTTAGGGAATTTATAATATCAGCAAGGCCCATTGCTCGCCCGCTTTGTACAGTAGCCACACGTTGTGCCATTTATGCGCCTACAAGTAAGCCATCATTAAGTAAGTAAGCCAATATTTCTGCGACGCTTTTTATTTACTAGGGTAGCCTCCCTATGCCCCCACCTCAGTCGCCTCTTATGAAATGCCTTGTAAGTCGCAGTATTACTATTATTTGCTTCCATTGTGAGACCTGGCAACACACGGGCAAGTTATGTTCAAAAGCACATCTATGTTTTCCACTCCCTTGTTAAATGTTCATGCTTCACGCCAATGTTACCTCTGGGAATATACATGTTCTTAGTACTCTAGCATCACAACATCATCAAGTAGCTTGTCCCTTCCAGAACTTGGCTTCCATAACAGCAGTCCTGAAAAAATCTCTGTTCTGTGCAAAATGACCAGCGTCAGCAGCAGTCATTATCAGATCGTCAATGACATCGTCTTCTAGGTCTTCCTATCATTCTTCTTCCAGTCACCATTCCATCCAAAATTATCTTCTCAATATGTTACCACTAGGTGGCCAGAAAAACATATCAGAAACATTATGGTTTTTGGAGTACTTACTATTAGTTGTCTATTCCGGGAAGTTATTCCCTCTTTCGAGAAAAGAACACATGCTTCTGTTCTGCAACAGCTTGATATTAACGAGAGTTGGCTATTTAAGAACATAAAATCAAGGACAATTAAATGTGTCGGACACATCAAGCAACATGAGTGCATACAAAACATTTTTTTTAAATGCTTGGCCTCCTAGAGAGGGAATTCTTGGTCTAAAATAATAAGTACATGTTACTCAATATTTTTGGTTGGGCCGGCCCCACTGGCCCTTAATGACGGGCCGCCCCTGACTGGGAATATAAATCTCTTAGTACTCTAGCATCGCATACGCTTCAGAAATAGTAACACCCTTGGCGGTGTAATAGATTATACCAACATATTCACTCATATGTAGCAAGCGCAGATACAGCAGCAAGTAAATCAACAAGCAGCAAGAGAGATAGTGTTATACAACCCCAGGCAGTGAATCATAGATGAGATCAAGCGATATGCATGAGATGAGATTAGATGGTCTGTAACTGGGATAATCGAAGATATATAGCAACACAAGTATTAAAACTGTGTGCTGCAGAAGATGTAATGTGTCAGAGAATCAGGGCATACACTTGACACAACTAAGTGATATGAAATTCAATTACTTAAAAATATTAGTAATTGTTCGCTATTTTGCAGCAAATACTTGCTACTTGGTACTCGTTACTTAGTAATCGTTATATAGTCTTTGTTGAAAATATGTAAAGAAACAAAGGAGATATTTCGAAATAGATGTAGAAGCAGTGGCGGCCCGTGATCATTTTTGTTGGTGGGGCCAGATAGAAATTTTCGGAAAAATCATGGTTTTGGTAAGGTTATATTTTAATGTATAAAATAATAAATACACGTTAACCTTATTGTTGTGGGCCCAGCCCCACTGGCTTTAATGACGAACTGCCAGTGTGTAGAAGTATTTACTTCTTCAGTTTTTCAATTCATTGCTGCAGATGTAAGGCATCTTCATTAAGCGTATTACCACCTGTGAAATGAGATGCTTGAGAAAAGTAGTAAATAAAATAAGAAGAGACCATATAAGAAATGAGGAAATTATAAGAACCTTCAGAACAACACCTGCTATTAGAATCATTATAGATGAAGACTGCAGTAAAACTATGTAGAATGGCGAAACACGTAATAACAAAGTACTGTAGTTTTACAAAATACAAAAACAATACCAAAACTCTTTCGACGTTGCTGTGTACTGTCATTGTTTTTGTATTTTGTAAAACTACAGTACTTTGTTATTACGTGTTTCGATATTAGATTCATTGAAAAACAGAGGCTCAAATGGTTTGGCGACTTGGTGAGAATGAACCCGAACACGCCAGTTGCAAGAGAGTACAACCTGAAAATGGAATCATCAAGAGGAAGGGACAGACCAAGAATAAGATGGATTGATGGAGTTACAGACATCTTAAAACTCTACAATACCACAACATATCAAGCGACCGAGCTTGCGCTATTTCGGAAACCGATCATCAGTTAAACCTGCTAGGCCTAACGGCAAATTAGGAAAGAAGGACAAAAGAAAAAAAGAAAAAGAAAAGACTGCAGATGTTCCTCCTCTTCTTCTCTCTGTTTTCAAAAGTATATAATAATATTTCATCTTGTTCTGTTGCTCTTCGAGTTTTGGATTCACGAAGAAGAAATTAATTTAGAACAATTTGTTATATTGTGATATTAGTGTTACGGGACAGATACTTGACTTTTAGCAGGTTGTTGTAGTGTCAAACGTATACCTTAGTTTCCGTATTGTATTATAGACTATATTCTTTCTTCTCTTACTGGCTAGAGAGCTATATTGTAGTTATCGATTTCTGCTTGAACAAAACTATTTTTGTATTACCTAGTTGCAGTGGCGGCCCGTGATCATTTTTGTTAGTGGGACCAGACAGAAATTTTCGGAAATATCATGGTTTCGGTTAGGTTATATTTTAATGTATAAAATAATAAATACACGTTACATCTTATTTTTAATGGGCCCGGCCCTACTGGCCCTTAATGACGAGCCGCCACTGCCTAGTTGTATGTATTCAGCTTCATTTTTAATTCCCTTTTCTTGATATTATTATATATTCTGTCTTGCCTTCCTTTTCTTTCTCTTCTTCTTCGAACGTTCCATATCGACCACTCTTTGTGATTTGTATGTGATTTGAGCATAAGAGCGATTGTACGTTGTGTTAGTTCCTATTCATATATCTTAAATCTTAACTTCTCAGACTACCGAAATGATATCTTTCATACTGTATTTAAAATAACTAACAAGAGAGGTCTACCGAGCGAATAGTTACTACGTTCTTAGTAATGCTGTTTTCTAAGTGATATTCAACTCTTTCGGATCCAGGTAATAATAGGTATTTGAGTAACGGTTAGTTACTATTCGTCCATCACTAATAGCGAAGAAATAGAGAAAATCATATCTATTATCAACGTTGCAATGTGCTAGTTGTATCCACTACAACCGGGCCCAACACTGTCGTCTAGAACTTTGTAGCAATGTCACAAGGACTTTGAGAATTCTTTGAACATCGTCGGGTAATCTAGGATTATGATAAAAATAGCCAGGGACACTGGTGCAGATAGAACAGAAAGTAACCATGTAAAGAAAGAACAGATAAGATTAACTCTAATGATATATCGTGAAATAGTACACACACAAAACGTTACTAGATATTCACTTCATGAATGGATGTGACTGTGTGTTGTTGGGGCTCGCAAGGGGAGCAAATAATAGTAATACTGCGCCCTACAAAGTATATCGTAAGAGGCGACTGAGGTAGGGGCATAGGAAAGCTAAACTAGTAACAAAAAAAGCGTCGCAGAAATCGGATGTGCAGGCCACTTGTAGGCGCATAACTGACACAGCGTACAATCGCTATTAGGCTCAGATCACATACAAATCTCAAAGAGTGCTAACAAGTGGTCGATATGGAGCGCTCGAAGAAGAAGAAGAAGACTGAATGGATATCGTCTATAGAAGTGTCTAACCTCCAGAGGCTTACGTGGATCTATTGTCCCGGACATGCGGGTGTTTGCGGAAATGAGAGAGCGGGCAGACTAGCATCAACAGCATCGATTGTTGAGGAGTTGAAGATGGATAAGTGGAGAGTTCTTCGATTTCTTCACGACTGCCTGTTGGATGAGGACACTAAAATGGATGTTGAATCGATCCAGCGATCTAAGCAGTTTGGAGTTACCCGTTGTACAAGTAGAACTGGATGTCTGAGGGACAGAGTGAGGAGTGTGTTTAACCAGCAAGCCACGGGAACCATCAGTATACATACTCTTCGATATATGTTGCGGGAGAGTGAGCACCTATGGGTCTCTGTCCGGAATGCAATAACGTCAGTTTAGTAACCAACAACAATTCACTGAATCTCACAAGAAAAAAGATTAGTAATAATACCGAAGAACATATCATGAAGAAGAATAATGAAGAGGTCAGAGAAACCGGAACCATATGGCCAGAGCCCAAGTATTCATGATATAATAGATATGTTGATGGGAAATGACAGCTGTAAGATCTATGTTCTGCCTAGAACAAGGACTAACTCGAACCTGAGACTGGAGTGGCAGAATGCATTAACTGTGATTAATATTTCAGTGCAAGCTTTTACCTTGATGTTTTATTGATTGATTGGTAGGATCATCATCATTACACTTTGGTGAGTAACCATATGTGCTCCGATCTCTTTCTTACACAGGAAGATCTCAGTGGCCATGCATAAGCTCCGTAGCACCAGCGAGGGTCTCCGGTTTAATTTATAAGATGATGAAAATATTTGGTAGAAAATTAATTAATTAATTTTTCTAATGAATTTTGCGAGGGCAGCGGCTTTCCATGTCGACTTTCTCGAATCTGCCAATCGTTCTTTTACGTGTTCAACTTGGATACAGCACCTATGTTTTCTCGTCCGTCTCCGATAGGACAGGAACCCGATCTCACCCAAACTGCGATCAGGGGTCATTGGAAAACGTCCCAATAGTTCCAAATGAGAGCGAACCGAGTATCTTTGGAACTAGATTCGAGCACGTAACCGCTATGCCACAAATATGTTTTATTCTTCGTCATGATTCGTATCTAGTAATATCTGGTTATGAAGCACTTGTTAAGATTTGAGCTATTTGGGAGTTTACAGCAAAATAGTAATATCTGGTTATGAAGCACTTGTTAAGATTTGAGCTATTTGGGAGTTTACAACAAAATAGTAATATCTGGTTATGAAGCACTTGCTAAGATTTGAGCTATTTGGGAGTTTACAACAAAATAGTAATATCTGGTTATGAAGCACTTGTTAAGATTTGAGCTATTTGGGAGTTTACAACAAAATAGTAATATCTGGTTATGAAGCACTTGTTAAGATTTGAGCTATTTTGGGAGTTTACAACAAAATAGTAATATCTGGTTATGAAGCACTTGCTAAGATTTGAGCTATTTGGGAGTTTACAACAAAATAGTAATATCTGGTTATGAAGCACTTGCTAAGATTTGAGCTATTTGGGAGTTTACAACAAAATAGTAATATCTGGTTATGAAGCACTTGTTAAGATTTGAGCTATTTGGGAGTTTACAACAAAATAGTAATATCTGGTTATGAAGCACTTGTTAAGATTTGAGCTATTTGGGAGTTTACAGCAAAATAGTAATATCTGGTTATGAAGCACTTGTTAAGATTTGAGCTATTTGGGAGTTTACAGCAAAATAGTAATATCTGGTTATGAAGCACTTGTTAAGATTTGAGCTATTTGGGAGTTTACAACAAAATAGTAATATCTGGTTATGAAGCACTTGTTAAGATTTGAGCTATTTGGGAGTTTACAACAAAATAGTAATATCTGGTTATGAAGCACTTGCTAAGATTTGAGCTATTTGGGAGTTTACAACAAAATAGTAATATCTGGTTATGAAGCACTTGTTAAGATTTGAGCTATTTGGGAGTTTACAACAAAATAGTAATATCTGGTTATGAAGCACTTGTTAAGATTTGAGCTATTTGGGAGTTTACAGCAAAATAGTAATATCTGGTTATGAAGCACTTGTTAAGATTTGAGCCATTTTGGGAGTTTACAGCAAAATAGTAGTATCTGGTTATGAAGCACTTGTTAAGATTTGAGCTATTTGGGAGTTTACAACAAAATAGTAATATCTGGTTATGAAGCACTTGTTAAGATTTGAGCTATTTGGGAGTTTACAACAAAATAGTAGTATCTGGTTATGAAGCACTTGTTAAGATTTGAGCTATTTTGGGAGTTTACAACAAAATAGTAATATCTGGTTATGAAGCACTTGTTAAGATTTGAGCCATTTTGGGAGTTTACAGCAAAATAGTAGTATCTGGTTATGAAGCACTTGTTAAGATTTGAGCTATTTGGGAGTTTACAACAAAATAGTAATATCTGGTTATGAAGCACTTGTTAAGATTTGAGCTATTTGGGAGTTTACAGCAAAATAGTAATATCTGGTTATGAAGCACTTGTTAAGATTTGAGCTATTTGGGAGTTTACAGCAAAATAGTAATATCTGGTTATGAAGCACTTGTTAAGATTTGAGCTATTTGGGAGTTTACAACAAAATAGTAATATCTGGTTATGAAGCACTTGTTAAGATTTGAGCTATTTGGGAGTTTACAACAAAATAGTAATATCTGGTTATGAAGCACTTGCTAAGATTTGAGCTATTTGGGAGTTTACAACAAAATAGTAATATCTGGTTATGAAGCACTTGTTAAGATTTGAGCTATTTGGGAGTTTACAACAAAATAGTAATATCTGGTTATGAAGCACTTGTTAAGATTTGAGCTATTTGGGAGTTTACAGCAAAATAGTAATATCTGGTTATGAAGCACTTGTTAAGATTTGAGCCATTTTGGGAGTTTACAGCAAAATAGTAGTATCTGGTTATGAAGCACTTGTTAAGATTTGAGCTATTTGGGAGTTTACAACAAAATAGTAATATCTGGTTATGAAGCACTTGTTAAGATTTGAGCTATTTGGGAGTTTACAACAAAATAGTAGTATCTGGTTATGAAGCACTTGTTAAGATTTGAGCTATTTTGGGAGTTTACAACAAAATAGTAATATCTGGTTATGAAGCACTTGTTAAGATTTGAGCCATTTTGGGAGTTTACAGCAAAATAGTAGTATCTGGTTATGAAGCACTTGTTAAGATTTGAGCTATTTGGGAGTTTACAACAAAATAGTAATATCTGGTTATGAAGCACTTGTTAAGATTTGAGCTATTTGGGAGTTTACAACAAAATAGTAATATCTGGTTATGAAGCACTTGTTAAGATTTGAGCTATTTGGGAGTTTACAGCAAAATAGTAATATCTGGTTATGAAGCACTTGTTAAGATTTGAGCTATTTGGGAGTTTACAACAAAATAGTAATATCTGGTTATGAAGCACTTGTTAAGATTTGAGCTATTTGGGAGTTTACAACAAAATAGTAATATCTGGTTATGAAGCACTTGCTAAGATTTGAGCTATTTGGGAGTTTACAACAAAATAGTAATATCTGGTTATGAAGCACTTGTTAAGATTTGAGCTATTTGGGAGTTTACAACAAAATAGTAATATCTGGTTATGAAGCACTTGTTAAGATTTGAGCTATTTGGGAGTTTACAGCAAAATAGTAATATCTGGTTATGAAGCACTTGTTAAGATTTGAGCCATTTTGGGAGTTTACAGCAAAATAGTAGTATCTGGTTATGAAGCACTTGTTAAGATTTGAGCTATTTGGGAGTTTACAACAAAATAGTAATATCTGGTTATGAAGCACTTGTTAAGATTTGAGCTATTTGGGAGTTTACAACAAAATAGTAGTATCTGGTTATGAAGCACTTGTTAAGATTTGAGCTATTTTGGGAGTTTACAACAAAATAGTAATATCTGGTTATGAAGCACTTGTTAAGATTTGAGCCATTTTGGGAGTTTACAGCAAAATAGTAGTATCTGGTTATGAAGCACTTGTTAAGATTTGAGCTATTTGGGAGTTTACAACAAAATAGTAATATCTGGTTATGAAGCACTTGTTAAGATTTGAGCTATTTGGGAGTTTACAACAAAATAGTAATATCTGGTTATGAAGCACTTGTTAAGATTTGAGCTATTTGGGAGTTTACAACAAAATAGTAATATCTGGTTATGAAGCACTTGTTAAGATTTGAGCTATTTGGGAGTTTACAACAAAATAGTAATATCTGGTTATGAAGCACTTGTTAAGATTTGAGCTATTTGGGAGTTTACAGCAAAATAGTAATATCTGGTTATGAAGCACTTGCTAAGATTTGAGCTATTTGGGAGTTTACAGCAAAATAGTAATATCTGGTTATGAAGCACTTGTTAAGATTTGAGCTATTTGGGAGTTTACAACAAAATAGTAATATCTGGTTATGAAGCACTTGTTAAGATTTGAGCTATTTGGGAGTTTACAACAAAATAGTAATATCTGGTTATGAAGCACTTGTTAAGATTTGAGCTATTTGGGAGTTTACAGCAAAATAGTAATATCTGGTTATGAAGCACTTGTTAAGATTTGAGCTATTTGGGAGTTTACAACAAAATAGTAATATCTGGTTATGAAGCACTTGTTAAGATTTGAGCTATTTGGGAGTTTACAACAAAATAGTAATATCTGGTTATGAAGCACTTGTTAAGATTTGAGCTATTTGGGAGTTTACAGCAAAATAGTAATATCTGGTTATGAAGCACTTGTTAAGATTTGAGCTATTTGGGAGTTTACAGCAAAATAGTAATATCTGGTTATGAAGCACTTGTTAAGATTTGAGCTATTTGGGAGTTTACAACAAAATAGTAATATCTGGTTATGAAGCACTTGTTAAGATTTGAGCTATTTGGGAGTTTACAACAAAATAGTAATATCTGGTTATGAAGCACTTGCTAAGATTTGAGCTATTTGGGAGTTTACAACAAAATAGTAATATCTGGTTATGAAGCACTTGCTAAGATTTGAGCTATTTGGGAGTTTACAACAAAATAGTAATATCTGGTTATGAAGCACTTGTTAAGATTTGAGCTATTTGGGAGTTTACAACAAAATAGTAATATCTGGTTATGAAGCACTTGTTAAGATTTGAGCTATTTGGGAGTTTACAACAAAATAGTAATATCTGGTTATGAAGCACTTGCTAAGATTTGAGCTATTTGGGAGTTTACAACAAAATAGTAATATCTGGTTATGAAGCACTTGCTAAGATTTGAGCTATTTGGGAGTTTACAACAAAATAGTAATATCTGGTTATGAAGCACTTGTTAAGATTTGAGCTATTTGGGAGTTTACAACAAAATAGTAATATCTGGTTATGAAGCACTTGTTAAGATTTGAGCTATTTGGGAGTTTACAACAAAATAGTAATATCTGGTTATGAAGCACTTGCTAAGATTTGAGCTATTTGGGAGTTTACAACAAAATAGTAATATCTGGTTATGAAGCACTTGTTAAGATTTGAGCTATTTGGGAGTTTACAACAAAATAGTAATATCTGGTTATGAAGCACTTGTTAAGATTTGAGCTATTTGGGAGTTTACAACAAAATAGTAATATATGTCTTTCTGTCCACTATATCATAATTCGTAATGCATTTATTTGTTCCGTATCGATCTCAGTGTGGTTTCATAATTGTAGCTGTGGTAGGAATTACTTTCATCTTTTCTTTTTCATGAAATTTTGGTCGGAAGCGGCAAGGAGCCAACTTTTAGCATCCTTCTTCGGATAGGTCATGAGAAATGAAGGATTAAAACGATTGACGACAACCAGCAAATAAAAAAATGACGAGGACAGAGCGAGAGAAAATACAATGGACAACTCGACTACACGGAATAGAATAACTATCGATATAAGGGAAGACTGCAGAAAAACTATGTAGCAATGGCGAAACATGTAAAAACAAAGTACTGTAATTTTAGAAAATACAGAATAATTCCACATCTGAACTGAAAGTCTAGGCTCTGAACAGTTAGTTGTATTACTGTTCTTACATTTTAGCACGGGTGTTGTTCCTGCTAATCAATCAAGTACTATGCCTGCCTGCGTAGGCGATCATGTCTCTCCACAAATCTCTTTCCTTGGTGCAGTTAATCAGTTCTAACGTTGATCTTTTGTCGAGCCACGATGTCAGGCCATCCACCAACTTCATTCAACGTCGTCCCCGATCTCTCCTTCCCTGAATTTGACCTGTTGTCATCAAATGTTCTAAACCTTTTCTTCGCATTATATGTCAGAAGAACCTTGTTTGCCTTATTCTTTTGATAAGGCTTCTTTGTGTGCAGGCGTTTTAAAACCTCATCATTTGTTTTCTTCGTTGTCCATGGCATTTTCAGCATTCTTCTGTAAAACTGCATCTCTGTGGCTTCCAATGTTCTTATTTATTGTTTGTCCATTGTCCAGAATACACTGCTATACATAAGTATTGGCTCAATTTAGCACTGGAGTACTCGTTTCTGCAGTGATATTGGTAGTGAATTCAAGCATAATGTGTTTCTATTGTCATAAAAGCTGCTATGTTTCCATCATGTTTCTAATAAGTCCGTGTTATCCCATCTGCTGAAAAAGCACGTCAAAAGGAAAATGGCGTGACAGATGCAACACATGGACATTTATATTTCTCAAATATATCGTCAAACTGGATAAGAAAGTATGATTATAAAGGTTCGAAGACGTGATTATAGCGTTGCATCTTCTTCTGCTTCTTCTTTGCGTTCGTTCTTATCCATCAAATTAATCACTCAATCTTTGTGATGTGTTTGGGTTGCACCGAGATGGAAAAACGTTGTGATTCATAGTCGCGTGTAGGACAAGCGCATCCGAAAATGTCGCCCTAGCGAGATGTTTGGGTTTATCTGAGCTGACTATCCCTTACATTTTCGGTATTTTTGCATCAAATAACAAATACTCATTATTGATCAGTTTTAAGCAATGCAATGCAGCATGTGTATGACCTGCGACGAAAAGCATGTTCATTCTTTGCAACTTTTCTGACTGGGTTAGGTCGTTTCGGATTAGGAACATTCTCAACTACTTTGGGTGGTGTATTATTTTGTCGCCAGCAGGCAAGTGAGAGCTATGCTCTGTATTCAAATGAAGCAGAAATATTAAACTGAGGTGAACACAAGTAAATATAAAGGACAGTTTCATTAGGCGCATCAACGCGACGTTGTTTAATATAAATGTCAGTTTTCTAGATACAAACGCCGATGATTGTCACGATTCTATTATCTTCTTTATCTTCTTCTTTCACGAACACTTGATATCGACCACTTGTTAACCACTCTGTGCGATTTGTATGTGATCCGAGTCTAAGATGATTGTCACGATTCTATTATCTTCTTTATCTTCTTCGTCCACGAACACTTGATATCGACCACTTGTTAACCACTCTGTGCGATTTGTATGTGATCCGAGTCTAAGATGATTGTCACGATTCTATTATCTTCTTTATCTTCTTCGTCACGAACACTTGATATCGACCACTTGTTAACCACTCTGTGCGATTTGTATGTGATCGAGTCTAAGATGATTGTCACGATTCTATTATCTTTTATCTTCTTCGTCCACGAACATGATATTGACACTTGTTAACCACTCTGTGCGACTCTTATGTGATCCGAGTCTAAGATCGATTTACGTTGTGCAGTTACGCGCCTACAAGTACTAGCACATCCGATTTCTGCGACGCTTTTATTTATTAGGTAGCTTTCCTAGATCCTACATCAGCCGCCTCTTTTCACACGCCTTTAGGTCGCAGTGGTACTATTCTTTGCTTCCCTTGCGGGCTCCGGTACCACATGGGTAGATTCTATTATAAACACTCGGAAAAGAAAAACGAAGGATTTTCTAGCACATACATTTCTTATATGCTATCACTTTGTCAAAAAAAACAAAGTATAAAGCCGAAGGATTGACTTCATTACACCGGGATTTTACCCCATATGGTTCGGTCGCTCTACGCAGAAATGGCATGCCATCAGCATTGTATTGCACAAAGCACGAACTCCGTAGCTTTCGTAACTTTAACAACAATCCTAGAAATTTCTGAAAATACATCCGGGAACAGAACATCGCAGTCCGGATTTGAACCCACGACCCTCGGAACGCGATGCCAGGGCTCAATCACTTAACCACCGAGATCCCTGATATCACTATGCCAGGGCTCAATCACTTAACCACCGAGATCCCTGATATCACTATGCCAGGGCTCAATCTAACACCGAGATCCTGATATCACTATGCCGGCTCAATCATTAACCACCGAGATCCCTGATATCACATGCCGGGCTCAATCCTAACCACCGGATCCTGATATCACTATGCCGGCTCAATCATTAACCACCGAGATCCCTGATATCACTATGCCAGGGCTCAATCACTTAACCACCGAGATCCCTGATATCACTATGCCAGGGCTCAATCACTTAACCACCGAGATCCCTGATATCACTATGCCAGGGCTCAATCACTTAACCACTGAGATCCCTGATATCACTTAGGCAGATTGTGTTGAAATCGCCAGAGTGTGTAATGGTGCTTTTCACTTCCTGTCATCTATTATGATGATTGTCAATCGTTCCGTTGATCGTGTCGATAGAGTTGTCTGGGAATAACAGCCTCTAGTGGTATTTCTGGACCGGCTAAGAAGATTTAGGATGAGTGAGACGGACATAACTCATATTGAAAGGGCATAATCGATATTGACGGTGCTTACAAGAAAGTCTGAATGACTGGGTATTGAAAGGTGAGTGAGAGACTGGAAAGCACTGTGATTATTGTACTCGCTTCGCAGACAGGCGATTACAACAAATACAATTTCATGTAGACTTTTCAGACCTTAGGCTATGAAGTCATTTCACTTCACATTACTATACCCTAGTATGCATGAGGTAGGAGAGTCAATTGCTGTCCTCATGTATGGAGAGTTTATGTGAGATTGAACCCTTAACCCTCTGATGTCTTGAGTTGACAGGTGAACACTTAGCATTACACTAATCCCCCTCTAACAGGTGGTTACATTTGCTACTTCGAAAGCTCCATATCGACTACTTGTTAAACCACTCTTTGTTACTTGTATGTGATCTGAGCCTAATAGCGATTGTACGCTGTACCAGTTATGCGTTAACAAGTGTGCAATTATCCGCCTACAAGTAGGCCAGCACATTTCGATTTTTATTTACTAGGTAGCTTCCTAAGTCCCTACCTCAGTCCCTCTTACGACATTGCCTTGTAGGCCAGTGTTACTATTATTTGCTCACATTGGGGCCCTGGCAACACACGGGCGAGGCTACAGGTTCAAAGTCTCCGGCTGAAGTGTGATGTTTTCAAATCTGAACAGCTCTACGGTTGACTTAGTATAAGCTGAGTAACACAGAAACAGTGGAAACTAAAGGCTGCCTGCATGCATGATGCTGTCAACATCACCAATAACGTACAGTTGGTCAATGATAATACAGGCATAACACCGTATCCCCAAAATACCTCATGGTTCTCAGAACATCCTGGACAGAGAAGAGAAAAAATAAATACACCCAACAAGACATGCATGAGAGCCGCTGTAGCGTAGTTGTTAGTGAACTCGCTTCGCAAGGCTGGTGGTCTGGTTCAGCTCCCGCAATGCGCGTGGAATTTTTCCCGACCGCGACGGCTCTCAGGTCGACCCAGCCTCAACTGGGTACCAGACATGCTCTGGGAAAGTAAAGGCGGCCGGCGTGATGCTGACCACATCACCCATCATGTGCCGACGGTCAATAAAAAATAGAGGCCTAACACTGTATTGACCCCAACGAGGTATGAAATGGTTCCTTTACCTTTACTTACAAGACATGCATATCAAGGAACATTGGCTCATAAATAACATCAAGACATCAAAGAAACATTGAACATGTCTGCTTTCACTACATTGATGCGAATCAAAGTCATGAAGGTATAAAGATCACGGAGGTACTGGATTCATGTACAAATACGATAACAGCTGCTGTAGTAATTTTAAAATGTGCTCAACATATCTTTATTTTCCATAACAACATGTGAGAATAAGGAAGGAAACATATCTTTCTTTTTCCTATAAACACATGTGAGAGAAGGAGAGAAACATATCTTTCTTTTTCCTATAAACGCATGTAAGAGACGGAGAGAAACATTTTTTTAATTGAAAAGAAAAGCAGGATAAACAGATGAATGAACGTTGTAGATCAAATAATGAAGAGCAAAGACCAGCAAAGCATGAAATAAATAAGAAGAAATTATATATAAATCACGCTGCGGACAGTTTGGTTGCAAATTGTTTCTCGTGGATTTTTTACAAAGGACGATGGCACCACCCGTTCAGAAAGCAATGGCAAACTACTGAACGTAATTATGCCTAGAAAAATTACAAACAGCGTTTAAAAGCAGGGGTTGATTCGATAAGTCCGTAAAGGATATACAATTAACTTTTTATATATATATACATCAACTAGCTTCTCAAGGCTGGTGGTCTTGGTTCAACTCCCACAGTGCGCGTGGAACTATTCCCGACCGCGACTGCTCTCAGGTCGACCCAGCCTCAACTGGGTACCAGACATGCTCTGGGAAAGTAAAGCGGCCGGCGTGATGCTGACCACATCATCCATCGTGTGCCGACGGTCAATGAAAAATACAGGCCTAACACTGTATTGTCCTATATACCACAGGTATGAAAGGGTTCTTAATTTACCTTTTATATATATATGAGATAGAATACAGAAACTATAGCGTAGTTTTGCAAGACAAAGAGATATGTTCAATTGATCTTATCTATCTATACGCAGTCCCTAACACCAGTGCGTTGCCGGGATCCACAGGGAAAGCAAAGAATAGTTACACTGCGACCTACAAGGCATGTCATAAGAGGCGACTGAAGTAGGAGCCTTGGGAAGCTACCCTAGTAAATAAAATGCGTCGCAGAAATCGGATGTGCTGGTCTACTTGTAGGAGCATAACTAGCACAATGTACATTATCTTAGTCTCGGATCACATACAAATCACAAAAATGTGTTAAAAAGTGATCGATATGGATCGTTCGAATGAGACGCTGTTCCTGTTTTGTCTTTCACGTTAGGAAGACACTTGTAGCACACCCTTGTGTACAAGGTTAGAATTACAACCCTAGATATGTCCGTGGATCTTCATTGACTGCTTAATATTTCAGAAACAGAAAACTACCAAATAGATCCTTGTTTTGAAAACGAAGGGTCAAAATAATGAAGATGTCAGATACTATAAGAGACACAAAAAACAAACTATCAATGTTGAAAGACACAAAGGACAAAGATTGTTTACTTAATATAAAAAAATAAACATTTTTAAATTGCATCTAGTGTCTACGAAGAGACTTGGTAATCTTAGCAAATATAACAAGAATAGATTGATTTTTATTTTATATACGCTGCAATAATAAATGAATATCGACTGTAACACTGTTTACTTAGTCAATATCTCATTTATCATACTCGTCAGTTCATATATTTTATTCATGAACATCAACTGTCTGTATATACCAATGTTCTAAATGGTCAACTTGCTGTACCAAAAGTATGAACCAGTCCAAATCTCTACAACACAGTAACGAAGCTGACCTATTTCACGTTCAAAACATCAATAGCATTATGAATCCATCTTCTTTGTGGTTTTCCGTTTCTCCCTTATTGCCGGGATACCTCCTTCCATAATATCCTTCTTCAACACATTGCGTATTTTTATAACATACTTCAAGTTTCTTATTCTACTTTGATGCATCAGCTAATTTTCTTTGATTTTGAGTTTGTTTCTGGATAGATCTATTTGTTATTTGTCTGTCTATGATATACGGAAGACAATTCTGTAACCCTTATATTTAAAAAGCATATATGTTTCTCCACTGCTTTCATACTAAAATCGATGTTGAATCGATCAAGCGATTTAAGCAGTTTGGAGTTACCCGTTGTTCAAGTCGAACTGGATGCCTGAGAGGCAGAGTGAGAGGTGTGTTTAATCAGCGAGCCACAGGCACCATCAGTATGCATACTCTTCGATATCTGTTGGGGAGACTGAGCACCTATGGGTCTGCCCGGAGTGCAATGACGTCAGTTTAGTAACCAATAACTAATAACCAATCCACTGCTTTGTTAAATGTCCATGCTTCCACAAGAAGACAGGCCATAGCGACAGATTACAAACTACGTAGCATCGGCGAGAGATTCTGATATAATTTTAGGATGGTGAATCCACCATCCTAATCAAAGGATAAAAATTGTATTTTATTTTCCATTAAATTCGAACCCAACAGCTGCTTCAGTTTATTTGTATTTATTTTAGAATGCCAGTTGTTCTTTTACAGGTGTCTCCCCACATTATGCTACCAGTGCCAAACCTGTAAGCTGACATCAAATGATAGAAGAAAATTAGTCACGACAGAGATGACGTGTCTGCGCAGAATGGTGGGAGTAACAAGAGACCGGTTTAGAAATGAAGAAATCAGGGGAAAAAGTGGGTAAAACATCAGTACTGAACTTTATCAAGAAACAACAAATTAAATGGTTCGACCACATAAGTAGACTACTAACAGACAGTGCACCTGAATGATTTATTTGGCTCCGATACAATGGATACAAAGCAAAAGGCCGGCCACACAAACGATGGACTCAGTGATAACAGAGGCGACGAAAGATACTATTTATAAAGAGGGCTCATTCTAGAAATCTCTTCTTATCCTGACGCTGTGAAGCAAATCTGGATTAGAGAAAAGAAGTAAGGTGTTCTTTGACATGCTTACCATGAACATGGGATGTACGTTTTAGGGAATGCTAACCCGAAACAAATGCTTTGCAGAAAACGGATGCACTAGGCCGTAAGGCGCATAACATGGTGCAACGACCCTCACAATGAGCAATGGGATAACGGATTCTACGGTCGCCAATCTGCTCTGAGATTTAGCCACGCAGTAAGAATGTCAGACCCACCATCACGAGGGTGGCCAAAACTTACTGCGGGAAGAGGTCGGCACAAACGGGAAGCAGAAATCATAGGAATTATATCCTACAGAACTGCCCCCATTGTGCAGAAGAAGAAGAGTGACCCACTTACACCAGCGTCCAAGACAAACTGTATGGCGTGGCTGATAATCTGAGGCAGATGCTGCCTTTATTAGAGAATCCAAAATCCCAATCTAGTGATAACGCAGAAGAAGAAAGATGTACGTTTTAACGCATGTCTCATAAGCGTTCTCATAAGTGTTCGTCTATCGACTCGAACACAAGGGTTGGGGGTTCAGTTCCACATTCGACGTTCCACACGTTAGAAAGGGATATTGCTTTCCCACTTCTTGTACACTAGGACTAGAAATATGAAGTAACGTGACTTTACACCATACGGTCTGGAAAGGCTACCGGAAATTTGATTTATTTTAGAGTTATGCATGCCATAGTGCTATGAGCAGAAATTTTCAGCTCTGACAAACCTTACAGATCAAAAGCAAATAAAATTATATGATTACTGATCTAGATCATTATCATCAAATAGCTTGTCCTGAGCAGAACTTTGCCACCCCAACAGTCCTCCGGAACTCCTCTCTCTCATAGACCAGATGTCCTGCCTCTGCAGCCGTCATGTTCAGACCATCAGTTACCTCCTGAATCCATCTTCTCCGTGGTCTTCCTCTTCCTCTCTCTGCCGGTATTCTTCCTTCCATGATGGTCTTCTCCAGACCTTCATGTCTTTTTATATGTCCAAAATATATCATAATATATTGATCCAGATAGGAGAGTTTATTCCATATAATCATATAAAATATAAAGACAACATTCTGAACGCCCTTATATAGTAATTTGGCAAAGAGGACTTTCTTCGAAACTAATCCACGCCAACAGTTAAACTGCAAGACCTTGGATTGAAGATTGTAGTGGCTAAAAAAGAGCAGCAGTACAACAGGCGTATAAGTTGGTTCATCAATCAATATCGAACTGGTAACGGTTAGTTATTGGATGATGTTGAGATATTGCGAACTAACGAGATCGGAGCACTATGTAACATTTCCATAGTGCAATAAAGATATTTTAAACTAAACATGAAACTTCTAAATATCAGTCAAAAAACCCTAATGTGTGCATATTGATAAAGATATGAGAACTGTTTAGTATACTCAAACATTAAATATCCAAAAAGATAGAAAGATTTAATCGTGTTGATCAAGATATAACAATTTGCCTAAAACCAGACCTAATATATATATTTAAAGGGTTTTAAAGCCGAAGTATTCACTTCATTGCACCGGGTTTTACCCCATATGGCTCGGTCCTCTCAGCAGAAATGGCACGCCACCTTCCGAGAATATTGCACAAAGCACGAACTATATATATATATACGCGTGTGTTCAGAATAGTATAAAAGAAGGGAAGAGTTGATGTGTTAGGTGGTAGGTACATAGCGAAATATCTGCGGAAAGGTACCAAGCCATATTGGAAAACACAGTGCATTGACGTCAAACGGAGGTCTTTAAAAAGCATTTAAACCTACATTTCTAAATTTATTTTGGAAGTTATCTATATGAACCGCCCGAGTGGTTACCGGGGCCCAAATTTGGGGTGTAAAGAATAGAACCACTGTTACCTGCCATGCATGTCGTAAGAGGCGACTAAGGAGGTTTGGATGAAATCGGATGCACGTGTCCTAATCGTGTAGAAGTCTATGCGTTTAGGTGCCTACCAAACCAATGTGCAAGGTATACACATTCTTGACAAAGATCAAACATATCACAAAGAGTGATTAAAATTGGTTGTAAAAACGAACGCAAAGAAGAAGAAGATCTATATGAACCTTTGTCTTCATAAAAATGTCATTATGTTGTTATTTGTCCAGCTGACTTCTTCAACTCTGTAACAATTTCATACTTTAAACGTATCTACATTTGTTTTTCTACACATTTCTTGACAGTCAGCGTTTGTCAGCAATATTATCATTATTCTATTCATCATCATCAGGTGTCGTCTCCACATCAAAGGTTGGCTGCAATGAATCTCCAGCATCCTCTGTCTTTCGCCTTGGTGTTGCACTGCCAGACTGTAACCTGTCCATTTCTTAAAGTTTCCTCCCACTTATCTCTCGGTCTTCCTCTTGCTCTTCTCCCCTCAACTTTCCCTCTAGTAAATGTTTTATCATGGTGTCATGCCCTTTTATGTGCCCAAAATACTTTACTTGTCTGAATTTTATTTCTTTTAATAATTGTTTCTTCATGCCTAGTTTTCCTAAAACTTGTTTATTTGTCTGTTTTTCTGTCCATGAAACTCTGCCTATTCTTCTATATATCCACATCTCAAATGCATCAATTCTGTCTTCTAACTGCTTGTTCATTGTCTTATTTTTCTATTATTCTGTTAATGATGTTCATTACTTGATATGCTATTGAAAACTGTTGTTAGTCAGTCTATTTATAACATTTGATAGCATGGATTCTATTTACGATCTAAATGAATCAATAGTCTATTTATAACATAATCTATTGGATGGGGGAGCGAACCAAACCGGCCATACACCTCTTGACGTCGGCACTTTAAAAATCGTTTGATAAATTATTGTCTAAACGCATTCTCACCTTGTCATTTCTCCTCTATTGGTTTGACATTAATGCTAACCATTTCTCCCTTGTCATTTCTCTTATTAGTACATTTGTTGTATTATTTTATTATTATTACCTGTAGACGGAGACTTGTTCAATCTACGGAGGAAAATTATAGGGATAGAAAATCCTAACCTGAACAACTTCGCGGCGACTGCACTAGCTATGCGGCCATTAAATTCACAGGCGCATGTTCCCTGTTCTATAAAACATAAAAAGCGGTATTAAAGGCAGGAACGATAGTTTTTTTTAATACCTGCAGACTCTGGGAGTTGCTGTGGTGCTTTCCTCTCATTCCAAATGTATTCGGTTCGTTCTCCACGTGGAACGATCAGGGAATGTTTTCATAGATCCCTTATCTTAATGTATGTGCGATCAAGTTCCTAGTACTACTTTTCTTCAATATGTTTCAATCTGGTCACTCTCCACTGATTTCTATTGTTAGATGTATGTTACTTTGTTCTTCTCATTTATTATGTTTCTCAAACTGATTCTCAACAATGAAACAGTTTACAATCTCATCTTTCACTGAATTATGTAATAGCCGTCCTTCGCAAACGATGACGACAACAGCTTCAGACGTGTGCTGCTGCACCTCTCTGGTGTGTGGGAGATGACTGTAGAGTCTAATCCTGGAACACAATCCCCTACCACAGGTGTGACATACGAGATCAAAGTTAGACATGTGGGTGTTGTGTGTACTGTCTTGTCGAGTATACTGGTTTCTATAGTAAGCTGTCGTTTACATCTTCTTCAAAATGTAAGTAAGTAGTAGCATGTCTCTTGAGGAACATCACTTTCATCACAGCCCACCCGAAAAATCTCTGTCACTAGAAGTTCTCCGCATCATCCAGTGTCATGTTCAAGGTTTCTTTGATGTCCTGCTGCTACCTTCGTCATGGTCGTCCCCTGCCTCGCACTCCAGGTGCCATGCCTTCCTTCTCCACAATGAGAATGTTTAAATCTATTACTCTCCATGTAACATCACAGGAAACGTATTAAACAGAACGTTTGATGTATTAAAGCTTCTCATTAATCTGTACTGCCCTTTCTTCTTGTTAATTCACGTTGATATTGTACATTGCAATTTATAAATATTGATATTCATATTGTTTATGTATTGTTTCATTATATTATCGACAATCTCTTTTATCATTTTATATGTTTCAAATATCATTTGTATGTTTCAAATATCATTTGTATATGTTTCAAATATTCATTTGTATATGTTTCAAATATCATTTGTAAATGTTTCAAATATCATTTGTAAATGTTTCAAATATCATTTGTAAATGTTTCAAATATCATTTGTAAATGTTTCAAATATCATTTGTAAATGTTTCAAATATAATTTGTAAATGTTTCAAATATCATTTGTAAATGTTTCAAATATCATTTGTAAATGTTTCAAATATCATTGTAAATGTTCAAATATCATTTGTATATGTTTCAAATATCATTTGTAAATGTTTCAAATATCATTTGTAAATGTTTCAAATATCATTTGTATATGTTTCAAATATCATTTGTAAATGTTTCAAATATCATTTGTATATGTTTCAAATATCATTTGTAAATGTTTCAAATATCATTTGTATATGTTTCAAATATCATTTGTATATGTTTCAAATATCATTTGTAAATGTTTCAAATATCATTTGTAAATGTTTCAAATATCATTTGTATATGTTTCAAATATCATTTGTATATGTTTCAAATATCATTTGTAAATGTTTCAAATATATTGTAATGTTTAAATATCATTGTATCATGTTTAATATTCATTTGATATGTATTCAAATATCATTTGTAAATGTTTCAAATATCATTTGTAAATGTTTCAAATATCATTTGTATATGTTTCAAATATTCATTTGTATATGTTTCAAATATCATTTGTATATGTTTCAAATATCATTTGTATATGTTTCAAATATCATTTGTATATGTTTCAAATATCATTTGTATATGTTTCAAATATTCATTTGTATATGTTTCAAATATCATTTGTATATGTTTCAAATATCATTTGTATATGTTTCAAATATCATTTGTATATGTTTCAAATATCATTTGTATATGTTTCAAATATCATTTGTATATGTTTCAAATATCATTTGTATATGTTTCAAATATCATTTGTATATGTTTCAAATATCATTTGTAAATGTTTCAAATATCATTTGTATATGTTTCAAATATCATTTGTATATGTTTCAAATATCATTTGTATATGTTTCAAATATCATTTGTAAATGTTTCAAATATCATTTGTATATGTTTCAAATATCATTTGTATATGTTTCAAATATCATTTGTATATGTTTCAAATATCATTTGTATATGTTTCAAATATTCATTTGTATATGTTTCAAATATCATTTGTAAATGTTTCAAATATCATTTGTATATGTTTCAAATATCATTTGTATATGTTTCAAATATCATTTGTATATGTTTCAAATATCATTTGTATATGTTTCAAATATCATTTGTATATGTTTCAAATATCATTTGTAAATGTTTCAAATATCATTTGTATATGTTTCAAATATCATTTGTATATGTTTCAAATATCATTTGTAAATGTTTCAAATATCATTTGTATATGTTTCAAATAAACATTAAATCTCTATTTACTGTCTTGTTAGTTCGGCATCTAGATCAGTTATTTATCTCAAAACAAAATACAACAATTTATTAACCATTTCATTACTTGCAGATTTTATTTTCAAGTTATTTCTTTCATATAGCGCATTGTTTCTGAGAGAGGCAAGAAACATCGGCCTCAGTTCCATGGAGGAGATTGTGCTAATTGCCTTGGATAGAACGCTATGGAGAAATTGCTTGCAGGCCCTATGTAACGTATGACGATATAGATGGAGATTGGAGTAAAACTATATAGCAACGGTGAAACACGGAATAACAAAGTACTGTAGTTTTACAACATACAAAAACAATGACAATACACAGCAACTTTTCGAGCAAAACGAGTGACTAAGATGGTATGATAGGGTTACAAATGAGGAACGTATTGAGAGAACAAGACAGATTCCAGTGGACTAAGAGGTTAAAAAAAGACGCTGGCGCTGGATAGGACATACTTTGCGAAAATCATCTGAGGAGAACATAACAAGAAGGGTCTTTTCCTGGAATCCACAGGGAAAACGAAAGAGAGGGAGGCCGAGAAATACATGGAGAGATTTGGAGGCGGAGATCAACAATATGAAGAAGAGCTGGAGGGAGCTGCATGAGATAGCTAGAGATGGAAACTTGGCATGAGTTGGTTGAGGGCATATGCCCTAATCCGGGTTAAAAAGGCAGAGAGAGAGGGTTTCGATCAAAAGGCCTTTATATTTATATAAACGTATAACGGTATGAGAGGAATGATTATCATTATTATTATATAGCACATTTAAACAACACATTTAAACAACAGTGTTTGTACTGTCTTTGTTACTTTCCATGATATGATTTGTCTGGTTCCTTCTTATATTTCCTACTCTTCAATTCTTTCAACATTATTCACGAGTGTCATTAATCTCCTGTATGTAGTAATATATCGTATTTAGACAGGTGAAAGCAATGATTCAAGATATCAAAACGCGTGCATTCCAGGTAACGCGTGAGGGAGGAACGGCCAGGTGAGGAAATAGTCAGGATAGAACAAGGAAGGTCATCTTGAGCAGCAGGAGAAAATACAAGTTGGCGAACATATATTTTTATAAGACAACAAAAACAGAAGAGATAGCAACACAGGAAGGGCAAAGAGTGCGACATATATTTACAAAACTTTTTTAAATTTTAAAATGAGAAGATACAAGGGTGACTTAGTAGAAAAGTTGAACAATGAAGATGTGTTCTATCGTAGATGTAAGGAAAATGTAAGACTGGAGATGTACTCTATCGTAGATGTAAGGAAAATGTAAGACTGGAGATGTACTCTATCGTAGATGTAAGAAGAGTGTAAGAATAAAGATGTACTCGATCGTAGATGTAAGGAGAGTGTAAAACGGATTATATACTCTATCGTAGATGTAAGGAAAATGTAAGACTGGAGATGTACTCTATCGTAGATGTAAGAAGAGTGTAAGAATAAAGATGCTCTATCGTAGATGTAAGGAGAGTGAAAACGGATTATATCTCTATCGTAGATGTGGAAAATGTAAGACTGGAGATGGTGACTTATCGTAGATGTAAGGAAAATGTAAGACTGAGATGTATCTATCGTAGATGTAAGAAGAGTAAAGATAAATGTATTATCGTAGATGTAAGGAAAGTGTATGTCTGAAGATGTATTATTTCGTAGATGTAAGGAAAGTGTATGTCTGAAGATGTATTATTTCGTAGATGTAAGGAAAGTGTATGTCTGAAGATGTATTATTTCGTAGATGTAAGGAAAGTGTATGTCTGAAGATGTATTATTTCGTAGATGTAAGGAAAGTGTATGTCTGAAGATGTATTATTTCGTAGATGTAAGGAAAGTGTATGTCTGAAGATGTATTATTTCGTAGATGTAAGGAAAGTGTATGTCTGAAGATGTATTATTTCGTAGATGTAAGGAAAGTGTATGTCTGAAGATGTATTATTTAGTAGATGTAAGGAAAGTGTATGTCTGAAGATGTATTATTTCGTAGATGTAAGGGAACTGTAAGAGAAGATGTATTTTATCATATATGAAAGGAAAATGTAAGACTGAAAATGTATTATATCGTAGATGTAAGGAAAATGTAAGACTGAAAATGTATTATATCGTAGATGTAAAGAAAGTGTAAGTGTAAAGATATACTCTATAGTAGATGTAAGGAAAATGTAAGAATGACGATGTACTCTATTGTAGACATAATACACAGTAACTAAAAACACTAAATAGTAATAAGTTACCTCACACTAAAACACTGGGAATGTACAAGACAGTGCCACAAAATAATAATAATAATAATAATAGTCATACATAACGGTAAGAAGAGCCGCAGTATCGTAGTTGTTTTGGGAATCGCTTCTTAGGGGCGTGATCCAGGTTCCATTCAGTGGAAGAGGAATATATTTTTCGACCGTAACTGCTCTCGAGTTGACTCAGATTCAATAGGTTACCAGGAAAAGCACTGGGAAATAAAGGTGAACGGCGTGATGTTGACCACATTACCCATCGTGTGCCGACTGTAAAAAAATATGAGCCTTACACTGTATTCCTCAACATACCTGGAGGTATGAAAAAGTATCTCTCTCTCTATATTTTTCTCTCTCTCTTCATCTCTACATACACATACAACTAACTTGGATTTGAATGATTGTTTTGCATAATAGGGTTTCATAGAAAGAGTTTCGTTAAGAAATATCTGCATCATCATCATCATGGGCCATACCGTCTGGTGTAGGTGACCATAGATCTTCACAAATGTCTGTTCTGACTCCTGAATATCAGTTTAAATATTGAAATTGTTCCGTTCCATAAAGCTTGAAACTGGTATGTTGTTAAGAATTTGTTTTACATGTTGTCAAATTCAATAACAGCCAACGTTATACATTAACCAAATGGGCCCAGACAAGAATAACGTTTTTCTCGATTTAAGTAGGGCATTTAAGATGCATACTTTCATCATAACGCCTACACTATACTTAAAGGAAAGAAGATACACGTCATGTGCGTTGTGGCAATGAGGAATATACACGAGCAGAAGAGAATGTGAAGAACAAGGTAAACGCTTTCAAACTCATCCTCTATCTTTCTTCTTTCTATCTACGCCAGCGTTTAGTAAGGTAAACGAGACAGGTAAAAACAGATCAGGAGATTTTGAAGGCAGGTATTAGCCCTGCAAGTGTTTACTTTACATACCTGTACGCTCTCTATTCTATCTATCTATCTCTTGGATTTCTCGATATACATCGTTCACATCTTTTAGCAGCTACCTCCAGTGATGTTATTTTCTCATATGTGTTTTCCTTATTTGTTAATTCGTTCAGTGTAATCTTCTATTCCTCATCATCATCATCACCCTTATCATCATCATCATCATCTTTATCATCATCCAATAACTTATTCTGACTTGAGCAGAATGTTACCAACCTAACAGTTCTTCTGAATTTCTTTCTCGCATAGGCCAGATGTTCCGCTACCGTAGCAGTCATGCTGAAATTATCATCAGTCACATCCTGAAACCATCTCCTCCATGGTCTTTCTCTTGTCCTCTTTTCCGGGATGCATCTTTCCATAACGATGTTTTCTAATCTTCATAGTTGATTTTCTAATCCTTCATATTGATTTTCTAATCCTTCATAGTGATTTTCTAATCCTTCAATGTGATTGTTTAATCCTTCATAGTGATTGTTTAATCCTTCATAGTGATTTTCTAATCCTTCATAGTGATTTTCTAATCCTTCATAGTTTTTAATATGTTTAAAATACTTCAGTTTTCTCATACTTATTCGTAGCGTCAGCCCCTTTCCTTTGATTTTGTGTTTCTTCTGGATATATATATATATATTTCTTCTCGTTTCTATCCATGATATACGGAGGAATCTTCTGTAACACTTATATTCAATAGCATATATATATATATATATATTTTTTTTTTCACAGCTTTGTTGTGTTCCTGTTTCCCCATCCATCGTTTTCACTGGAAATATGCATGCTCTTAATATTCTGTTCTTTGTTTTCCTATCAGTTCCACTCCATACTGGTTTTAGTTGAAAACATTTTTTGCAGGCTATGTTTGCTTCACATCTTATCCATGTTTATTGTCAAAGGCTACCTTGCACATGTTTTGCATGTGTTTGTTATCGACTGTTTTCTGTTGCAGAGAAGACACGCGTTGCGCAGAAGTCAGATCTATTAGACATACTGGTTAAGCCGTTGCTTCACTTCCTGTGTTGAGTATAATATATAGATCTTTCTAATCAACAATGCAAGGATAACATGGTCTTCGATGTGATGCGTCCTGCTGGATACCTATTTAAAGGGCATTTAAAAGTCAAGGATTGACTTCAATGTACAGAGGTTCTCCTTCTGACTATGTCCCTCTCGGTAAAACATGTTACGCCATCTGACGAGAGTATTGTGCAAAGCACTAGCTATGTCAACAATCCTAAGGAAGAACTGCACTCGTGAACCGAATGATGAGGTCTGTATTGGAACACACAAACTTGGAAACTGCTTATAAGGCAGTGTTCCATTTAGATAAACTGGAATATTACTACAATGGAATTATGAATGTTCTATTAGGATATATACTGGCACATGACACTTCTGTAGTACAACTATAATACATCAACATCATCCTTCCACCCAGGGCCGTGCGGTATATTTTCTCTGTATGATGCAAGTCTTCGAAATGTCGCCCCTTAAATGTTTCTTCTTTAAAATAACCCTAAATTATGATATTAATTTCGCAGCTTATGCTGTCTGATGCGGTCGCCTCCCTGTATCATAGCATGGCGCGGCCCTGCTTCTACCCACAAATAACCCTCAGTAATTGACAAACAAATTAACGATATAATAAATGATTTGAGATCATTCGGCGCATACAATTTTGCACTTATATGGCCGGCAAAATTCTGGATAGCAAGAAAATCTAGAAGAAGCCTAAATATCACTACTCGTCTCCTCTGCTCACATTCTCTTTCTAACCATCAAGTGAAAATCGATATTGTCTGGCTTTTTACAGTCTATTTTTATGGATTGAAAGATCTGGACAAGAACACATATTTGCTAAGAATGAAAAGACATAGACATAGACATGGACATATTATTCACAAACTCTCAAGGAAGGCAGAAGCATAGCTTACGCTGTATGCGAACAATAACAGGGATGGCTACTGCGTGTATATCTGCCTCTTATAACGGGTAGAATTCACGTCTCAACCGGAATACAGGTGCTTGGATTCTTTCGATTAGGTGAAAGTATCAGCAGCAGAGCACTTAAAACAGATCCGGCGAAGATTTCAAATCTTTCGCCGACTCAAAAAGTTTAGGTAGAAATGTATGTCTGGTTGGCTGAGAAATCAACTGTACCTGGAATTGAACTCTGTCGATTTGGTGTGAATATACACTTACTTTCACTATGATATAGTCAAGGTAAAGTAAACTTTCACTATGGTATAGTCAAGATAAAGTAAACTTTCACTATGATATAGTAAAGGTAAAGTAAACTTTCACTATGGTATAGTCAAGATAAAGTAAACTTTCACTATGATATAGTAAAGGTAAAGTAAACTTCACTATGTTAGTTAGATAGTTTATTCCTTTCGAGCCAAAGGCGGCACATAGGGTAGAGGTTTTAGACCTCCATGTGATACGGTTCTTTGCAAGCAGTTGCAGATCTTGTATGGTTTTACATCCCAATAGTTTACTTTCTTGTTGGATGGTTCTTCGAAGAGTGGTCTTAGGTCTTTCACGTTTTCTTTTCCCAACTGGTGACCACATAAGGACTTGTCGATTTAGTCTCTTTTCGTCTGATCTAAGAACATGACCTAAATATTTCCACCTTCGTTTCCTTATAATATTTGATACGGGTTGTTGGTGTGTTCTATCTCTCACTGTGTTGTTAGAAACGAAATCACTCCATTTTACATTTAATAATTTTCGTAGACATTTATTCTCAAAGCTGTCCAGTTTCTTATCAATTTTCTTTGTTGATTTCCAACTTACACAACTGTAGGTCAGTACAGGAATCACACATGACCTAAATAATTTAACTTTTGTGCATATACTAAGGTCTTGAGATTGCCAGATATTCGTTAATTTAGTGAAGGCACTAGCTGCTATAGCAATACGAGAGTTTATTTCTTTCATCGTGTCTCCGTTGTTTGACACTTTACTACCCAAATATGTAAAATGTTCAACTTTCTCCAGTGTTTGGCCATTTATTACGATGTTGTCTGTCGAGTTCGTGAAGTCCATAATTTTGGTCTTGGCAGAATTGATCTGGAGACCAACCTGTTCTGCAAGTGTGCAAAGATTGCTCGTTAGTTTGTGGGTTGCTTGTGTGGTTGAATTCAATATGGCCACGTCATCGGCAAAGTCAAGATCAAATAGTCTGCTGTTATTAAGCCATTTGATGCCTAGTTGATCATCTTGGGTGCATTTGCGCATGATCCAGTCTATAGCTATCCCAAAAAGCATAGGTGAGATCACGCAGCCCTGCTTCACACCCGAATTGACTGTGAACCAGTCTGAGTTTCACTTTATCATACCTAGAGGTATGTTGGGTAATATGGCGTTACGCCCGTATTTTTCATTGACCTTCGGCACACGATGAGTGATGTGGTAAACATTGCGTCGGCCACTATGATATGCTGACTCACACATATAAGAAAAGTGAAAAGCGATAGTATAGTGGTTGGTGTACTTGCTATATGGACGCATGGTCGCAGAATCAAATTTTCGAGTTGGAGTAACATTGTAAAGACCGTACAGTTTTCAAGTAGACCCAATGACATTTTGGTACTTAGAGAAACACTGGAAAATCAAATAAGTCAGCGTGATGCTGTCTAAATCAGCCATCATGTGTCGTTGGTCAAATAAAACTACGGGTCTATCACTTTATTTTCCAATATACCACATACTATAATCACTGGTTAGAGCAGCGTAGTTGTTAGTGAGTTTGATTCTTCTGCACGTGGTCCTGATTCAATTCCACAGTGGACGTGGAATATTTTTCCAACCATAATGGCTCTCAGGTCGACCAACCCTTAATTGGGTTCCATAAAAGTACTGAGAAGTAAAGAAGGCAGGCGTGATGTAAACCACATCACCCATCGTGTGACGACGGTTAATGAATAATACGGGCCTAACACCATATACGCAAACATACCTCGAGGTATGGAAAAAGGTTTCTTTGATGATCACGGGTTGTTTTTTTTTAAATTTTAATATGAGAACAGTAAATTGAGAGTTTAAACTTTTCACTCTTCTGTGCCGCAATAATGCTCACAATATTTGTTAGTATGACGCAGAGACAGTATAGTGGCTAATTTAGTATACCTTACAAAGTAAATGTGTTCGGAGCTAAAGTAAATTACGGAGTTAAAGGATTAAGAACTGACATTTCTGCACTTGGGCAGACGCAGAGATATTGAGTGCTCTTCAGCAGATGGAATGTACGCTGAATATCGCCGCCGAACGCTAGTTACGGTGTCTATACGTTTTTTCCTCGGTTCTCCCTGCGTGTTTATAGCTTAATTTCATTCTTCTGCGTTCTTATTAGAGGTTTCTATGGCGAATAGGTCAAACCGTTTGCCTTGCGTTTTGCAGGTCGCAGGATCGCATAAGAAACACGTCGTTTCTGTTCACGATTAAATACTTTCCGAAGATTTTTCGGTTTGTTGCCGGATCTGCGAAGTCTGTGCTTAGTGGACTAGTCTCCACAGGTGGTGTACCATTTGTGCCGAAAGAGGGACCGAATTATTTGAGGGAACCTGGTGCAATGAAGTCAATCCTTCACGGTTAAATCTTTTATGTCTCTAATCATCTCTAATCCATCATCTACGGTATCATCCTAAATAAGAACAACATTGTGGTGAAAAACTATTTATGAAAATAAAAAATAAAAATAAAGTAAAGGAACCCTTTCATACCTCGTGATATATAGATCAATACAGTGTTAGGCCTGTATTTTTCATTGGCCATCGGCACAACATGGGTGATGTGGTCAGCATCACGCCGGCCGCCTTTACTTTCCCAGAGCATGTCTGGTATCCAGTTGAGGCTGGGTCGACCTGAGAGCCGTCGCGGTCGGGAAAAATTCCACGCGCACTGCGAGAGCTGAACCCAGACCACCAGCCTTGAGAAGCGAGTTCACTAACAACTACGTACCTCGGCTCTCATTTATGAAAATCTTCTACAATAAAAGCGTACAGCACTAAATGTTTACTATTTTGTACTCTTATATTTCTTCTTCTTAAGCTCTCTATCGAGCATTTGTTAAACCACTCTTTATGATTTGTGTGTGATCTAAGAGCGATTGTACGTTGTGCCAGTTATGCGCCTATAAGTAGGCCAGCACATCCGATTTCTGCGACGCTTTTTATTTACTAGGTAGCTTCCCTAGACCACAGCCAACTCTAGATAACTAGGCCAGACAACTGACAAGGGATTCCTGACCTAGATAAAAAAGGGGCCAGAAAATATAGATGTTTGATAGAGCACTGCAAGCTTTTTTTGCAATTATCACAATTATGTGAGTCTATGGTTATTTATTGGTGAAAAATATACGTTATATTGATATTCCTTATTGTTAAACTTAACTTGTTGCATAATATAACTTCGAGTTAGCATTTTGTGTTGATTTTAAAATGAATTCGTCTATATACACCAATACTGGAATGGAGGTCACGTGGTGTAGTTGGGGTCTGATTTTCCATAATTCTTACCTTAGTCCGAAGGCCTATACGTTTATAGTTGGCTCTTCCTAGACCCTACCTCAGCCGCCTCTTACAACATAGCGTGTAGGTTGCAGTGTTACTATTCCTTGCCTCCCTTGCGGGCTCCGGCAACAGACGGGCGGTTTAGTCAGAGCCAACTATAAACTACTGGGCCTTCGGGCTCAGGTAAGAATTATGGGAAATCAGACCCAACTACACCACGTGACCTCGCATACCAGTATTGGTGTATATAGACGAATTCATTTTAAAATCAACACAAAATGCTAACTCGAAGTCATATTATGCAACAAGTCAAGTTTAACAATAAGGAATATCAATATTATAAATATTTTTCATCAATAGATAACCATAGACTCACCGAATTGAGTAAAATTGCAAAAAGCGTGCAGTGTTCTATCAAGCATCTGTAATTTCCAGATCCCTTTTCTTATCTAGGTCAGGGAATACCCGGCCAGTTGTCTGGCCTGTGCTAGAGCCTGGTTGTGGTTTAGTACTCTAAAACAACATAAACATCAACCAGCCTACAGTATGTTTTATACATATATACGAGGCGTGTTCAAATGAAAACGGGACTTGTGGATTTATTTAAAAGTATCATTCGCAAATTAACAGTTTCAACGGAATTAAACAAAGCAACCACTTGTGAATAAGAATGCATCTGGGTTCATCAGAAAAATCTCCGTTGCATTTAGGCAAGCATTCCACTGTTTAGGTAGACGTCGAATGCCGTCCGAGAAAAAGGTGCGTGGCTGCTCACTGAACCATGTGGTCACCGCTGTCTTCACGTCTGCGTCGCTGTTGAATCGCTGTCCCTTTAGTGCTTTCTTCAACGGTCCGAACAAATGGAAATCACACAGGGACAAATCGGAACTATAGACTGAGTGATGAAGAACTTCCCAATTCTTCTTTGCCAATGTTTCCTGCACAATTTTTGCGACGTGCGGACGAGCGTTGTCGTGGAGAAGAATCACAACTTGAGAAAGCTTGCCTGGTCGCTTAGCCTTGATGGCCTTATGCAGCTTGTCTAAAGTGTCTTTATAATGGGCGGCATTGATGTTGACACCAGGTTCCTTAAAATCGGCCAACAAAAGCCCTTCATGGTCAAAAAATCGTTCACCATAACCTTCCCAGCAGAAACCTGTGTCTTGAATTTTTGGGTTTTGGTGAACCTGGATGTTTCCATTGCATGCTGTCAATTTTGCTGCTCGGTTCATAGTGGTGGCACCACGATTCATCACCTGCCACAATGCTCAACAGAAATGCATCACCCTCTGTTCTGTAACGCATCAAGTGGTTCAAACTCCACCCCATCCGTTCTTCCTTATGGTGGTCAGTCAACATCCGTGGGACCCACTGTGAACACACCTCCGATAGTTCAATTTCTTCCGAACAACCATGTGGGCTGTCCCAATTGACATATGGAATTCTTCTGTAAGCGAACCAATGCTCCGACGACGGTCAGTCAGTACTACTTTATCAAGCAAGGCTATGGCTTCTTCTGTTGCAACAATATGCGCCTGACCTGGACGTGCAAGATCTGCTGACAACGCTCGTCCGCACGTCGCAAAAATTGTGCAGGAAACATTGGCAAAGAAGAATTGGGAAGTTCTTCATCACCCAGCCTATAGTCCCGATTTGTCCCCGTGTGATTTCCATTTGTTCGGACCGTTGAAGAAAGCACTAAAGGGACAGCGATTCAACAGCGACGCAGACGTGAAGACAGCGGTGACCACATGGTTCAGTGAGCAGCCACGCACCTTTTTCTCGGACGGCATTCGACGTCTACCTAAACAGTGGGATGCTTGCCTAAATGCATACGGAGAGTTTTTCTGATGAACCCAGGTGCATTCTTATTCACAAGTGGTTGCTTTATTTAATTCCGTTGAAACTGTTAATTTGCGTATGATACTTTTAAATAAATCCACAAGTCCCGTTTTCATTTGAACACGCCTCGTATATAGAGAGAGAGAATATAGAATATGTATATAATAATAAGGAAATGCTAATCAAATATTTATGAGACACAGTCGATCATACGTATTGACGCAGATGGCAGATCAAACGCTGTAAAGTCACACATGTGCAATTTATTATGCATACAACCATACAAGAAAATACATATTCCATTATTTTAGAAATATTATTTGAAATAATGCTAAGTAATTTAATGGTTTAGAGACAATACTAAAATACGGATACGAGTCATGGACAGTAAACAAAAGGATAGATATATCTCTAGAGGCCACAATAAGTGGTTTTACAGAAGGATGATGAGAATCCCATGGACTGATTCTTTGACAAATGTGGAGTTGTTGAATGAGGCATAGACACATAGAAAGTTTTTTATCAATATAAGAAAGAGGCAGTCATAATTTTTCGAACATATAATGAGAAGGGGAGGGTTAGAACATATTGTATGTGACAACCGGTAAAATCGAGGAGAGACGAAATAGAAGAAGACAGAGAGAGACAATTATGAACAGCCTGATTACATGGCATGTAAAAGCGTCAACATCTGAGATGATAGCAAACACCAGGGACAGAGATTTGTGGAAACCCATGATAGCCTCCCGGCATCGGTACGTGACGTTTTGGCGCCGCCGTTTTGGCGCGACCGTTTTGGCGCGACCGTTTTGGCGCAGGACGTTTTGGCGCAGGCCGTTTTGGCGCAGGACGTTTTGGCGCAGGGCGTTTTGGCGCAGGACGTTTTGGCGCACAAATTCCTCAATAAATTTCAATAACCTTAATATTATTTTAATTTTTAGTGTACATGTATATTAACTCTAATGAAACAATATACTTATACATCAGCGTTTATTGGAACAAATGTCAGGTGTCTGAATTATATCATCAGCCGTTTCATTGGAGATGATCGAGAATTGACACGCTGACCGACTGAGTGTCACATCTTGTTCATCACAAATGTAAGAAATCCTGTCACTTCCAAATGTTCATAGCTTGACCCGTTTACCCGTAATGTGACCTAAACCGGTATTTGCCGCTTCTGCCTAATCTATATGCGCTTTTAGTCTATAAAAGTGTAAGAATGTTCTAGACTCAATCTCAAAATAAGTAGAATTAGATAAATTGATCACATACTATTATTATAATTCTGCGAACCCATTAAAATGGAAAATGTTCCGTCAAAGCGTGGCAAACAAAAGTTGAATCACGAAGGATACTTTTATGTGTTCGATAAATTCAGTGCAGACCATTCCAGAAGTTCTGGCGATGTGAGCTGAAGAACGAATGCAAGGCCCGTTTACACACTACAGTAGATAATGATCGAGTTCTGATGCAGATGAACCAGCATAGTCACGGAAGTGACGCAGCGCAACTCCGGGCTGCCATGATAATGACTGGAATCAAAGGAGGGCAACCGAGACAACTGAAATTCCTCAGTTATCTCTCAATAGGGCTCTCCAAGGAACCTCGCTTGCCGTTCAAGGGAAGATGCCAAATAAAGACGCCATTCGCAAGGTTATTCAGCGGAGTAGAAACGGCAACTGAGTAGCTCCTCCACAGCCTGTCGATCGAGCTTCAATTATCATTCCGGATGCATATCGGATGTACGAAGTCGAACCAGATCAGATGGAAGGATTTCTCTTATGGGATTCGGGAGAACAAGACGAAAATCGCATTCTTCTCTTTGGCATTAAAAATTTATAATTTATTGAAAACAGTTATTTATAAACGTTAAGTTAAATATGAAGTTATTTTTAAATGGCGCCAAAACGGCTCTGCGCCAAAAAAATCCTGCGCCAAAACGGTCGCGCCAAAACGGATCTGCGCCAAAAAAATCCAGCGCCAAAACGGTCGCGCCAAAACGATCGCGCCAAAACGGCGGCGCCAAAAAGTCCTGCTTCGTCCCGGCATGGCACCTGATGAGGATGATGATGAATAATATTGTGGATGATTTTAAGTTTCACAAATGATTAGAACAGTAAAATTTTGACTAAAATGTTGTCAGATCACGTGTCCAGACTACGAACGAAAGTTTCTAGCTGCGAAACTCATTAATTTCTTACTTTTTTTTTTTTGGTGCCTAGATGAATCAACTAACAATACATTCTTCTGGTATCATTAGGACACTATTCAGACTAGGTTGGTCTAGAATACAACTGATTATCAACAGAGATAAGTATGTGAAGCACGAAGGTTGACAGTTTGGTTTTAAATAAAAACATCAGCATTCAGAATGCACCTGATCATAGACTTTAGAAGGGTATCTCGCCCGTGTTTTGTTATGTTATGCGATCGACGTCACGGCACATTGGGCATTCCCATGCATGCTCTGTCCTCAGCTGCAGCAGCCATCCTAAAATCCATTTGCTCACCGTACCCATGAGAAGTTGATGGGATCGCAAGGAAGCAAAAATAGTACCACTGCAACCTGCCAGGCATGTCGTTAGAGGCGACTGGGGTTGGGGCCTAGGGAAGCTACCTTAGTACATAAAAAGCATCGCAGAAATCGGATTGATGGTCTACTTGAAGGCGTATAACTGGTACAAGATATACTCGCTCTTAGACTCAGATCACACAAAATCACACAGAGTGGTTAACAAGTGGTCGATATGGAGCGGAAGAAGAAGAAGGGTAACTATGTCAAAATCAACTCAATCAGATAGGATTCGAAACACAGACTCCAGAGCACATCCTGCAGTCGTGTCCATCATACATACACCAACGAAATGAAACATGGCCTCATGAACAAAGCTTACAGACCAAGCTATGGGAACTCTCGAAGAACTCCAACTGACATGCAGCTTCATAGAGGCAACCCATCTCATGATTTAGACGAACATACGAAACCTAACGCAAAGAAGAAGAAGAAGATAGGATTCGTAGCAAAATCAACTCAGTCAGATAGGATTTGCAACAAAATCAACTCAGTCAGATAGGATTTGCAACAAAATCAACTCAGTCAGATAGGATTTGCAACAAAATCAACTCAGTCAGATAGGATTTGCAACAAAATCAACTCAGTCAGATAGGATTCGCAACAAAATCAACTCAGTCAGATAGGATTTGCAGATATTCATCTTTCTTTGAAATAAGCCTTTGTCGAATATAATAATAATTTGTTATGTAACCGACATCATAGCACATTTTCGGACCCATATTTGCTCAATCACCATTAGTGGATATCGAAGGATGTACATGCTGATGGTTACCGTTACTCTCTGGTTAAGTCCACTCTTAATTATATTCCACAGACATCCAGCTCTGGTCGTTCAACGTGTAATTTCAAATCCTCTAAATGACTATATAAATTCTACATCAGATTTGGTGTCTTCATTCAACATGAGGTCGTGAAGCACAACCTTCTTCTTCTTTGAAGGCTCCATATCGACCGTTTATCAACCACTCTGTGTGATTTGTATGTGATCTTAGCCTAAGAGCGACAGTATGTTGTGCCAGTTATTCGCCTACAAGTAGGCTATCACATCCGATTTCTGCGATGCTTTTTATTTACTAGAGTGGCTTCCCTAGGTCCTACATCTCTTACAAGGTGTCTTGTAGGTCGCAGTGTTACTATTCTTTTCTTTCCTTTGCGGCCCCGGCACTAAACGGACGCTTGAAGCACTAAAAGAACGTTCACTATCACTCTTCCTCTCCCCGACGATAGATCACTACCGTTGAAGCAAGTATATTTACTCTCTATTTATCTGTAACACACGCCAGTCCAGGACTGTAGACCCACATACGTGTCGAAATAGAATAACTACAACATCAATTCAATTTCTCGATAACATTTTAACTTACACACACAAATATATATATATATATATATATCTTCTTCTTCTTTGCGTTCGTTCTTTACGACCAATTTTAATAACTCTTTGTGATATCTTTGATCTTTGCCAAGAGAAAGGAGATACGTTGCACATTAATTTGGTAGGCCACTAAACGCATAGAATTATACATGTTTAGGACACGTGCATCCGATTTCACCCAGACCTCCTTAGTCGCCTCTTACGACATTCGTGGCAGGTAACAGTGGTTATATTCTTTACACCCAAATTTGGGCTCCGGTAACCACTCGGCGTATATATATATATATATATATAATATTATATTTAATCTCGATCCAGAACACTTGAGCTTTCAGCTCTTCGACTCGGTGCCATGGACATCGTAACCCTTCAGATCAGTACGAACACGCTGGGCAGGCGGGCATATATATATATATATGTATATGTGTATTATGTCTATATATATATATTATAAATATATAACAATATATCGTTTAATATTGTATATACATTATATAAACATCTTATATATATATTTTAAATAACTAATGTGTCTATGGTAGAACATGTATGCGCACGCGAGTGATACGTGTGTGTATGTGTGTGTGTGCACGTCTGATGTCTGTATTCGATTCAACGTATGTGTGTTTAACTGAACCAAACAATAAATCGCTTTCAAAAGCGTATTGTTTACAAGCATTAGTTAAACATCCTCTGCAATACTAGATCCATCATGTAAACACTTAACCTACTACTGTGCTGCTATCGGTAGAACATGTATATGTCCTTGTTAATCACATCAAAAACTGCAAAGAACATGGAAAGAACAAGTATAAGAAAAAATGTTGTCTGTGTTCATTCATTGCAGTCTGAGATGGATGGGACGTATTCGAAGAACTGATGGTAAATTCTCTATCTAACACAACAGGTATGAACTAAAACACAACAAGGTAACTAAACACAAAAGGTAACTAAAACACAACAAGGTAACTAACAACAAGCACAACACAAGGTAACTAACAAGAACACAACAAGGTACAAAAACTACTAAAACACAACAAGGTAACTAAAACACAACAAGGTAACTAAACACACAAGGTAACTAAACGAACAAGTAACTAACAACAAGGTAACTAAACATAACAAGGGCCCAAGGTGAAGGATTGACTTCATTGCATCGGGTTTCCCTCACATGGCTTCTTCCATATTGGCGGAGATGGCATGTCATCTGCCAGAGCATTGCACAAAGCACGAACTCCACAGCTTCGGCCACAATCTTGGGTGTTCTGGAACAAATACACTCGTGAATAGAACGGCGGGTTCGGATTGAGCGCACGATCATCGGGATGCAAGGCAAGGGCTTAACTACTTAGCCACAGAGACATAGAGTAATCTTAATAGTCCCATTCATAACTGTCATGGATTGTCTTTGTACTTCTTTAGATCACAACATACACACTAACCTAACATCTACAAAGAAGGTAAGCTACCAATCAATATGTCTAAGTGCTTATAAGTATTACTTGCTTATATCGATCTGTCTCTTGTACTGCTCAAGTTTCACCGATCACAATATTTCTAATGTAAAATTCTAGAACGTTTCATGTGTGAAAGCTGTGTTCATTGTCACATTGAAATATCACTTTAAAAAAAAGCACAACTTTAAAGCGTTAGTAGCTTGTATCTTCTTCATCGAACGTTCCATATCGACCACTTGTTAACCACTGTTTGTGATCTGTATGTGATCCGATCCTAAGAGCGATTGTACGGTGTGCTAGTTATGCGCCTACAAGTAGGCCATCACATCCGATTTTCTGTTACGATTTTTAGTTACTAGGATAGTTTCCCTAGAGCCCTACCTCAGTCCCCTCTTACAGGTCGCAGTGTTACTATTGGTTGCTGCCCTTGAGGAGCCCGACAACACACGGGCGGTAACAGGTATGAGAAATAGTTTCTACTTTGCCGTTGTGACTATATAAGTCATCAGACCAGGTCATGTAAAGAGAAATCAATAAACCGCCATCTTTAGGTTCCGCCCAGGATATTTCAGCTTGTAAGACAATCTTCATAAACTGAAAGTTGCACAAACTGTCATTGCACATGCCAAAATGAAAGCAGCACAGACTGTCATTACACATGCCAAAACGAAAGCTGCCCAAACTGTCTTTGCACATGCCACAATGAAAATGCACAAACTGTCATTGCACATGCCAAAATGACTACTATAAAGCTGCCCAAATTGTCATCACATAGACCTCACCGTTCAGAAAGCAATGGCAAACTACTGAACGTATAAGTGGTGCCTAGAAAAATCGACGACTCATTTAATGTGGTTGAAGTCAATTAGTTATCCCAGCAACATATTTAATTCGAAATGAAGTCATGTTGTGAACATGTCATATATTCAAATAGTATAGATATAAATAACAAAGAAAAGAGGCGCCTTGGCTAATGTTGATGCCTTCAAGCGAACGTCCAAAAATGTCGTATCCATTTATCGATCTATCGTTAGCAACATGGAAATTTTAAGAGCAATTTATTAGCCAGCAGCAGCAGCTGCCACTACCATCTGCGCTAGTAAAGAACTTGTCACATTTCTTATACCTCGTCAAGAATTCGTTCCAGGTAGCGACTCTGAAGTTGCCAAAAAAACATCACACAAGACACTTGCCCATTTATCTTAATAGGCATTGCTTGTTGCCATTCACGTATTTTTATGTTGTTGCTATTACCATTAATATTGGTAATGTTGGTGTTATTGTTTTGTTCCCGGCTATGTCAATAATGTTTTATTGGTGTCTCTACTTCTACTTCTTCTTCCTGCGATCACCAGCTAAGAATTAAGGCGTATAGTCAGGGCGCCTGGTATGACACTTCTGACTGTATTTTGCGTGAAGGCATGCTTCCTATTTTATCAGTTTCCCCCCATCATACAGGCGGTGTGCCCCGGCTTCAGAGATGAGGTGCCCGTACTGATATTGCTGTTTGTATCCCTTCTGGTATTGTTTATATTGTTGTTTACATCACTGCTTGTAGTGTCATGGTGTTGCTTGTATCACTGCTGGCAATGTTAACCATGCCGTTTATATCGTTGTATATTGTTTATCTAATTGTTCATATCACTGTTGACATTTGTTTTGTGTTGTTTGTATTAGCGCTGATATTGATTAAGTCGCTTGTATCATTTCTGGTGTTATTTATTCAGTTTGTGTCACTATTGATGTTGTTTATTAAGTTTGTATCATTGTTGGTGTTGTTTATTAAGTTTGTATCACTGTTGGTGTTGTTTATTATGTTTGACTCACTATTGATGTTGTTTATTAAGTTTGTATCATTGTTGGTGTTGTTTATTAAGTTTGTGTGACTGCTGGTGTTGTTTATTAAGTTTGTATGACTGTTGGTGTTATTTATTAAGTTTGACTCACTGTTGATGTTGTTTATTAAGTTTGTATCATTGTTGGTGTTGCTTATTAAGTTTGTGTGACTGCTGGTGTTGTTTATTAAGTTTGTATGACTGTTGGTGTTATTTATTAAGTTTGTATCACTGTTGATGTTGTTTATTAATGTTGTGACTGTTGGTGTTATTTATTAAGTTTGTATCACTGTTGATGTTGTTTATTAAGTTTGTATCACTGTTGGTGTTGCTTATTAAGTTTGTATGACTGTTGGTGTTATTTATTAAGTTTGTATCACTGTTGATGTTGTTTATTAAGTTTGTGTGACTGTTGGTGTTGTTTATTAAGTTTGTATGACTGTTGGTGTTATTTATTAAGTTTGTATCACTGTTGGTGTTGCTTATTAAGTTTGTATCACTGTTGGTTTTATTTATTAAGTTTGTATCACTGTTGGTGTTATTTATTATGGGTGTATCTTTGTTGGTGTTGTTTATTAAGTTTGTATCACTGCTGTTGTTGCTTATTACGTTTGTATTATTATTGGTGTTATTTATTATGGGTGTATCACTGCTAGTGTTGTTTATTTTGTTGGTAACAGTGATGGTGTTGTTTATTTTGTTGGTAACAGTGATGGTGTTGTTTATTTTGTTGGTAACAGTGATGGTGTTGTTTTTACATCACACATCGTACACGGTTGGTAAAAGAAAACTATAGACATAACAATGTATTCCACCAATATATCATTTGGTATTTATACACTTTCTTTACTCTGACTTGTTTGCAATCTTCAAATCGTACTCCCTATGGAATGGCAAATTTGATATATTACAGCAACTGAATCTTGTCACGAGATTACAATTTCCTTGATAAAGATATTCTATTTTACAAAAATGTCAGAAAACTAGTAATACTAAATGGATGTCTCTTTATACCTTTGAGAATATGATAGCAAATATATTCTTGCTTGCTCAATTGAAATATTGAATTTGTTTGTATATTTTGTTGTATCTCTTTATAATCATATTATATCATTGAAGTGGTAAAATGTGCTAGCTAGAAAAGTAAAGCAAAATATAGCAGATATTTTCAAACATGAAATGAAGGGAATATTTTATTTACTAACATGTGATTTCGCTCAGAAACTTTACTGATAGCTGAATTTATTTTTGAAGAATCTCTAATCTTTGCTTCAAAGTACCGTGTGATTAATTTAAACTATATTATATATATATGTATGTATATGTATCAGCAGGCAGCAACAGCCTTCTACAAAATAAGAACGTCTTCTTCGAACGATCCATATCGATTACTTGTTAACCACTCTGTGTGATTTGTATGTAATTTGATTCTAAAAGCGATTGTACGTTGTGTCAGTTAGGCGCGCAAGCTCATCCGATTTCTACAATGTTTTTATTTACTAGGGTAGCTTCCCAATGTCCTACATCAGTCGCCTTTACGACATGCCTTGTAGGTCGCAGTGGTACTATTCTTGGTTTCCCTTGCGGGCCCTGGCACCACACGGGCGAAATAAGAGCAATATATAAAGCAAGTCAATCTCTGTTGAAGTCAGAAAGAGAGTTCTTCATTGCTAGATAGAGAAAAGAGAGTACTTTTATTGCGATGGTAGATATAAATTTATATATATATATATATATATATATATATATATATATATATATATATATATATGCCCAGGGTGAACACTTGCAGTTGAAGAATTGTGTTGGTTAGTCCTGTTTCAACTGATCCTGATTTATGCCATCTCAATAACTGCTTCTTATGACACAGACACTTTATTTCTCGAGCCCTTACCTGGCAGTGCGCAGCGAGTGGAACCAGTTACGATTTAATGTGTTTAAACTCTGTTCGTCATTATTCTTTCGAACGAGAGCTGCTCTGATTTTGTTTTAACTGCCTATCGGCTCTAAGAAGGCACTCAGACTTTGACAATTTTAATTGAAACGCCAGATTACAGAAATGAACAGAAAGATTACATTTCTTGCACCTAGTAAACTAGATTTCAACACAAAATTAACCTTTTTCTTATGAAGTCGATCTCAGTTTATGAAATAATTATTTAATGAGATTAACAGTATCTGATGCCCTTAGATGTTATTACGGACATATCTGCATTTTTAATTATAGAAAAACTTTGCAACATTGAAATACTAACATAAAATAAAAAATCAGTTCTGATACTCATTTATTGTTTATACAGGTTACTCGTGTGTCGGCATGCTTGATAAGCATTGAGGAAAAAATATGTTTGCCGTAGTTTCTAAAAAAAAATATGTTTTTCATCAGTTTTCTAATTTAAAAAAAAAAAAGATGGGCGGAGAAGATGATACAAGCTATTAAAACAGATTTAGAACCACCTGCTAATATAAAGTATCATTTAATAAAGAGATAAGCTAACCCAATAGAAGGGGAGAGAAGGATGCTAATAATAATAATAATGATATATATATGTGTGTTAAAAATATATATATATATATATATATATATGTGGTTTTCAAACTATTGAGAGGGGTGAAAGGTTATGAAATGATGTGAATTTTGTGTTTTAATAACTTTTTATACGAACTTGTTTTTCCAGTTACATTTCAAATAATTTTAAACTGAAAGTTCAGCATTTTAAATAGCAAAGTATATAATCTATTTTGATTCATATTGAAATTTTTCTCAAATTTCTTGTCAACATTTCGTTTTATAATGTTTACATTTTTCACTCCCAATGATATTGTGTTTAGGAGACAGTGCTGATATCAGTTATCAGTTATATGAGGACTATCACCATTGCACTTCGAACACGTCCATAGGTGTTCCGATCTCCGCCTTAACAAATCTAGCAGCGTTCAGCTGCACAACATGAAAGTTCCATGTTGATTAATCAGTCTATTTGCATATTTTGTATGTTCTTCTTTTCGGGCTATACCAATATCAACACCCATCTCTCTCAATCTGTTCTGTGAGTGGGATTCACAATCCTGAAACTACGCTGTTCGGAAACTCTCTCAATCTGTTCAGCGAGTGGGATTCACAATCCTGAAACTACGCTGTTCGGAAACTCTCTCAATTTGTTGAAAATGTCATTCCGGTCCATTGCAGCTCAATCTGATATTGTAGACATGCCAGCCAGTTCTGTTATAAAGCACAGAGTGAGTAAACATTTTTTTTCCGTTTGCTCTTTGGAAATTACAGTTAAAACTGAAAGGAAATGAGGAGAAAAAAGGGGAAAGGAGTCTTATCTTATATTCACGTGGGTGTCAACTCAAACAAGTTGGGACACAATAAACTGTATGAAAGTATTAGAGAAACGAAGACATCAGAAAAAAGTGAGTGCATCATCGATACTAAACTTCAACAAGAAACAACGAATTAAATGGTTCGTCCACTTAAGCAGATTACCAATAGATCGTGCACCTCAAAGACCAATACCACCCCGATACAGTGAATACACATCAAAAGATATTAAACGGAAAAGATCATAAACCACCGATATAACAGAAACAATGAAAGACACCATGAATGAAACGCAAAACATAAGCTCGTTTTAAAAATGTCTTCATATTCTGGCACTGTGAGACAAAAAACAGGATTATCGAAAGGAAAGAATAACGAAGATGACAATCTGAGAAAAATAGCTGTGAATTTCGACATGGAAAATGTTATTATTATATAAGCTCGACGATCAACAAGCATGTTTTCAGAAAAGTATTCAAGAATCGATAAGTCGAAGGTGAAACTAAATATGGTAAATAAAGATAGTTACAGTTCGAGTTATAGATTTTTCCAATTGCATAAACAGGCCAGGGATTACATATGTAAGCTTATTCTCTGTTACTGCAGGAGGCTACGTTCGACAACCAAATGTTAATTATCTTACAGAGTTATCTCTTTTTGACTTTCGTTTGACAAAGAGATTCAGATATTGCCGAATAGTTTTTTGTGATTAGAATTCGGATATTATAATGCGCATTCTCGTACATTATGGTAAACTGAACATGACAAAGGACATGCTTGATTGTCACAAAGATGTTTCCATATGAATGTTTCCATCTTTTGTTCTAATAATTTGTATATGTGGTACATATTATAACAAAGTCTGTAATGTTTTGTGCGCAGAATGAAAATACTTTGATTGATTTGATTGATTAATAGATTGATAAGACCATCATCAATGCACTTCGACGAAAAAGCAGGTGTGCTTCTTTTTTTCTTATAGAAGAAGATCGCAACGGCAGTGCCCATAACCCGTAGCAGCGGCGAGGGTCCCTGATAATTTTCACTGATCTATCTCAGCACATCGACTTTAAAAACTGTATTAGTTTATGGGATTCTTACCATTCTACTTTAAACACATCCTAAGGTTTACTATACGAAACCAATTATATATACAGCATAACGTCTCCCTGACACCTTCGCAGTCATGTAAACATCTTGAGAAATCTAAAGGAAAACATTAGAAATAATACCTCCATGAAGTGGTGACTTGTATATCACAAAAGACTAGAATCATTCGAATTAACCACAACTAAACGTAATAATGCTTTATAGGACATTTAATCAAAATGGGAGAAATACTAACAATACCACATGCAGTATGAAAACCGCAATAGTGTAGTGGTTAACGCACTTAATTCGTAAGTGTGTGGTCATATGATCAAATTCCACAGTCTGGGTGGGATGTTTTTCTATCTTAACGAATCTTAGGTCAACCGAACCTCAATTTGGTTTCAGGGAAGCAATGTAAAAGTAAACGTAGCCTGTGTGATGTTAACCACATCATTCATCGTTTGCTGTTAATAATCAAAATATACGGGTCCAACACTGTATTCCCCAATCTTACTCACGGTACAAAAATGGGTTCTTTACTAATTACATACAGTGTGCTACTACAAACGAACAGAGGGAGTTCTCAAAATGCAAACGCAAGAATGCAGACAAACACCAACAGAATTGCCTTCGTCATACAGACGCATACCTGGAATGTTAACAGAGTTACTCAAATGGAAAGTCATATTTCATTTTAAAACTGTGTTTCGTCTGCGAACAAGACACCAGACACAAGAACATTTACATCAATGTCCATAAAAGAATGGTGCAAATATTAAATTGAAAATTATGGGATAATTTTAAAAAAAGATAGCGATGAGAACACAGTTTAAACTGTAGTAGCGGCGTGCAGTATTATAAATAACAGAGTGCTAGATTTCTCGATAACTTCAACTTCACTACGCTAATTCAATGGAATCCATCTGGATATTTTTCCAGAAATCCCTGATCTCAGTGCAGGTGAGATCGAGTTCCTAGACCTATCGGAGACGAACGATAAAACGTAGGTCTCGTGTTCAATTTTAGCACGTAAAAGAACCCTTGGGAGTTTAAAATCGAGAAAAACAGGCTGGAAAGCGGCTGCCCGGACAAAATTCATTAGAAAAGATTGAAAAAATAAAAATTCCTGCAAAATTATCTTCACCATTTTAAAAATTATATCGGGGACCCTGGCCGGTGCTACAGAGTTCATGCACTGCAGCTGAGATCTTCCTGTGTAAGAATAAGAAAGAGATCGGAGCACATATGGTTACTCAACAAAGCGCAATGAAGATGCTCCTATCAAATCAATCAATCAATCAGTGAGAGACTATTGGCCCCATGAAGTATTATAGGCATCACAGTGCTAGGTCTTTAACAATTGGAAGTGAATTGGAAAGATCTTGTCCTCGCTAAAATCACTTTGTCAACTCAGCGAGCGAGTACTGCAGAAGATAGCTAAAGAAAGGAAGATGACATGAGTTGGCTGGGGGTTTATGTCCCCAAACGGGGTTAAAAGGGCATGGGAGAGAAAGAGAGAGATAGAGAGAAAGAGAGGTCTTAGCATTTTGAGCTGAGAATGACATATTTCGTTGCTGTTAACATCACTTTGCTAACTCAGCGAACAGTATTGACCCTAAAAGTACAGGGTGTTCAAGATAATTGCATCGCCATTGACAAATCGAAAGTTGCCAGATAACCTAACGAGTTGTGTTTATATACTATTTAAACCGGTTCTGACTAGCTCGTCTTACGTCACATTTGTTCATCGCCCCTTCCTACAACTACAATTACATACCGTCACACAACCTTGACCTATACTACGTCATTTGTTGAACCTTTCATTTCCATACATATATGCCAGATTAGCTCCATTCATAGGCTACTTTTAAGTTGAACACCCTGTATTATAAAACCACATTGCTAATAATTAGTATTTCGAGGTTAGGAGAACGTATCTCGCTAAAACCTCTTAGTTAAATCAGCGAGCGACCCTTTAAAACCTTAGAAAGCTAGTATGTTGTGTTGATCGTACATCTTAGTTGATGAAGACCACTTTGTTCATATATTTAACCCAAGCAGTGCCGGCTCATCATTAAGGGTCAGTGGGCGGACCCACGAAAAATAATGTATAACGTGTATTTACTATTTTATAAATTAAAATATAGCAACCAAAATCCATGATTTATCCGGGAAAAAATGCCTGGTCCCAGAAACACAAATGATCACGAGCCGCCACTGAACACAAGTATTCTAAGTTAGGACATTTATGGGTGTGAAGGTGACTGAAGAATCAAATGAAGGGCATGGAACAATATGGAGTAATGTGAGCATCTATTGTGATATCTTTGGTTTTTGCTCTATTTATTTTGTCATAACTGAAAATACTTTGGGAGAAAAGAAGATCAAACTTAAATATGTTTTTATACTTCACAAAATTATATTTGGAAATCTATTTCAGTTTTTCTTCACCTTTCAACTTCCAACGGAACACAGGTCTTCAACATACTTCTTCCAGATCTTCTTCTCTCATGCCATCCCTTCCAATTCTTTCCATGTTTTACCTATCCTGTTAATATCAGTTTTCAGCTCTCTTTTCCAGGTATTTCTAGGCCTTCCTCTAATACTTCTTTCCCTGCGGGTTCCAAAACACTGCCTGTTTTTCTATGCTTCCAGAATATGTTGTCTAGAAAATCGACGACTAATTTACTGTGGTTGATTGCGAAGTTCTGTAAAGGATATGCCACGATTTTCATATTTCACTTGCTTTCTTTACCGAGTTATGCGTTAGTTAAGATGGTTAAAAGATGTATACATTTCATAGCGTGTTCAGTAAATAGTTAAATTATGTCCCTGATCATGTACAGCGGTAAACAGAAAAAACGCAGTCGAACCATATATGAAGGTATTGACATTTACTTAGTAACTAAACAAAGAACTTATGCACAAATCGTATTGGTGAAAAAATGCATGTCCTCAACTGTATTACTATTGCTTTTTTTGCTAGTGTTATGTTCTAGGCACTTAATAATAAATTATTATTCTTGAACAAGTCTCAGAATCTCAAATGTGTTCTGTACTTGATGTTAGATTCAGGTAATATTGCATCTGAAATGCCAAAGCCAGTATCTTTCTATACCAACTGTCCAGAAGGGACCAGACTGGCATACTTCGCCCCTTTCCCAGTATACCCAGCTTTCCCAGTATACAGACTTGAGAAAAAAAAGGGTGGCCCACTTACACCAGCGCCCAAGACAAGCTGACAAACCTAAGGCAGACGGCGGCCTTCATTAGAGAATCCAAAATCCCATTCTAGTGAGAACGCAGAAGAAGGAGTCTCTTTGTGATTGATATTTCAATTTCAATTGTTGTTAATTACGAAGCCAAGATATTAAACATGTGTAACATTATCAATACAGTCATTACTGATGATAATTCTGTGTTGAGATCTTGTTTTGTCAGCGAACATAATCTTAGTTGGCTTTGTTTTGATAAAGAAATTCTGCTATTCATTCACTCTGCTATTCTAACGAACATGATAATCTGTTTTAATCCCCTGACACTATTTAAAAAGAGAGCTACATCATGCGCGTATCTTATTTCTGGAATCATATCTCCACAAATTGTAAACAGATCAATATTTGTGTCATTTTGGTTAATTCTGAAATTTCTCATTATATTTTCTGTACAGATGTTAAATAAGAAAGGGGAGATGATGCAACATTGTCTTATTCCCCTTTGCACCTGGATCTATTCTGGTGTTTCATCAGTTATTCTAACAGCTGCTTGTTGTTTAGAATATAATGGTTACATTAAGTAGATCAGATGTGGAACGGGTTAGTGTAATGTATAAGCGTTTGCATATCGACGCGGACACGAGGGTTGTAGGTTTAATCTCATTCTCCACGTTCCACGAGTTAGGAGAGGAGTTGGTCTTCCTACCTCTTACACACTAGGGTCTTGTGAAGTGACTTCATACCCTACGGTCTGACAAGGCTGCCAGATATTTTATTTTATTTAGATCCAATGTGATGAAAACAAACCCCTAGTCTCTCATGTTATTCTGTAATTTCTGACAAATGTGTGCATATTCTTAAGTCTTGATGTAATCTACAGAACTACGTAGATCCACTCTCTAGTCCCTGCTTTTCTGGAACATGTTACTTATTTGTGATTCCTGGTACATCTGCAATGTCTTTTTCCCGATCCAGAAGCACATGAGCTTTCAGCTCTTCGGCTCGGTGCCATGGACATCGTAACCCTTCGGTTAATCTGGAGAACATGTGGCTTTTCTGCCAGCCCGCAGAATTGAACCGCACTAACAGGGGGCTTGTCACCCGCCGTCCAACTCGCTACGAACACGCTGGGCACTAAAACCCATCTAAACTACATATATTGTGTACTTTAACTTCCTTTCTATCCTTTTCATCATATGCTGCAGTACAATGCGTATGAAAATAGCTAGACGCCTGTAAAAAACAATGAACAGAAAATAAGACGCGTTCAGAAAAATTGATGAAATCAGATAAATTGCTGGTCAACCATTGGTAGAAACTAAAAAAATTTTAAAAGAGAAGATGGAGATATGTTGACGTGCTCTAAAAGACATGATAACAAATAACAAAAAAGTCATTGCATTTGGACGAGAAATGGTTCAAGAAAGAAATGACGCCCTTTGGAACGAATTGAAACAGGCGAGATATATCGGACTCAATTCCATATGAGATTTAACTAGTAGTCAAGGATAACACGGTATGGAGAAACTGTTTTCAGTCCATATGTAACGTATAACAGTACGAGAAGAAAACAGTATGTTAGTCTTATTTACATGTTACTATTTTCATTTCCTTGAACGTATCCACATCTTTCCATTTTAATATCTTCTTCTTCTTCAGCGTTCTCATTAGATTAGAATTTTGGATTCTCTAATAAAGGCAGCCGTCTGCCTTAGATTATCAGCCACGCCATACAGTTTGTCTTGGACGCTGGTGTAAGAGGGCCACCTCTTTCTTCTCAAGTCTGCATACTGGGGGCAGTTCTGTGGGACACAATTCCCATGATTTCTGCTTCCCCGTTTGTGTAGACCTCTTTCCGCAGTAAGTTTTGGTCACCCTCGTGATGGTAGGTCTGACATTCTTACTGCATGGCTAAATCTTCGAAGCAGAATGGCGACCGTAGAATCCGTAATCCCATTCCTCATTGTGATGGGTCGTTACACCATGTTATGCGCCTTACGGCCTGGTGCATCCGTTTTCTGCAAGCATTTGTTTCGGGTTAGCATTTCCTAGCGGACACGTGCATCCAACTTCATCCAAACCTCCTTTGTCGCCTCTTATGACATGCGTGGTAGGTAACAGTGTTTCTATTCTTAACACCCGAAATTTGGGCACCGGTAACAACTCGGACGCATTCTAATATCAGAACGTCTATTCTACTTCATGCGATCATTGTATGTATTTCTGGTCTTTCTAAATCTTTCTCCTGATTTCTCTTGCACATTTTGTGTATTTGACATTGTTTCGATCTACCTATGCCATCAATAGTATTCTTCTTTCTTCTATATGTCTTAATGACTGCGAGGTAACTACTACTATCTGTTTACTTTTCTAGGAATAGTGTTTTGAGAAATAAAGAAAGAAGTTCGGTCACTTAGTAAGAATGCCATCAAACTCCACAGTGTACAGAGTCGTCTACAACAAAACATCAAGAAAGAAGGCGAAAGATAGACCACGAAAATGATGGACAGATAGCATAGTGGAATCCTGTAAAAATAAAAAAACAAAAATAACTATCCCACAAGCCACTAGAGCAGCGCAAGATAAAAACAGAAAACCACGACACTGGGCAGCAACCAGGTAACAGTGTGACATTAAAATAAAAAAACATAATAAATGTGTTGCGCTGACAAGATAAGAACAGAACAGCACACACGCGTGTGTAGCTAATTTATCAGATATAATACCTACTTCAAGAAGCATCAGCATCTCAGATGTGTTCTATACATGATGTTATATTCAGGTGATAATGCTTTTAAATCGAAACGTATTCGTCATGTTTCTTCCAACACTTTCTTCTTCTTCTTTTGACAGCACACTGTTACCGGGTTGTTAACCTAGTGTCGTGATTTTATGCATTTGTCTTGTGCTTCTCTGGTGACTTGTGTTGACAGCACACTGTTACCGGGTTGTTAACCTAGTGTCGTGGTTTTCTGTGTCTTGCGCTGCTCGTGTGATGGTTTTCTTAGCTGGTTAGATGGTTATTCCCCTGGCAGAGTTCAACTACGTTATCTATCCATCTTTTTCTCGGTCTTCCTCCCGCCTTCCTTCCTGATATTCTGTTATGGAAAGCTTCATATGCAGTTTGGTCTGTTCGTATTCTTACTAAGTGGCCAAACCACTTCATTCTCTGTTTCGCTATATAGTTCAAGCACGGTCTTGTTCCAACACTTTAATCAGAATTATTATGAATTCTGCAACTAGTACAACTGATGCTCTGATTTGCAGTCTGTTCCTGAAAGTGTTTGCGTGGATGATACTTCTGGTCTCCATCTTTCTTGTATTAGAATGTAATATACTTGAATGATGGTCTTTTCATCTGGTAAGGTCAATGTACAGAACCTTCTGGGTCGATGTTTGTAATCGATCAATGTCTTTCTAAATATCAATTAGTTATTGTTTCTTCATTTTCGTTTCTATTTACAACACCAAATAGTTCTTGTATCTGTTCCTCTTCTTCCGTTCTTTTAATAGTAATAGGAACGATTTTTTCCATTCCTCGTCCTCTATGGATTATTCACGAGTAGTCAAAGAGTGGTGGCATCTGTGACTTAGGGATAGTGACTCGGTCTATTAACCACGACGTTCTGAGTTCGAATCACGCCGCAGACAGTTTGTTCGCAAACTGTTTCGCGTGGATTTTTACAAAATAACAATGGCACCACGTTCAGAAAGCAATGGCAAACTACTGAGCGTAATAATGCCTAGAAAAATCACAAACAGCGGTAAAAGCTAGGGTTGATTGACAACGTCCTGTAAAGGATATGCAATTAACTTTAGTCATAGAGTATAATATGACGCCTCTGATTTATTTTTGCGTTAATTACTGATTTCCTTATCATCCGTGTCCCTCACCATTCAGGTGAACCTTACCCCGACTTCAGATGTACTTGTAATTTAGATACCTAAGTAAACAATCACGATTTCCTGTAGTTCATCCGCATATTGTGTCCAAACGGAGAATGTTAGGCTTAAGCTGGCCTCGAGCCTGGAAGCTTGCACAGCACTATATCACTAGCGCCGGTGCTATTAACTTCGCTATTCGCGATAATCTCAAAAAGAACATTAAAGTCCACAATTAGAAAACGCTAAGAAACTATACAAACAGACACGCAATAATAAAGTCATAATAAAAGCTGAAAGAATTCGAGCATATTATTGCTTAGAAAGTTAGGAAATAATAGCCAAATCATAAATAGCATTTCGGAAAATGAACAGCTGTTTATATAATATATCTGTATCATGAGGAAATAGAGCATACTGAAAATCAATACTTGCAAGCATCGGATGATTATCTCCAAACCTAAAGCAAATCAATAATACAATTGGCAGAGGCGATTTATAAACTGCTGCCATCATACAACATCGATACCACTCTCAGTAGCTAATAGAATGCATAGGCATGCCAGGCAATAAAATTACAGTCCGGCAAGTTAAGCTATGTGAAAATAAGAATGAAAAACAGTAGCCTAAACAAACATGCAGTTAAAATATGACTGCAAATCAGCCTCATATACTTCCCCCATCATTTCCGGTATGGTAATCATGATAGAGATGAAATAGAAATGTTTCAATTGCATGTCGAAAAATAGACAACTTCTTCTTCGAAAGCTCCAAATCGACAACTTGTTAACCACTCTGTGTGATTTTTATGTGATCTGATCCTAAGAGCGATTGTACTTTGTGCCAGTTATGCGCCAACAAGTAGGCCAGCACATCCGATTTCTGCTTTTATTTACTAGGGTAGCTTCCCTAGGTCCTACATCAGTTGTTTTGTAGGTCGCATTTGTACTATTCTTTGCTCCCCTTGTGAGCCCCAGCACCACACGGGTGGAAAAGGCAACTTAAAGTGGTAAATGTCGGGACTGGTGACGCCACACTTTATTTTCAAATAAACACACCACTAGCTACTAACGAAGAAGATAACACAAAATCTAATCTGCTTATAAAGCTCAAAATTTCATTTAGGCACAAGATCGAAATGAATAAAAATTGTTGTTTCTCTGCCTTATGTGTTCTTAGAAGGGATTGGGAAAGATAATGATGATGATGATAAACAGCACACACGATTGGCTAAACCCATGGGCACATAGACGTCTTGGACGCTTGATGTATGCCGAATAGACTCATCCATACAAAACTAACATCAACAAACTACAACTTAAGGAATTAAGTATAATCTTTCAATCAATAAGATTACACACCAGACTCAACAAACACTTTAATGAAATAAATCTCGCACATTTATCAAACTGCCTCAAGTGCACTCAGATCATTAGAGACAGAAGAGTAGGTACTGCTTATATGATCAAACTCACAACCCAATGAAGTTATTGTTTAAGAGCTCCAACTTCTTCTTCTTCTTCTTCTTCGAACGCTTCCTAACGACCACTTGTTAAACCACTCTTGGTGATTTGTATGTGATTCGAGGCAAGGAGCGATTTACGGTGTCCCAGTTATGCGCCTACAAGTAGGCCAGCACATCCGATTTCTGCGATGCTTATTACTTACAAGGGTAGCTTCCCTAGGACCTACATCAGCTGCTTCTCACGAGATGCCTTGTAGGTCAGGGGCAGAGTGAAAAGTGTGTTTAACCAACGAGCTAAGGGAACCATCAGTAAGCATACACTTCGAGATCTGTTGGGAAAGACTGAGCACCTTTGGGTCTGCCCAGAGGACTGTGACGCTTGTTCAGAAACCAAGAATTATTGAAATTAAGCTGCAGTCATTAATGAGAATTATTGCAAAGTAATCCCCCGATGACATGATTATATCAACGACAACGATATTTCAAATGATTACAATTTTTGACACACTCCAAATTTAATTAGAAATGTGTACATCGACGTCGATCAAGATGAAGATACAGAAGCCGTTTGGCAACAGAATGTTAAACAGTGGTTTTTTTTTCTATTCGAATCTAATTTAACAGTATGTTTCTTTTACTCATAACATGTAGGCTAACAGGAAAGAACAAGACAAAAATTGGGAGAAGGCCTGTAAGCATATTTTTATTGTTTATTTTCCAAATTTAAATTTTTGAGTGATAGAGCAATGGTTAGTGCACTCGCTACTCATGCGCGTGATCCATGTTCGATTCCACAGTGGGAGTGGATTTTTTTTTTTTTCCGACTGTAAAATAGCACCAGTTAGGAGACAAGCGATATATATAGATAGATGCAACAGAATAACAACACAATTTGTCGTTTAGACGAAGTTTGATGTATATTTTCGTGACTAAGACGAAATGTGTTGTATTATTTCTCACATCTAGACAGTAGTTTGTATTCTTGCGCTAATATAGGCTGGTCTCTATAGCGTAGAGGTTAGGTGCTCACATCCCGTGCCAAAGGTAACCGGTACGCTCCCTCGTGGAACCATTGAGATATTTTTCCAGAGATCCCTGATCTAAGTGTCGGTGTCCAAGTCCTATCAGAGACTGGCGATAAAACGTTGGTACCGTCTTCAATTTCAGCACTAAAAGAACACTTGACAGTTCAAAATCGAGAAGAAATGGTTGTAAAGCCGTTGCTCGGGAAAACTTCATTAGGAAAAGATTTAAAATAAAATTCATACAAAATGTCTTCATTAAAATATTTTTACCATCTTCAATATTACATCGGGGAACCTTACCGGTGCTAAGAAGTTCCTGCACTGCAGCTGAGATCTTTATGTGTAATAAACAGATTGGATCACACATGGTTGCTCACTAAAGTGTAATGATGATGGTCCTATCAATATCTAATATAGACAATGTCCGTTGCACGTTTTCTCTAGTTTAGACAAAGTGTTTTGTATACTTTTTTTCTAGTTTAGACAAAGTGTTTTGTATACTTTTTTCTCTAGTTTAGACAAAGTGTTTTGTATACTTTTTTCTCTAGTTTAGACAAAGTGTTTTGTATACTTTTTTTCTAGTTTAGACAAAGTGTTTTGTATACTTTTTCTCTAGTTTAGACAAAGTGTTTTGTATACTTTTTCTCTAGTTTAGACAAAGTGTTTTGTATACTTTTTCTCTAGTTTAGACAAAGTGTTTTGTATACTTTTTTCTCTAGTTTAGACAAAGTGTTTTGTATACTTTTTCTCTAGTTTAGACAAAGTGTTTTGTATACTTTTTCTCTAGTTTAGACAAAGTGTTTTGTATACTTTTTCTCTAGTTTAGACAAAGTATTTGGTATACTTTTTCTCTAGTTTACACAAAGTGTTTTGTATATTTTTTCTCTAGCTTAGACAAAGTGTTTGGTATACTTTTTCTCTAGTTTAGACAAAGTGTTTTGTATACTTTTTTCTCTAATTTAGACAAAGTGTTTTGTATACTTTTTCTCTATTTTCGACAAAGTTTGCTGTAATCTTTCTCTCGCCTGTCTCTGTCTCTGCCTTTTACAAATGTGGCATATGCCCTCAACCAAATAATGCCAAGTCTTCCTATCTCTAGCTATCTCCTGCATCTCCCTCCAACTCTTTTTTATATTGTTTATCTCTGTCTCCATATACTTCTAGGCCTCCCTTTTCTTTCACTGACCCTATTGGTTCAGGAAAGGACCCTTACTGTTATATTCCCCTCTTGTTTTAAAGTAATCTTCTTTTATTCTTTATTATCTTCCTCATTTAGACTAACTTATCTCTTCTTTCTCTCCTATAGATTAAAAGGGATATATTTTTCTTTCTTATATTCTCTTCTATCTTTAAGTTTGTTAAGAAGCTGTTTTTCTTTTATTCCCGGCAAATGGTTTCTGCTAAATGTAATTTCAAGTTTAAACATCACGCTGGGTTTACTTGACCTAATGTAGATTTAATACATTGATATTCAACATCATGTAAAAGACACTTAGATTGAACATCAGAACACATTTAAAAAAAAATGTTTTCGGTTATCGGTTACTGAACCGACGTAATTGCATTTCGGGTAGACACAGTGGCGGCTCGTCATTAAGGGCCATATTGACCGGCCCCACCAAAAATAACGTGTAACGTGTATTTATTATTTAATGGATTAAAATATAACCTAACACAAAATCATGATTTTCCCGAATATGTGTGTCTGGCCCCCACCAACAGAAACGATCACGAGCCGCCACTGAGTAGACCCATAGGTGTTCAGTCTCCTCCAACACATGTCGAAGGTTATGCATACTGATGGTTCCCGTCGCTAGCTGATTATAAACATACTCCTCAATTTGTCCTTGGGGCATCCAGTTCTACTTGAACAACGGATAACTTTAAACTTCTAAAATCGTTTCAACATCTTTTCTAGTGTCTTCATCCAACAGGCTGTCGTGAAGAGACCGAAGTACATCCCCTTAACCTGCTTTGGCAATAGATGTTCTTCTTCTTTGCGTTCGTTCTTTATGACCAATTTTAATCACTCTTTGTGATATGTTTGATCTTTGCCAAGAACGTGTATACGTTGCACATTGGTTTGGTAAGCCCCTAAACACATATACTTCTACACGTTTAGGACATGTGCATCCGATTTCAACCAAACCTCCTTAGTCGCCTCTTACGACATGCATGACAGGTAACAGTGGTTCTATTCTTTACATCCCAAATTTGGGTCCCGGTAACCACTCGGGCGTGACAATAGATGATGTTGGTGCAAGCCTGTCCGTTCTCTCATCTATATATTTGTGTGTGCGTGTATATAAACATGTATATACTTATGTATAAGTATGTGTAGGTAAATACATATTCCCAGTGCATATTCCCAGTGGCAAAATATGGGTGTGAAGCCTGGACATTTAATAAAGCAGTGGAAAAACATATGTGTGCTTTTGATTATAAGTGTTACAGAAGAGTTCTTTGTATAGCTTGGACAGAGAAGAGAACAAATAGATCTATCCAGAAAGAACTCAAAATCAAAGAAAACTGGCTGATGATACAAGTAAAAAGAGAAAATTGAGATATTTTGGACATATAAAAAGACATGAAGGGCTGGAGTAGACCATCACGGAAGGTAGCATACCGGCAAAGAGAAGAAGAGGAAGACCACAGTGAAGATGGATTCAGGATGTAACTGATCATTTGAACATGACGGCTGTAGAGGCAGGACATCTGGCCTATGAGAGAGAGAAATTCCGGAGGACTTTGGGGTGGCAAAGTTCTGCTCAGGACAAGCTATTTGATGATGATGAGGTTAATATATATATATATACACCGTCAAACAAAACGTTAAGGACCTCTATTTAAAATAGCTAAAAGTGTTTTTTAAATTGAAATAAATTATATTTCATTAACATGTTATCTTACATTGAAATTTTGGAATAGGTACCAATTTATCACCTGTTTGAATGGCTACTAGTAGTCCTATTGAAAGGCCAAAACAGTACATGTTGAATGGCTGCCAGCAGTACATGTTGAATGGCTACCAGCAGTACATGTTGAATGGCTGCCAGCAGTAAAAGTACAAGGGACGGGAGCTAAGTTCAGCGAGTATATACAAAAATGGCTATTGCTAGGTCCACATTGGAGAAAGTCTCTCCCGTGTGTTCCGGAACTCGTTAGAGCAGCAAAGAATAGTACCACTGCATTCTACAAAGCATGTCGTAAAAGGTGACTGAGGCAGGGCCTAGGGAAGCTACCCTAGTAAATAAAAATCGTCTCAGAAATCGGATGTGCGGGCCTACTTGTAGTTGCATAACTGGCTCAACCTACAATCGCTCTTAGGCTCAGATCACATACACATCACAAAGATTGTTTAACAAGTGGTCGATGTGGAGCGTTCAAGAAGAAGAATGTGTTTTTTTAATTCCAACTTGGAGCAAATGTGATATTATTTTAAAAAAACATGATGTATGTGAAAGTCTATGGTATTGTTCTGTAAGCAGCAGTCACACAATTGACCTCACAATTAATAGTTTTGAAATCGGTGCACAGCAACGCGCATCAGTAACGTAAGCTAAATGATGTGTAGACTCACCGCCCACTTTGCAGGATATAAACTTTGTAACGTCCCCTCCTCATTATAACAGTTTGCCAACGCCCCCCTCTCACATATATATACATGCTCTATTTTCACTTTGACATAGAAAATTGATATATTCCTGTCATACATGGTGAATTTTCAAATGATTATATACATGCAATAGAAAAAAGATGAAAAAAATGGATCGTGTAAGATGGGCATAAGATGAAATAAAATACAGAATTAAAATTTTTAAAGATTATTCAATCGCAAAATCACGGAAAAATTCCCCCAAAGTATTTCTGATCCACTATGGCCCCCTGGAAGGCTACGGCGTCCACTGGGGGCGGTACAGCCCACTTTGGGAACCCATGATCTAACTAAACCAATAAAAACTGTCTACCCTAACCCAGATTGCGATAACTAGCACTGACTTGAGATCTCAGAACTGACCCTAGACTGCATTATCCTGATAGCCTACCGAGTGCAAACTACATCTTAGAAATGTCTAGCATATCCTGCAAGAGAACAAAACTAGAAGTTTCCTGATTCTCTAACGCTTTTTTCACTGAGAAATATATGTGTACACTTTTGATATATTAACAAAGTCTATCATAGATAGCTTTAAATTTCATTTTATGAAAATATTTACTTTATACATGTTTTGTTTTGTTTGTTTGCTTTTTTTTCTTCTTAATGAAATTAACCATTCTTTGTCATGTGTGGTTTGCGTCGAGAATGTGAGTACCTTGCGTTTTCGTTAGGTTCCTACTGCATGTAGAACAGGCATTTCTGAATTTTGCCAAATTTATGAATATTATCCAACAAAATACACATTTCTACAGACGGGTACCTGAAAGATTTTACAAACAGAATAAACACACTTTCTAGTACCACATCTGGTGTTATACTGCAGCATGGTATGAGATCTTATTGGTTATATTGAGACCGTCAGAGCTGACTTTTAACGTTTACATATTTAATAAGATGTTCTTTACGAAAGTCAACGCAAACAACGAAGAAGCATGTCAACAAACGCCGTCTCCCCATTAAACGTTGCCTGGAATGGATTTCTAGGAAATAATGTTTTTTTCTTCATTGTACATTCTAGCAATCTGCTGTCTATTCATTTTTTTTTACCGATCCAGAAGTACTTGAGCTTTCAGCTCTTCGCCTCGGTGCCACGGACATCGTAGCCCTTCGGTTCGGTGCCACGAATACCGTGAATCTGGTGAACCTGTGACTTTTCTGCCAGCCCGAGGAATTGAACCCGCACTCACAGGGAGCTTGTCACCCGTAGCCCAACGCGCTACGAACACGCTGGGCAGACGGGCGCCTGTTCATCTCTTAACGTTCCCTTTGCATTTACATCTTTGTCTTTCCCATGTTCTCATCTTTCAGTAAAAAATAAGTCTTTATCAAAGCTTCATGACTTGTCTTGTAATGTCAACAAAATAACACAGCTTACACATAAACTAGTACTGAATATATAATAACTATTTCTTCTTCAAACGTTCCATATCGATCACTTGTTAACTACAACATGTGAATTGAGCCTAATAGCGATTGTACGTTGTCTCAGATATGCGTATACAAGTTTGTCAGCACATTCGATTTTTGCAATGCTTTTTATTTACTAGAGTAGCTTTCCTAGGTCCTATATCAGACGCCTCTTTGCGGGACTCGGCACCAAACGGGCGATAGTAACTATTTAAATAGGATGTTTCTAATAATGTGTCTACCAGTTGATATCGGACTGTTCTTTATTCAATATCTCATTATTCATTATCGTATCCTGAGCAATACTTTGCCACCCTAACAATCCTTTGTAATTTCTCTCTCTCATAGTATAGATTCATCTCTTTCTCTCTCTCTCTCTCTCTCTCTCTCTCTCTCTCTCTGTAGCTGTCATGTTCAAATCATCGGGATGTCTTCTTCAATCCTTGGTGACTTTTTATATGTTCAAAATACTTCAATTTTTCTCAATCCTATATGTAACATCGTTCTGACTGCAATATGAAAATACGAAATGGTCACAATACCCATGTTACTCAAAAAGTAGTCTAGAATCGAACTTTATTACTTTACTATTCATTGCTATGACAACCACTCTGTACTGACATCCGTCTGACTACGTGAGCGAGGTATAGGGAGACTACGTTTTTAAAGGGCTCAATTTGGTAATGTGTGGTCGTTCACGACTGGGTTGCTTTTATTCAATAATCGAACGATGACTTGACAGAATCAGAAAAAAGCAAATGGACTACAAAGAACCGATGCTGCTATTTCCTTGCCGACGTTCAGCGGGGTATTATCAAATAGCCTGGCAATTTGTTCAGAGTGCTCACAAAATCTTTATTGGACATGTAAATTTAAAATAAGTATATATATATATATATATATATATATATATATATATATATATATATATATATATATATATATATATATATATAAAACACTCTTTAGTACAGAATTTAATTAATAAATATAGATGAAAAAAAACTGGTGGCTGTATTCTGTTTATTTTAATAAACGAAATAACAAACGGACCATTTAATTATTGTTGAATTGTTCACTTTTAACGCATCCTGCGCAATGAGCCGTGAGATTAGTAACCACGGAAGTTTTTTTTTCATGGAGTACTCTGTCACTGCTTATATTTATTCACTGTCACTATCCTGTTTAGTCGTTTAACTCAATCCATACAATGAACCACTATAGGAGCGTGCAAATGTGCGTCAACTATACCACCAGCCACTAAAGTGTCTTTTCACATAGAGCTCTTTCTTTCTAATGATATAGATTAATTTAATTCCTACTGCATACAAAATAAACACAAAATTTGTTGTGATAAAAAGCTGGTGTCATAAAACAATTGTGGTCAGAACTCATTATCAGTTATGGTATGGAAAGAGTTAAAGAAGTAATGGTTATCAATGTAGTATAGCAACGGCCCCTCATCATCTTCAATCTTCGTTGCGCTCAAGGACACATAAAACGGAGGCAAAACGTGCCCATTCATTTCGTTCTACCCCAAACCTAGTCCTATGCATATCTTTGATCTATAATTCAAAACTTCTCTTCTATGTACCCCTATGAGCTCCCTGTTTTAAGCTGCACATTCAGTGTTCACTATATTGCATGCATTGACGGTCGTTACATTATTTTCTTCACTATATTGCATGTATTGACGGTCTTTACATTATTTTCTCAACTTGAAGATACGTTCAATCTATCACCACCGTCTCTTTTGTATCTATTTAACAACAGCTCCTAAATCTGTTCATCTGTATCGTACATTTCTCTTCAAAGTACTTATTCAATCGTATATATTCTATGTTGTACGCTTTGGCCATGTACAGTTAGCTTTCTATCAATGTACAAACACGATATATATCATGCCATTTACACTGATTGAAAACAATAATAGCAATACACGTACATAAAGACGCATGTGTATTCAACAGATTCAATACTGAGGAAAACAAACCTCATTGTTTTATTTTATGGGGTACATCGTATTCTCATCTTTTTTCCAAGAAATGTTTTATATTTCAAGTATTGATAATTTCATGATAAAATTTCAGTTTTTGTTACCGCCTCTACAAACAAAAACAAAAAAGTATTCAGCTAGGGTAGTAGAAGAAGAGGACAGCAAAGAAAAGCATGCACTGTTAACATTAAGGATTTAACAGGAAAGACATTTTCGACAACTGTCAGCTTATCATAGGAAACATATCTTTGGAGGAACATATAGTATTGACAAGTTAAATCCTAGCACAACAGTCTTGCATTTAACCACAATAAGACAATATGATAATAGTTTTTAAATGTGAAGCAGACTAAGACTACTCCTATTATTTTTCTTTAAAATATTACCATCTCGTTTGTTTTTAAACTAGAAAAAGGCTCTAGTGCAGGACCGACTATCAAATATATTGACATGACACTGTTGAAATCCTCACTGGAATCAAAGATAATAGAGATAGAGAAAGAGAAAGACAATGATAAGTGTCTGTACCAGGGTCGCTGTGGCGTAGAGGCTAGGTGCTCGTCTCTAGTTTAAGAGGCACTTGGTTCGCTCCCTCGTGGAGCAATCGGGATATTTTTCCAGAGGTCCTTGATCTAAGTCTAGGCGAGCTCACGTTCCAAGTCCGATCGGAGACGGACGACAAAACATAGGTCCCGTGCTCAAGTTGAGCATATAAAATAAATCTTGGCAGTCCAAAACCGAAAGAGCAGGCTGGAAGATTGCTGCCTATGCAAAATAAATTAGAAAGATTAAAATATAACATTCCTCAAAATATTTTCACCATCTTCTAAATAAAATCGGGCCCCTCGCCAGTGCTACGTAGTTCGTGCACTGTCACTGAGATCTACCTGTGCAGAAAAGAGGTCGGAGCACACATGGCTACTCACCGAAGTGAAATGATGATGATCCTATCAGATCAATCAATAATAAGTGTGTGAAGTAAATATAAAGTAATAAACAAAGAACAGTTGAAAGAAATGTACTATGTCGGTAAGATAGATCAACTATTACATATTTATTGCTGACTGTTCGATGTGCAGATAGTTCATAGTATGATCCGACGCAATCAAGCTTATCGTGAAAGGGAATTAAAAATGGTCCCGCATGTATGCATATTAAATGTATCGTCTAATATAAGTATATGTACAAACAAGTATTGTATTATTGAATGTAGGGAATGAAAATAATCAAGTGTTACGTGGACTCGTTTTTGTTGTAGGAAGATGAAACGCTAGAATTAAACAAACGGATCGTTCCCTAGGGCTAGCTGCACTAGTAAATAAACAGCTGGCTGAAACCGGGTGGGCGGGTCTAGTCACCATGGGCGCATAATCGCACAACGTAGAACAACCGTTCGTGACAAAGGATCAATTATATATCACAAGAAGAATGATAAAACTGACCGTGAAGAGTGAACGAGAGAAGAGGAGGAAGAAACATACGGATAGTAGACAAACTCGAAACTTTAAAAATATAGAAATACAGAAAGTCGAAAAACATGGAAAAACATTGAAATATGGAAAAACAGAGACTCAAATAGTTTGGCCACTTGGTCAGAATGAACCCGAATACACCAGTTTTAAGAGCGCACAACCTAAAAATGGAATCATCAAGAGGATGAGGCAGACCAAGAAAAGATGGGTTGATGGAGTTACAGACATCTTAAAACTCCACAATACCACAGCATATCAAGCGACCGAGCGTGCATTATCTCAGAAACCGATCATCAGTTAAACTTGCTGCGCCTAACAGAAAAAAAAAGCAGAGAAGGACAAAAGAAAGAAAGACAGAAAGTCAAAAAAACACCATAGATCTACAATGTGTGTTCTGCGTCTAGCTCTGTATCCAGAAGAGCTGGGGTCGGCTAGTCTTTCTTAGAAAGGGATAACAGTGAAAATTAATAGCCTACTGATTACCTGCAGAACACACAAAAGTCAACTCTAATTTTCACTGGTGTAGACCGGGAAACTTTGACCACGAGGTCTAAAGCTTACAGGGCTGTTGCTCGTCTAGGAAAATAAATTTCCCTTGCTCAGGTTGTTTATGTTCTTGTCCGCTACTTAGGGGGGCGAACCCGAATCAAAAGCGTACAGAAACCGGATATGATTGTCGTCTACAGGTCTGTGGTGGTACATCTACAACAACTCACGCTCTAAGACGCAAATTACATAAAGAGCGGTTTATTAAGTTGTTGATGAAGAGCGAACAAAGTAGAAGAATAAGAATGCACATCGTGGACGGGATGTATAACTAATAAATACGTGCTGCAACACAACAACTAGGAGTAAAACAAGAACTACTTAAAGAAACAAACATTAGATAAATAGGAGGATATTTATGACACTTTGCTGAAGACCAGAATAGAAGGGATAATTATTTGAGGACAGAGCTATGGTAAGACAGATATATATTTGAGCAGTAAACATTAAGAGATCACCATACAGCAGCCTGTTAGTGTACCATCTTGACATGGAACGGAACTTGCTGGAAATTCATTGCTGCTAATCTTCGATGTTGAGACAGTAAATGATGATAATGATGATGATGATAACGATGATTAAGAAAGTAAACTGTTTTTTTTCAAATGTTCATAAATGTTCACTTGTTCATTTTATGTTGCCTCCTACTTTGTTTGTGTTTTTCTTAAAGTACAAGATATGCCCTACTGACAGATGCATATGTGCCACTAGTTATTGGTTACTAAACTGGTGTCATTGCACTCCAGGCAGACCAATAAGTCTCCCCCAACAGATATTGAAGAGCATGCATACTGATGGTTCGCGTGGCCTCTACCTCTTCTTTTGTATGCATATCAGTTATCAGTTATATGAGGACTATCATCATAGCACACCGGATATGTCCATAGGTGCTCCGATCTCCGCCTCAGCAAATCCAGCAGCGTCCAGCGGTCAACACGCCAGTTCGATGTTGATTAATCAATCTCTTTGCATATTTAGTATGTCGTTCTTTTCGGCTGCACCAATATTGACACCCATCTCTTTCAATCTGGTCAGCGAGTGGGATTTACAGCCCTGAAACTCCTCTGTTCGGAAAGACTCTTGCCTGATCTGCTGAAGGACCAGTCAATAGTGCACGAGCTCTGTAGCACCGACTGGAGCTCATTACATAATGAGTGCCATCAATAAAACGACAGACACACACACCTGCAAGAATATACGATGAACAGAGGAACCACACATGCCAGTTTAAGACACGCAATATGGACATATATACACGTTATATACACAGACTCCAGTTGATCATTATCTACTCTAGAAGTATACAAATCGATGTTTGAAAGCGTTAAAAGAAGAAGCAGAAGTTTGTTTTTAAAAGCTGATTGCTTTACAGGTTGCAGATTACTGTTCGAGCAGCAGACGGTCCCACCAGATGCATGTCTGAGCCCTCTGCTTTAGCTAAATCGCCAGATTCAGACAAATATAAACTTACATTAATGTGTCTATCGTCAGTCGCTAGTGTATGTACATCACGAATAAGATAAATGAGCTCACGCTCAAAGACGTCCGAACATATACACGCCGCTCTGTGTGGTCCAGAAGAGCATGTCTTTCTGTTATTGATATCACCACGTAGCAGTAGTAGTAGTATATGCGAGGCTTGTCTCCCTTCATGCTAGCTAGTGGTTATATAATGAACACAAGAACACAAACACAGTTGTATTTTTATACACATGTTTATCTCAACTAATTTCAACAAAATGCTTCTTCTTCTTCGTCTTTACATATTTTTATAATTTCTTTTTTCTTATACAGTTCTGACCTTCTTCTTAAACGTTTATTCTTCTTCCTTCTTTGCGTTCGTTTTTTACTACCAATTTGAATCACTCTTTGTGATTTGTTTGATCATTGTCAAGAAGATACGTTGCACATTGGTTTGGTAGGCCCCTAAATGCATAGACTTCTACACGTGTAGTACACGTGCATCCGATTTCAGCCAAAACTCCTTAGTCGTCTCTTACGACATGCGTGGCAGGTAACAGTGGTTCTATTCTTTACACCCCAAATTTGGGCCCCGGTAACCACTCGGGCGAAAAACGTTTATTCTACTTTTTTCCTTTTTTTATTTTTAATAATGACATTTCTTATCCTAAATCTATTGACAATATTTTTTTCTTTTCGAAACAAGTAAATACAAAGTACTGTAGTTTTACAAAGTGCATAAACAATATACAACGACGTTTCGACCAAAAGGTCTTTACTAAGTAAAGGATACACCAGAAGCAAAGAGATATAAACAATCAGACAATAAATCCTAAACGGGAATAAAATGAAATAATTTCGTCATTGCTACATAGTTTTACTGCAGTCTTCGCTTATAACGATAATCTTATTGTTTTTTATATTTTCTCTTTGTCTCCTTCTACTGCTCAGTATTCATGTATTTGTCAGTGATATAAGTCTACTGTCCCTTTGTTCCTTTAGGGTATGCAACAAGTGTGACACAGGAACCATCAGTATACATGATCTTCTTCATGTTTAGACAAGCAGTTGCTACAAGTTATTGTCGTGAGTGTTTAGTAAACTATATCGAAGAATCTAGTCTTCACATTGATGCCTATTCTGCTGGAAGAATCTAGTCTTCACACTGATGCCTAGTTCTGCTGGAAAGAATCTAGTCTTCACATGATACTATTTCAACTATAACACATTCTGCTGGAAGAATCTTTGCTTACGCTGATGCATATTCTGCTGGCAATAAAGTCGCATTAGCAACCTTTAACTTTTTTTTTTTCGATCCAGAAGCACTTGAGCTGAAAGCTCTTCGGCTCGATGTCATGGACATCGTAAACCCTTCGGTTCGGTGCCACGAACACCGTAAATCTGGGGAACCTGGAGCTTTTCTGCCAGTCCGCGGAGTTGAACCCGCACATACAGAGGACTTGTCACCCGTAGTCCAACGCGCTACGAACACGCTGGGCACGCGGGCTAACCCCTTTAACTCTTAGTATACACACACGAAAACCGAATTTATATGTGATATATTTACAAATATAACAACCATTTGTGGGCTATAAGCATTTGTGGGCTATAAGCATTTGCGGGCTATAAGCATTTGCGGACTATAAGCATTTGTGGACTATAAGCATTTGTGGACTATAAGCATTTGTGGACCATAAGCATTTGTGGGCTATAAGCATTTGTGGACTATAAGCATTTGTGGACTATAAGCATTTGTGCGCTATAAGCATTTGCGGGCTATAAGCATTTGTGGACTATAAGCATTTGTGCACTATAAGCATTTGCGGGCTATAAGCATTTGTGGACTATAAGCATTTGTGGACTATAAGCATTTGTGCACTATAAGCATTTGTGCACTATAAGCATGTGTGGACCATAAGCATTTGTGGGCTATAAGCATTTGTGGACTATAAGCATTTGTGGGCTATAAGCATTTGTGGACTATAAGCATTTGCGGGCTATAAGCATTTGTGGACTATAAGCATTTGTGGACTATAAGCATTTGTGGACCATAAGCATTTGTGGGCTATAAGCATTTGTGGGCTATAAGCATTTGTGGGCGTCTGTAGCTTAGACGGGAATGAGCTCAATCACAACCCAAGCGTACCTGGTTCAAACCCTGTCAGAAGTAAATTCGTTCCCGTGAAATTGTACGAATGTAAAAATAGATCGCACCATTCAGAAAGCACTGACAAACTACTACACGTATAAGTGGTGCCTAGAAAAAGCAACGACTCGTTTACTGTTGTTGATAGTTAAGTCCAACAAACTTTAGTCCTCTAAACAAACATATAACTTCATTGTGTTAAGTACCGGAACATTTCATCATGAAACAGAATGTGCAGAAATGAAAGCAGTATTTGATAGTTTCACAAGCTGTATCTTACAAAACGTCATACGCAGATAGCATCAATTTAACATTGTGAATATTGTTATTGACAAAACTTTCGGTACGTGAGACGACTTGTCGGAAAATTTGTACTTTCCGAATGCTTTTTCATAATGGTTTGTCGTTATGTGAGAGTTTTTCTTTCTCTCTTTTTTTTTTTCGATCCAGAAGCACTTGAGCTTTCAGCTCTTCGGCTCGTGCCATGGACATCGTAACCCTTCGGTTCGGTGCCACGAACACCGTGAATCTGGGGAACCTGTGGCTTTTCTGCCAGCCCGCGGAATTGAACCCGCACTCACAGAGGGCTATTATGTGAGAGTTAAAACGTCACCTTCTTATTATGCGAACGCTCCATATCGACCACTTGTTAAACCACTCAGTGTGATCTGTATTGTACGTTGTTCCAGTTAAGCCTCTACAAGTATACCAGCACATACGATTTCTGCGACTCTTTTAATTCACTAGGGTAGCCTCCCTAGGCTCCTACCTCAGTCTCCTCTTACGACATGACTTGTAGATCGCAACGTTACGATTCATTGTTCACTTGTGAGCCCCAGAAACAAATGGGAGAAAGCTATAACAAAAGTTTTAAACGAGACTGTCGCCAACTTTGAGCTAGGGCCCATCTCGCTGAAAGAGACAAAACTTAAATAGAGTAATAAGCGCACTAGCGTCGATTATATCCATATTTGTGTTCTAATGATACAATGTCAGAAATACAACACAGCATTCTCTAGTGCAGATTTGTTTTGGTAATATATGTTGGCATTGGAAACGAGACCTCTGTATTATGCAGAGCACTGTTTCTCTCAACTAGGAGAGAAGTCTACCAAGATCCGCTATTCAAAGACTTGGGACAATATTTGATTCAAGTACCAAGCCGCCAGGATAGGACTCCTCCACAAATATTCAATTCCAAAATCAATCACTGAACGTTAGTATAGTCGGCTCGAGCCTGCGGATTTCTTTTCACTACTTCAGGATTCTGTGTTTTGTGTGTATCAAACGGTAGAAGAAAACTAGTCACGACAGAGATGACATGTCTACTAAGAATGATGAGAGTATCAAGAAGAAAACTAGTCACGACAGAGATGAAGTGTCTACTCAGAATAATGAGAGTATCAAGAAGAAAACTAGTCACGACAGAGATGAAGTGTCTACTCAGAATAATGGAGTATCAAGAAGAAAACTAGTCACGACAGAGATGAAGTGTCTACTCAGAATAATGAGAGTATCAAGAAGAAAACTAGTCACGACAGAGATGAAGTGTCTACTCAGAATGATTGGAGTATCAAGAAGAGACCGGTTTAAAAATGAAGACATTAAGAAAAAACGTGGGTACACATAACATCAATACTGAACTTCATCAAGAAACAACAAATTAAATGATTAGGCCACATAAGCAAATTACCAAAAGTCCGTGCGCCTAAAGAGCAATGTTATTCCGATACAGTGGATACAAAGCAAAAGACCGTCAGTGCAAAAGGTGAACCCTTATAAATAAGAAAGGTGAACCCCTATAAATAAAAGAGGCGGTGAAAAACACTATTTATGAAGCACACACAAAATCCCGTTCTACAAATCTCTTCTTATCTTGACAATGTCAGGCAAACCACGTTTTGAGAAAGAAAATAAGACGGGTTCTGTATAATTTACAAACGGAAGACATATTAAATAAAACAATGTGTTTCTTCTAGAGTATATGACAAAACTGGATGGCTAAGTAAGTCAATTAACCCTTTCGCTGTTACATACTTTCCGAAGGCTGTGCTAAAAATAGATATTCTTGTTTCTAGATCACAAACGTGAATATACGCCTATAGCAGTGACAGTAGCAATGTATAACGTATTAACACGTCTTTAGCCCACAGAGAAGAGATAATAACAGACGTGTTAATGCATCTTTAGAAGTGAATGGGAAAATGTATATATACGTCCTTAGCAGCTAAAGGGTTAAGTGGCTAGGACACCTCTCAGATGGACATCGGATGGGAAGAGAAGGTCTGGGCGTTCAAAGGAAACATGGAGAAGAACGGTGGAGAGTTGAAGGAGTGTGGCTTGACGTGGGAGACGGTTGGTAGAAAGGGAGCAGAACGGCAATAGTGAAAGTCTCTTGTGGAAGCCTTATGTGTCAATCGGGACACGAAGAGAATATAGATAGAATGAAGTCAATATGTTTGCTTATCAACAGTTTTGTTACGAGTGTTAACTAGAGGGAATACAAGAATATATCATATACAATAAAATAATTTCCCGTAGTTTTTTCAGACCGTGTGGTGTGAAGTCACTTCGCCTCACATTTCTAGACCCTAGTATGCAAGTTGTAGGAGGGACAATTCCTTTCTTCACGTGTGGAACGTCAGGTGTGGGATTGAATCCACAATCCTCTTGTGTCCGAATCGATAAACGAGCGCTTTATGCATTATGCTAATCCGTCTTATGTACAAAGGGCAAATTTGTAATTATTCCACAAATGTTAGAACGATTTCTTAACCAGGTTGATATGTGTGCTCGCTGCATGAGATAGGACAAGATACGTCAACGATAATTGACGAGCAATAATAAAAATAGACCAAACATTGCACAAATACAACGCAGAAAGCATGTGAAAATGTCGGTTTCTGGTAATCGTTTTTTAGCCATTCATATGTTAAAAGTGAGGGTGGAAAAAACTATGACGAATTCTACAGTTAAGACGTGTGTAACATCACTAAAAGAAGAAGAAGAAGAAGAAGAAGAAGAAGATATTGAGAAGAACAAGATGTGTGTATGCAGCGCTGTGAGTCACGTCGTTTAAGTGATCTGGACGTTTAAAGCCGAAGTATGGATTTCGTTCGTTCGTGAATAGAACGGCGCGGTTCAGATTCAAAATCACGACATTCGGAACGCAGGCAAGTGCTTAACCACTTAACTACAGAGACTCCATTATGTGATATTTTGTACGAAAGTATTCATTGGTGAAATATGAAGACTCCATACTTGTTTATTTGTTATATAGCGGATTATCAGTTATCAGATATTAGTTATATGAGGACTATCATCATAGCACTCGGACATGTCCATAGGTGCTCCGATCTCCGTCTCAGCAAATCCAGCAGCGTCCAGCGACCCAACACGCCAGTTCGATGTTGATTAATGAATATCTTTGCATATTTAGTATGTCGTTCTTTTCGGGCTGCACCAATATTGACACCCATCTCTTTCAATCTGGTTAGCGGATTAAAGACTATTTAAGTCGAGGCACGCTCTTTCAACCTAAGTCGAACCTTTCATTGGTTATATCAGATAGTGTATGGGAGCAGGTGGTGGATGAGTGCAAGAGCAGCTGACAGTGTCAATGGTTATGGTCTCAGAACTCACGACGGTAGGTAGAGGATCTCTGTAATAGAGACAATGGCTGCGGTCATAGACAGTATGGTCACTGCCAGGAAGGTAGGCAGAGGATATCTGTAATAGAGACAATGGCTGCGGTCATAGACAAGTATGGTCACTGCCAGGAAGGTAGGCAGAGGATCTCTGTAATAGAGACAATGGCTGCGGTCATAGACAAGTATGGTCACTGCCAGGAAGGTAGACAGAGGATCTCTGTAATAGAGACAATGGCTGCGGTCATGACCAAGTATGGTCACTGCCAGGAAGGTAGGCAGAGGATCTCTGTAATAGAGACAATGGCTGCGGTCATAGACAAGTATGGTCACTGCCAGGAAGGTAGGCAGAGGATCTCTGTAATAGAGACAATGGTTGCGGTCATAGACCAGTATGGTCACTGCCAGGAAGGTAGGCAGAGGATCTCTGTAATAGAGACAATGGTTGCGGTCATAGACCAGTATGGTCACTGCCAGGAAGGTAGGCAGAGGATCTCTGTAATAGAGACAATGGCTGCGGTCATAGACCAGTATGGTCACTGCCAGGAAGGTAGACAGAGGATCTCTGTAATAGAGACAATGGCTGCGGTCATAGACCAGTATGGTCACTGCCAGGAAGGTAGGCAGAGGATCTCTGTAATAGAGACAATGGCTGCGGTCATAGACCAGTATGGTCACTGCCAGGAAGGTAGGCAGAGGATCTCTGTAATAGAGACAATGGCTGCAGTCATAGACCAGTATGGTCACTGCCAGGAAGGTAGGCAGAGGATCTCTGTAATAGAGACAATGGCTGCGGTCATAGACCAGTATGGTCACTGTCAGAGGAAGAGAAAGCAATGGCAGACTACATTCCAAGACAATGCCTAGAAAACCCTAACAATAATATGTAATACAAGAAGAGTCCTACGTATATCAGGGAGAGAGAAGAGAACAAATAGATCTATCCAGAAAGAACTCAAAGTAAAAAATACTGGCTGATGCTACAAATAAGAAAGAGAAAATTGAGATATTTTGGACATATAATAAGACATGAAGAACTGGAGAAGACCATCATGGAAGGAGGCATTCCGGCAAAAGAAAAGAAGAGGAAGACCACGGAGAAGATGGATTCAGGATGTATCCGATGGTTCGAACATAACGGCTGCAGAGGCAGGACATCTGGTCTATGAGAGAGAGAAATTCCGGAAAACTGTTGAGATGGCAAAGTTCTGCTTACGACAATCTATTTGATGATGATGATGATGATCAGAGAAGGTATGCCAACAGGTATGAAAAACAAGAATTAACTTGTTTTCGGAGAATCGAAGTTATTAGTATGATAAGCTCTTCTATATGTGCAGAAAGTGGGCATGATCGGGTGTAATTAAAAACTCGTAGCAAAGACTAAACTAAGTAATGGAGAACAAAACAAACATTGATTCCGTGAGAGACGTGCTAATATGTCAAATATACGTGTCTTGAATGCAGACTTGACATTCCTTGACAGTAGATATCATATTTTTGGCTAACATTGTGTCTTCGTGTATAAAAATATCACTAAACATAATTCTTTCTTCAGCTGCTTCTGATGCAGAGATAGTGAACAAACATATACAATTTGTTGTTATTTTTCCATGTCTTCCCAAGTTATATTAATACTTGTTTCTGGCTTTCTTCTCATTGTGTTTTTTAGTCTGTTTCTCTCTCTCACAGATTTCACAACACGACCCGGTTGGCTATTTTATAAACTGATATTCGTATGTATGCTTATTCAGAAAGGAATGAATTCTCTTCCTTCTGCTTCCCTTTTCGAACATTTGGGGTTCATTGCTCATCATCATCAGGTGCCGTGCCGGCTGGCGTAGGCGATCATGGATCTCCACAAATCTATGTCTTTGGTGTTTGCTATCAACTCAGATGTTGACGCTCCATCGTGCCATGAAGTCAGGCTATTCAACATTTTCTCTCTCTGTCTTCCTCTGTCTCGTCTACCCTCGATGTTACCGGTTGTCAGAATGTGTTCTAAATCTCCCTCCTCATCACATGTCCGAAAAATGATGACTGCCTCTTTCTTATATTGATGATAAGCTTTCTCTGTGTCTTGATCTCATTCAGCACCTCAACATTAGTCATTTTAGCAGTCCATGGGATTCTCATCATTCTTCTGTAAAACCACATTTCTGTGGCCCTCGGGGATTTTTCGATCTGTGTGTTCATTGTGCATGACTCGCATTGCTACAGATATAATGGTTTTTTGGGTTTTTTGCGTTCGTTCTTTACGACCAATTTTAATCACTCTTTGTGATATGTTTGATCTTTGCCAAGAACGTGTATACGTTGCACATTGGTTTGTGAGGCCCTAAACGCATAGACTTCTACACGTTTAGGACATGTGCATCCGATTTCAGCCAACAGATATCATAAGCTTCCATTCATCTTAGTTCTTAACCTTCTCTTTCCCAAGTGCTGATTCCTAGTATTTCTATATCTACTTCAATGTTTTTTCCTTCGTCTGCCTTGTTGTATCTTTTCCTTCATCTTTTTCTTTTTGATAAATGCAGATTTAGGCTCTTTATTCTCTACTATTATTCCAACATGCCTTATCCAACGTATTCTATTAACCTTTATGATATGACGATTAATTAACCTTAACCTAAATTAATGAGGATTTAAACAAATTATACATTTCTTTATTGTTTCTCATTCTTCATTATATACTATTTTTATCCTTGTTGTTCCCAAAGATTCGTCTTAAGATTATATTTTTACATGTCTTCCATAATTTTGCATCCTGTTTTATTATCATTCAGGTTTCCGATCCATATAGAACAATTGGTCCTGTTACAACTGTGTATATTGTTATCTTGGTTAAGGGGTCTCTGTGGCTAAGTGATTAAGCCCTTTGCCTTGTGAATCGAAGGTCGTGGGTTCGAGTCCGGACCGGACCGTTCTGTTCACGAGTGCAGTTTTCCAGAGACCCCTAGGATTGTTGCTGAAGCTACGGAGTTCGTGCTTTGTGCAATACGCTCAGTAGGTGGCGTGCCATTTCTGCTGAGAGGGACCGAGCCATATGGGGTAAACCCGGTGCAATGAAGTCAATCCTTCGGCTTTAAAACCCTTTTTTTAAAACCCTTGGTTTTACCTGACAGTCGATTCGATTTTAACAGTTGTTCGGACAATTTGGTTGCAAATTGTTTCGCGTGGAATTTTACAAAAGGACGATGGCTCCACCCATTCAGAAAGCAATGGCAAACTACTGAACGTAATAATGCCTAGAAAAAACACAAACAGCGTTAAAAGCTGGGGTTGATTCACAAAGTCCTGTAAAGGATATGCAATTAACTTTTTAACTATAGAGGTAAAGTATACCTTATTTTCTGATTATATTCTGGACTTGATTTCTTCTCTTAATATGTTAAAGCTATTGAAGTTTGTGCTCACGTACTGAAATGTTTCTGTTCTATTGGTTTTGTTATATTATCTTTTTTGTTTATGAACAAAAGTATAAAGCATAGAATTGAAAATTAGCATTTTTATATCTTTATATCTTCAAGTTTTCGTTTCTATGACATTTATCACGAAATAGCTTCTCCTCAGCAGAACTTTGTAACCCTAACAGTCCTTCAGAATGTATCTCTACCTCATATGCCATATGTCCCGCCTCTGCAGCTATGATGATTCAAATCATCAGTCACATCATCAATCCATTTTCTCCGAGGTCGTCTTCTTCTCCTCTTTGCTGGGATATCTCCCTCCATAATATCTTTTTATTTGTCCAGAATACTTCAATTTGCTCATTCTTATTTGTAGTATCAACCTATTTAAATTCTATTTTGAGTTATTTCTGTGTGTATATATATATATATTTGACCTCTGCTCTGTCCTCAATATACGGAGAACTCTTCTGTAACATTTACATTCAAAATTGTATAAGACTATTATATTAATATTATATTATTTCAATATTATATTACTCAATGATAGTACACAACATACTATCACACAGGTAAGCAAATTGCTGAACATTCTACAGACAATGTAATTTATACCATCCCACTGTGGACCATATTTTCTTCCTCACATAGCAACCAAATCTGACAAGCAGACGTTTGATTCATCATATCTAATTTGACCGGATATCCGTTATACTGACAAGACAACAAGGAAGAATTAGAGATAGCATACGATTTCGTGAGACTGGTTTCTAATGAATGTTAGAAAAATGAAAGCGAGCAGAAAAGTTTTGTTCTACTTTTTACATTTATACGAAACTCATCATTCGGATAGCTTTTGGAAGTAATCAATACACGCTCGCTAAGATACTAACATAAAACAAGATCTTACAGCGTGAAGTCAAGATACTAACATAAAACAAGATCTTACAGCGTGAAGTCAAGATACTAACATAAAACAAGATCTTACAGAGTGAAGTCAAGATACTAACAAAAAACAAGATCTTACAGAGTGAAGTCAAGATACTGACATAAAACAAGATCTTACAGACTGAAGTCACAGATACTAACATAAAACAAGATCTTAAAAGAGTGAAGTCAAGATACTAACATAAAACAAGATCTTACAGCGTGAAGACAAGATACTAACAAAAAACAAGATCTTACAGAGTGAAGTCAAGATACTAATATAAAACATTATCTTACAGCGTGAAGTCAAGATACTAACATAACACAAGATCTTACAGAGTGAAGTCAAGATACTAACATAAAACAAGATCTTACAGAGTGAAGTCAAGATACTAACATAAAACAAGATCTTAAAAGAGTGAAGTCAAGATACTAACATAAAACAAGATCTTACAGCGTGAAGACAAGATACTAACAAAAAACAAGATCTTACAGAGTGAAGTCAAGATACTAATATAAAACAATATCTTACAGCGTGAAGTCAAGATACTAACATAACACAAGATCTTACAGAGTGAAGTCAAGATACTAACATAAAACAAGATCTTACAGAGTGAAGTCAATGATACTAACATAAAACAAGATCTTACAGAGTGAAGTCAATGATACTAACATAAAACAAGATCTTACAGACTGAAGTCACAGATACTAACATAAAACAAGATCTTACAGAGTGAAGTCAAGATACTAACATAAAACAAGATCTTACAGAGTGAAGTCAATGATACTAACATAAAACAAGATCTTACAGAGTGAAGTCAATGATACTAACATAAAACAAGATCTTACAGAGTGAAGTCACAGATACTAACATAAAACAAGATCTTACAGAGTGAAGTCAAGATACTAACATAAAACAAGATCTTACAGAGTGAAGTCAATGATACTAACATAAAACAAGATCTTACAGACTGAAGTCACAGATACTAACATAAAACAAGATCTTACAGAGTGAAGTCAAGATACTAACATAAAACAAGATCTTACAGAGTGAAGTCAATGATACTAACATAAAACAAGATCTTACAGAGTGAAGTCAATGATACTAACATAAAACAAGATCTTACAGACTGAAGTCACAGATACTAACATAAAACAAGATCTTACAGCGTGAAGTCAAAGATACTAACATAAAACAAGATCTTACAGAGTGAAGTCAATGATACTAACATAAAACAAGATCTTACAGAGTGAAGTCACAGATACTAACATAAAACAAGATCTTACAGACTGAAGTCACAGATACTAACATAAAACAAGATCTTACAGAGTGAAGTCACAGATACTAACATAAAACAAGATCTTACAGAGTGAAGTCAAGATACTAACATAAAACAAGATCTTACAGAGTGAAGTCAAGATACTAACATAAAACAAGATCTTACAGAGTGAAGTCAAGATACTAACATAAAACAAGATCTTACAGAGTGAGACAAGATACTAACATAAAACAAGATCTTACAGAGTGAAGTCAAGATACTAACATAAAACAAGATTTTACAGAGTGAAAACAAGATACTAACATAAAACAAGATCTTACAGAGTGAAGTCAAGATACTAACATAAAACAAGATCTTACAGCGTGAAGACAAGATACTAACAAAAAACAAGATCTTACAGAGTGAAGTCAAGATACTAATATAAAACATTATCTTACAGCGTGAAGTCAAGATACTAACATAACACAAGATCTTACAGAGTGAAGTCAAGATACTAACATAAAACAAGATCTTACAGAGTGAAGTCAAGATACTAACATAAAACAAGATCTTAAAAGAGTGAAGTCAAGATACTAACATAAAACAAGATCTTACAGCGTGAAGACAAGATACTAACAAAAAACAAGATCTTACAGAGTGAAGTCAAGATACTAATATAAAACAATATCTTACAGCGTGAAGTCAAGATACTAACATAACACAAGATCTTACAGAGTGAAGTCAAGATACTAACATAAAACAAGATCTTACAGAGTGAAGTCAATGATACTAACATAAAACAAGATCTTACAGAGTGAAGTCAATGATACTAACATAAAACAAGATCTTACAGACTGAAGTCACAGATACTAACATAAAACAAGATCTTACAGAGTGAAGTCAAGATACTAACATAAAACAAGATCTTACAGAGTGAAGTCAATGATACTAACATAAAACAAGATCTTACAGAGTGAAGTCAATGATACTAACATAAAACAAGATCTTACAGAGTGAAGTCACAGATACTAACATAAAACAAGATCTTACAGAGTGAAGTCAAGATACTAACATAAAACAAGATCTTACAGAGTGAAGTCAATGATACTAACATAAAACAAGATCTTACAGACTGAAGTCACAGATACTAACATAAAACAAGATCTTACAGAGTGAAGTCAAGATACTAACATAAAACAAGATCTTACAGAGTGAAGTCAATGATACTAACATAAAACAAGATCTTACAGAGTGAAGTCAATGATACTAACATAAAACAAGATCTTACAGACTGAAGTCACAGATACTAACATAAAACAAGATCTTACAGCGTGAAGTCAAAGATACTAACATAAAACAAGATCTTACAGAGTGAAGTCAATGATACTAACATAAAACAAGATCTTACAGAGTGAAGTCACAGATACTAACATAAAACAAGATCTTACAGACTGAAGTCACAGATACTAACATAAAACAAGATCTTACAGAGTGAAGTCACAGATACTAACATAAAACAAGATCTTACAGAGTGAAGTCAAGATACTAACATAAAACAAGATCTTACAGAGTGAAGTCAAGATACTAACATAAAACAAGATCTTACAGAGTGAAGTCAAGATACTAACATAAAACAAGATCTTACAGAGTGAGACAAGATACTAACATAAAACAAGATCTTACAGAGTGAAGTCAAGATACTAACATAAAACAAGATTTTACAGAGTGAAAACAAGATACTAACATAAAACAAGATCTTACAGAGTGAAGTCAAGATACTAACATAAAACAAGATCTTACAAAGTGAAGTCAAGATACTAACATAAAACAAGATCTTACAGAGTGAAGTCAATGATACTAACATAAAACAAGATCTTACAGAGTGAAGTCAAGACACTAACATAAAACAAGATCTTACAGAGTGAAGTCAAGATACTAACATAAAACAAGATCTTACAGAGTGAAGACAAGATACTAACATAAAACAAGATCTTACAAAGTGAAGTCAAGATACTAACATAAAACACGATCTTACAGAGTGAAGTCAAGATACTAACATAAAACACGATCTTACAGAGTGAAGTCAAGATACTAACATAAAACAATATCTTACAGCGTGAAGTCAAGATACTAACATAAAACAAGATCTTACAGACTGAAGTCACAGATACTAACATAAAACAATATCTTGCAGCGTGAAGTCAAGATACTAACATAAAACAAGATCTTACAGGGTGAAATCAAGATGCTATGGAATACCGGCCACAGAAATAAACGTTATCAAAAGCGTATATGATGGCCCACAGTGTGCAAGCAAGCAAGCAGTTCCACTGACGAGGGGAAAAAAGTGACTAGTTCATGGTTGAAACCGGAGTAAAGCATGGTTGTATGTTATCTTCATAGTTTCTCAGGTGGTCATTGACTGGGTGATGAGAAAATGTTGAAGAGGAGAAACTGATATCCATTTGATTGTAAAAAATACAAATGGAAGATGTGGATTCTACAGATGCCTTGTTAAGTAAAACCATCCAAGATATGCAAAGAGAAACAGACAACTTATCATCTATAGCATCAAAAGTTGGACTGTAGATAAGCTATGAATGCACAAATATAATGAAGACATCTATGACAAGTAATGCAAATTTCACGCTGAAATACACAAATGATAAAAATAACAGAGCAGTTTTCCTATTTGGGTAACAATTTTGATTGCACGAGAGATACCAAATAAAAAATTATGCCCCAAATTGTCAGAGCAACATCATCTTTTACAAGTATAATTAAAATATGGAACTCTAAGTTAAATAGTTTTAAAACTAAATTACGAGTTTTTAATTCCAATGTTGTATCATTCCTAACATGTAGCTTGATAAAGGCTTTTTGATCGAAACGTTGCTGTGTATTGTTATTGCTTTTGTGTTCTGTAAAACTACAGTGCTTTGTTTTTTGCGAGTTTAGCCATTGCTATATAATTTTACTGCAGTTTTCCGTTATATCGATAACAAATGTCAGCAAGAATTGGAAAATGACTAAAGTAGAAAAGTAAGTTAAAAGCCCTGCAAAATAGATGTCTACGAAAAATAATAAACATAGAATGCAACGAATTCATGAAAAGTTGTTTTCCGGATCCACAAATATAAGGGGAGCTGACTTCTAGAAATAGACCTGAGAAGGATCCTTCTTTCGTTACAAAGACGTATGCAAGCGTGAATTGAAACATGCTTCACTTGAATATACAAGATTGGATGGAATACGTCAGGTACAGGTCCAATTGGAAACATTCTGAAAACGGGTCCTATAACTGAGGAAGCAAGAATCAGATAACTTCTTGACATTAAAATTGGTAGGATAAACAGAAATAAAACCCTCATGGACACTAGGCTACATCTATTTTTTTCTCTAGACCATAAATTCCCAAACTTTCTCGACCCACCGCCCACTTTGCACAACATAAACTTTGTAACGCCCCCTGCACATTATAACAGTTTGTTAACGCCCACCCCCCTCCTACATATATAAATACTCTATTTTCTCTTTAACATAGAAAATTGATATAAATATCTATAAAACATGGTCAATTTTCAAATGATTATAAGCGTGAAATAGAAAATTGATGAAAAAAAGGACCGTGTAAGACGGGCATAAGATGAATTAAAATGCAGAATTCAAATTTAAAATGATTAAAATCAATCACAAAATCACGAAAATAGTTTATTTTAAAATATTTATTTTTAATTTCTTCATTTAGGAGCCACCAACCCCTATACCCTCCCCTCCCCATTCTTCTAAATCCACTATCCCCCCAATAGAACGCTTCAACGCCCACTGGAGGAGGTACCCCACTTTGAGAAACGCTGCTTTAGACTAACAGAATGTCAGCACTATGTCAAGGTGGTAGATATTGAGAAGTCTGAAAATATGGCGTTGAATAGCGTTTGCAACTTAGCTGACACAAAATGTTGTAGATATACGTGATCGTTAAAGTTAGCAGGCACGGCTCCTTATGGCGTCGATGACTATTTAAGTATCACGCCAACACGATTAACTCATTCAATACCATTAACCACCGTAGTAGAGTAAAAATGTGTAAAAATCACACAATCAACCACTATAATGGTTTGTTTTAAACATAGGCCACTTTCTTTCTGGTCTCACTGAACTTTCCAAGTTATTATCGCAGCTGATTGATTTGGTTGAATGATAGGACCATCATCATTTCACTTTGGTGAGTAACCATGTGTGCTTCGATCTCTTTCTTATACAGGGAGATATCAGCGGCAGTGCACTATAATCTGCAAATAGTTTCTATCTTAGTTTGACATATGGTTTGTATTGAATAATATATATTAATAAATCTTTTTTTATTTTCTCCAATTCTGTTTTTCCTCACAGCGTCAGGATAAGAAGATATTTCTAGAACGGGCCCTTGTGCGCTTCATAAATAGTGTCTTTCGTCGCCTCTGTTATCTCTGAGATCCATCTTTTGTGTAGCCTGCCTTTTGCTTTGTATCCATTGTATCGGAGCAACATTGCTCTTTGAGGTGCTGTCTGTTGGTAATCTACTTATGTGGTCGGACCATTTAATTTGCTGTTTCTTGATGAAGTCTAGTACTGATGTTGTACCCACTTTTTCCTGATGTCTTCATTTCTCAACCGGTCTCTTCTTGTTACCCCAGCATTCTTCGTAGACACTTCTGTCCTGACTATTTTTCTTCTATCATTTGTTGTCAGTGTCCAGGTTTGGCACTGGTAACATAATGTGGGGAGAAAGATTGTGTTGAACGCTGCTCTTTTTGTGTTCATGGTGACGTGTTTACATTTAAAAATTGGCGCCATTTGTTCTATCATTTGATTTGCTTTGTTGCGTCTGTGTTGGACTTCATTAGTTATTCTTCCGTTCGCTGAAAAGAAAGCTTCATTGATATGTGAAGTCTCTGACTTGTTTTAATGGGTGATTGTTGATGGAGATATTAGTAGCATTTTCCTCTCTAGCGAATGTCATTACTTCGGTTTTGTCGATGTTTATCCTCATATTGTATTCATTACATGTTAACTGGAGTCTGTTAATGTGCTGTTGCAGCTGTTCTTCTGTTGTTGATATGATTGCCAGATCGTCTACAAAAAGAAATTCGTTTAAGAATTCCACAATGCTGTTTCTTTCGCTGGTGTTAGCTGTTTTACAGATTTGGTCGATATATGTGATGAACAGCAGCGGAGATAGTACGCATCCTTGTCTTACTCTTGACCCTACGTGAAACTTTTCTGATAGTCCTGTGCTTGTTTTAATCGTACACTGGCTGTTTATAAAAGGCTCTTGCATAGGTTGATTAGGTAATAATTAACACCTAACACTTTCCACAACTTGTGTCTGTCTACGAGGTCGACCGCTTTTTCCAGATCTACAAATGCAACGTAATACAATAACTATTGCAAACAATGTGAACACAAAATATGTGTGATAAAATATCAGCTGCCATAAAACAATTGTGGGCAGAACTCGATAACATTAACGGTATGGAAAGGGTTAATGTATCATCTTAATCAGGAGTTAGTTGCGGTTCAGAGTAAGGACGGTATGCTTTGAAGTTTGACAATTCAGACGTATTTTAACAATTGCACAACTGATTCCAGATATCGTAACATCTTTTAAGATTTTGTTGACGTTAAGGTATGAGATAATATGTACGTGCATGTATGTGTACAAGTACGTGTGGGGCTTGTGTGTGTGTGTGTGTGTGTGTGTGTGTGTGTGTGTGTGTGTGTGTGTGTGTGTGTGTGTGTGTGTGTGTACGGCTTATGTGTGGCTTTCTTGTGCGATTGTGCGTGCCTCTGTGTGAATTGCTTGTGCGTGCATTTGTGTGACTTGCTTGTGCATACATGTGTGTGTGTGTATGGCTTGCTTGTGCGTGTGTGTGTGTGTGTGGCTTACTTGTGCGTGTGTGTGTGTGTGTGGCTTACTTGTGCGTGTGTGTGTGGCTTACTTGTGCGTGCGTGTGACTCGTGTGTGCGTGTGTATGTCCGCACACTTTGTGTCATGGAACGTGCTTTGCACTAGTCTGGTATAGGCACAGAAAGATACCAAAAGACATTGAACCCCAATTCTTGGATCAATACATAAAAATCTATACAACTCTCCTCCTCTTTCGTAATAAAAAAATGTCCTCACAGAAACGACATTTAACAATTTGACTACTTTTCAATACACAATTATTAATATCAGATTCTATCTCGATATCAAAGGTCTGCCTGAAACAATGGATACCAACCATCGTTCTGTTTCTTGCCTTATGGGTACATTTTGCAAATTATTATCTGTTTCTCTCTTATCCCCCCCACCCACTTAATCGATGTCTTGCACTTGCCCGCTTGCAAACAATATTTCGGTCCTAATCGACCTAACACAATAGAGTGTACATTTTATATAAATCAAAGAAACAACAGTAACAAAAATAAACAAATGTAAGAAACAAAGAACTTACAGTGTGAATCCAAGTTTAGAAGTGTGCAATAGGTACCGTAAGAAATAAAGGTTTTTGTTACGAATCCTGTGTTTGGTAGTTTTTTTTATTTTTTCGGAAGCCTCTAATAGTTGATCAATGTCTATTTATAGATCATTTTCATAGGTTCTTCCTAATTCTACAAGCTTAAATTAGATTATAGGAAAAGGTGGAACTCAGAGATAACAGAAGCGACAAAAGACACCCTGTTTGTGAAGTTCACACAAAAGCCCGTTCTAGAAATCTCTTCTTATACTGACGCTGCGAGGCAAAACAGGATTGGAGAAAAGAAAGAGTCATTAGTTCCAGTGTTTTTTCTGAGGTTCTTACAAACTTCTTATTCTTTTGTTCATAGGAGCGTCTGGTCGAATGGATTAGAGCGCGGCTCCCGTGCACGAGACCCGTGTTCAATCCACAGTAAGGCCAGAATGTTTTTCTGCTGTGGGCATAAACAAAACTCCTAACCTGAACATCTTCGCGCCAACTGCACTAGCCATGCAGCCATTAAATTCTCCAGGCTCTCGTCTGGCCTGTACTACACCGTCCTAAAAGTGGTACTACAGGCAGTAACTACAGACAGTAACTACAGACAGTAACTACAGACAGTAACTACAGGCAGAAACTACAGACAGAAACTACAGACAGAAACTCAAAAGACCAGGAAACTACAGGCAGTAAATACAGGCAGAAACTACAGGCAGTAACTACAGGCAGTAACTACAGGCAGTAACTACAGGCAGTAACTACAGGCAGTAACGACAGCGTAACCCCTAGTGGACCAGGACAAAAATCATGTTTCTACAAGCCATTTGTTTTTAGAATAAAAACGTCCTTTAGTGTGGCTCCTGGTAAAAAGGCGTCCAACCCAAAGCCTAATAGTGTGGCATTTGATCCACAAGGAGTTAATAGGAAAGAAAAGTGCCTACACCAGATTGTGGCGACGACGACACTGATATGATAAAATTTTCACAAAGAAAAATGATGTACTCACCCTATGACAACAATAGTAAAATCTAAAGCATTCCATCCATTCCTTAGATATGCACCTTGATGCATGACGAAGCCATATGCGATGATTTTAAGTATACCTTCCAATAAGAATATTAGTAAGAATATATATTCAATCCAATCCTGAAATAGAGAAAAAAAACAAATATAAATGAATGTATATATGACCTTTTTCGTCTTTACAGACGGTCAATTGGCAAGTGTTTTACTGTGACAACCTCTAAGTTTTCACTTTTCTCTCTTGTCGTTCAGCTCATACATAAGTCACTTCTTAAAAGACTCTGCGCCCTTTCGTAATATACTTTCCACACAACTCTGTCATCAGCTAGTTTTCCCATGTGCTGGGACCTATAGAAAAGTTTTTATTGAGGCTTTGCAGACATCTTTATATCTGAGCAGTGGTCTGTCCCGGTGCCTCTTCCCCTCCGAAAGTTTACATAGCAACATTTGTTTTGGTATGCGACAAGTTTCCATTCTTCTCACATGCCCCAACCATCTTAGTCGTCTACTGCTGAGCATGCCCATGATGGAAGGCAGATTTGTATGTTGCAGTACTTCAGATTTGGTTATCTTGTCGTACCACCTGATGTGTATAATCTTGCGGAGACATCGCAGGTGAAAGATGCTAAGTCTCATCTCGTTTCTTGAGTAGGCTGTCCATGTTTCTGAGCCATATAGTAAAGAACTAATTACACAGGCTCAATATTTTTTAATCTTCGTCTGCAATGTCAGTTTTGTGTTGTCCCACGCTCGCTTTGATAGTTTGCCGAACGTAGCACAAAGTTAACTAATATACCTTCTTTTACTGAGGCAGTCCATACTAATTTCTAATATCACCAGCATTGGCCTCTTTGCCTCAGGAAACAATAGGTTTTGCGTCACGTAGTTTGTTTTAGTTTCAGTTTGGAATATCTTCATTGCACTCCGGATATGTCCATAGGTGCTCCGATCTCCTTCGCAGTATCTCCAACAGCGTCCAGCGACTGACCATACCATTTCGAATTTGATTGATTGATTAATGAGCCTACTCGTATACCTGTCGTACTGTTCTTTTCTTGCCACATCAATCTTCGAACCCAGCTGCAGCAATCTAGTAGTTGACGTGGATTGGTTTAGATGAAGATCGTTCACCTAGTTTGTTCTGAGCTGAACCACAAAGTTTCTTGTGTCTGTAATGGCTTATTCTGAAATTTCAAACTTTGCCACAATTGCTACAGATGAAACTGGAGACTAGAGCTGACAAATAGGATGTTCTCTCTGCCCTCTGCGCTCTCTTTTGCCTCCATATGTAATAGCGCTTTTCTTCTTTTCTTACTGAGCCATCCCTCACTGCCGCTCGTCATGTTTGCCTGTCTTTGGTCAGCCGCTTCCAATGTTTTTGTCTACCCTGCATGAAGTTAGATCACGCTTGCAGGTGTCAATGAAGCGTAATAATGGTCGCTCATGCCGTCTAGTACCAGTAGCAAGTTGACCATATAGAATGTTCTTAATTGTTGTCTAATGTAACTGGTACAATTAAAGCAAAATTACGAGTACATTACTATATATTCTTCTTCTTCTTCTTCAAACTCTCCATATCGACCACTTGTTAACTACTCTGTGTGAATTGTATGTGATATGAGCCTACGAGAGATTGTACATTGTGCCTGTTATGCGCCTACAAGTATCTGATTTATGGGCCACTTTTTATTTACTAGGGTAGCTTTCCAACCACCACATTAGTCGTGATATGAGCCTACGAGAGATTGTACATTGTGCCTGTTATGCGCCTACAAGTATCTGATTTATGGGCCACTTTTTATTTACTAGGGTAGCTTTCCAACCACCACATTAGTCGCGTCTTCCGACATGCCTTGTTGGTTGCATTGTTACTATTCTTTGCATCCCTTGAGGGTCCCGGCAACTCACTAGCGACGCCAGCATTTTTATTCATATGTCCCAAGACCTAAAAAATTGTTTACTTGCGACAGTAGCTCTCTGTGTATTTTTATTTTTATTTTCCTGACTTGCTAATATCGATACTCGTTTTCTGGATGTTAATGTTTAATCCATATTCCTTGACATTCTTGTCTAGTTTGTCTACTACTTGTAGATCTTGCTCATTCTCAGATGCCAACATTGTCACTTATATATCATAGGCTATTTATTATTTTCTCATTGATCTTGAGCCGAGTAAGTTTTCAAGCTGTTTTTTTCTGCGTAAATGTTAAATGGAACGAATTCAGGATAAGTGATAAAATCAGAGAAATGTCTGAACAACTACTAGTAACAACTGTTACAAGAAGGAGAAGATGGAGATATGTTGGATGCACCTTGAGAAGAATTTATCAAAGAATATTAAAGCAGGCATTGAAGGGTGGATGCTGAGAGAGTTTAAGAAAGGGAAGACGAACTAAAGAGTCCCTGAAACGATCTTTGCTGAGAGAGGCAAGAAATGTCGGTCTCAGTTCCATACAAGAGATTAAGCGAGTTGCTCAGATCGGTATGGAGAAATTGCTTGCAGGCCCTATGTAACGTATAAAGGTACGAGAATTATTATTATTATTATCATTATTACTAAATGTTAAATAGACCAGGCAACTTCATACAATTCTGCCTCAATCCTCTTGTTATGTAAATGTATGAAGACTGGCAGCTATCAGATTTTATAGTTGCTGTTTATTCCTAGTACATATTTATAATTTATATGATATCTTATCCATCCAAACCTAGTTAATACTGACATATGATGCGCTTTCAATGTTGGACTCGTATCAGCAGATCTGTTTTAGTTAATAAAACTTAGGTATATACTTTGTGGATCTTCTTATACGAACGCTCCATATCGACCACTTATTAAACCACTCGTTGTGGTTTGTATGTGATCTGAGCCTAAGAGCGATTGTGCGTTGTGCCAGTTATGCGCCTGTGGGTGCCTAGGCCAGAACATTCGATTTCTTGTCACGCTTTATATTTACTAGGGTAGCTTTCCCTAGAACTGTGAGACGGATGAGTTTGCCACTTGGACGTCATCTTACTCGTGTAGGATGATCGACGTCCGAAAAGTATCGCCCTTCGCCCATGTTTGGGTTTGTACCAGTCAACCTTTACATTATCGGCCTTACTTTTCTTTCCACGATGAGCTTTTTTATACTTTGTGGATCTTTATGGCGAAGTAGTTAAGACATTTGCATATTGTTTTTCTGAAGGTATACATCTACCTTCTGTATATTTACTTACATATATAAACATAAGTATATACTTGTCTGGTGGTTCCTTGATTAACTTCCATGTGGTCTATATCCATAAATATCAAACGTGTTTTATATATAAATGAAATAGAAAGTTTAACTGTAGCATGGACGAAAACCAGCGTATCAACAGACGTGCCTTTATCAGTGATCATGGCTTCCGATAGCATAAGGTCAACGAGCTACAGTACGTATTCTCGGAAATCAGATCACAATCGTCGCGTGACTATCGTATTCCAGCATTGCTACGTAAAGATGATTTAATTTGTAAAACAACAAAACATACTAAAACAATTGAATATGTCTCAAATTAAATTTAATGCTATGAGATATCGGTATTATTAACACCTTTCATCAATAAACAACCATGGACTCATTTTTTAATTTTTTTCCGATCCAGAAGCACTTGAGCTTTTTGGCTCGGTGCCATGGACATCGTAACCCTTCGGTTCGGTGCCACGAACACCGTAAATCTGGGGAATCTGTGGCTTTTTCTGCCATCCCACGGAATTGAACCCGCATACACAGAGGGATAGTCACCCGTAGTCCAACGAACACGCTGGGCAGACGGGCACCATGGACTAATAAAGAATTGAGTTAAAATGTAAAATAGATGAGGGTGTTCTATCAAACGTATACAAGTCAGCCACCACCAGAAATGAATTTCCGATTGCTCGTGATTGATCTAGTCAGCCCTATTTAGTGTGTGCCACGATCAGTGATCAATAAGCATTAATTTTTAAAAAACAACCTTCAAAGAAAAATAAACTTTTAATCCAAAGATCAGTATGCAGTGTTCAAGTACTGATACTATTACACTCCAGACAGACATATAAGTGTTCACTATCCTTCATAATGTAGCGTAGTGTTTGTGAGGAAAATAATGAAGTTGGAAAAAAAAACAATAGACAAAATCAATCATGTAAATATTTTAGACATAAAATTGAAGAAAATAGTTCTTACATTGTCAGTACACCGAGAACAGTTGCGGAGAGGAAGATAGAGGGAACGAATCAGGATGTCTACAATAAAACTAATAAAGCCACAACATAATTGAACTTTCACCTCTAGCATGTAACTCAATAACTATCTAATTTAACAATAAAATGAAGATCTTCAACACAGATCGTGTATCCTCTACGACTTGGAAACATAGCATATAACCTAAGTATGTTATCAAAGTTGTAATAGTAATAATAATAATAGTCGTCCATCGCAAGCGATGATGACAACAGTCTCAGGCGTGTGTTGTTGTACCTATCTGGTGTGTGCGGTGGTGAGTGTAGAGTCAAATTCTGGAACATAATTCCATACCATAGGTCATACATGGTCACGGTTAGACATGTGGCTGTTGTGTCTGTATATCTTACTCAAAGTTGGTATAGAGGACACGGTCATCAGCAAACAGCAGGTTTGAGATGATTGATTCTTTCGTCTTATTTGAGGATTTTAACCTTTTGAGATTGAATAAATTACCCTCTGTTCTGTAGTTAATCTTTACCCCATGTTCATCGTATTTCCTCAAGACATCCATGAGCATGGCAGCAAGCATCATGCTGAAGAGTGTTAGTGTCATTACACAGCACTGTTTGACGCTGTTGGCGACATGGAAGGCTGGCCACATGGAAGGCTGACGACACGGAAGGCTGGCAACATAGAAGGCCCTCGATATATCTCCATCATCAAATGCTACTATGTCCTTGCGAAACTGTTAGACGACCATCATCAATATGACTGAACATCCACATTTGCCCATGCTCTTCCACAAACTTTCTCTGTTGACCGCGTCTAGTTCCTTCATCCGATCAACAAAGATCATATAAAGATTGTAATGCTGCTCATGACATTTCGCCTGTGGTTGATATTCAGCAAATATCATGACTTGTATCTCGGCACACTCTGAAACTACATTGGGTCTCAGTGTATGTAGTCAAAGTTGTATATATACTCGATAATAGAAGTCCATTTACTCGTGTTCTATTTTAAATATATTATTTAACAGCGTTTAAAACCGGGACACATAATTTACCCCGTACACAGATGACACATTAAATAGCAACCTTGACCTATTTTATATGACATCTATGAAGTATTTACCCGTCAAACCAAATCTCAAGGTGTAGTTTCAACACACACAAGATTTATTATTTTGTCAAAAGCTTATATTATCAACACTCAAAACAACTTTTTTTTTTTTAATCCAAGGTATGTAATTACAACGCACAGAACAATTTCTCTTTTTTTGTGTGTCAATGTATAGATTACCAACACAATAAACAACTTGTCTCTTCTAGTGAAACGAGTTACATTTCATCAACACAAATGCGGTTAATAGCGGGTTAAATTATGTGTCCACATCATATAAACCTGGATATCACGATAAGAGGTCATTATTATTGTTCATGTTTGTTGGCCTACATGCTCTGATATAACCTTCTTCTTCTTCTTCTTTGCGTTCGCTCTTTACGACCAATTTTAATCACTCTTTGTGATACGTTTGATCTTTTCCAAGAACGTGTATACGTTGCACATTGGTTTTGTAGGCCCCTAAATGCATAGACTTCTACATGTTTAGGACATGTGCATCCGATTTCAGCCAAAATCTCCTTTGTCGCCTCTTACGACATGCGTGGCAGGTAACAGTGGTTCTATTCTTTACACCCAAATTTGGGCCCAGGTAACCACTCGGGCGTGATATAACCTTTAAAACGCTCGTCCTTAGGTTTGAATGAGCGTTCCTCGGTTTTAATCCTTTATATAACAAACAAACAAACAATATGTATGATTATTGTCATATGTGGATGCCCCTTCTTATAGTGGAGCATGATCCAATTGTTCGTCTTTTGTGCACACGCACATACGTCAATATGGAGTACAAGTAGTAGCATGTGCCTTGCGGATCGCCTGAGAAAACCTCTGTCTCTAGCAAGTTCTCCCACCTCTTAGAGAGTCATGTTCAAAGTTTCTTTATTGTCCTGCTGCCACCTTCGTCTTGGTCGTCCCATGCTTGGTACATCAAGAACTATGCCTTCCATAACCGTTCTCTCCAAACCACTGGGACGTTTAACGTGGCTAAAATATTTCATCTTCCAGGACATGCTGCTACTTATGAGCCAATGTTTTTTTATATGCATGTCTTGTAGGAGCTCTTTGCTTTTACTCTTCTCTGTCCAGGATGTTCTAAGAACCTTTCTGTAACACACTGTTTCAAAAGCTTCAAAAACTGCTGACGAAGGCTATACTCCACCTTAAGTTGTGGTTCAGACAACATGTTGCGCCACTGGGAGCTGGCTAAGCGAGTAGAAATAAGGAAGTTAAATACGGTTTCAAATAATGATTTATATGAAGGAAGATGTGTGGGATTATTAAGTGTGGATATCAAAGAATCGTTTTAAACTGGGAAATAAAGTAACAATTTTTAAACATTAATTTTGTCTGGGCAGCAACACTGCAGCCTAATCTTATCAATTTTCAACTGCTAATGGGTTTTTTATCTGCTCATCTTGAACTTATGTATATCGTCTGTCTTTAATAAACAAAAACTTGATCTCACCTACATTGGTATCAGGGATTTCTGGAAACATATATTCCGATCTCTCCTGCGGGGAACCTTTAGTACGATAGGCGAGCATCTTAACTCTACGTAGCAGAGACTCCTTGTATTCCGCTGGTTATAGATAAAAACGAAGCTACAATGTATGCCACAGGTTATGAAAACGGGTTCTTTACTCTACTTCTCGTATTTATCATCATCAGGTGCCAGTGCCGGTAGGCGATCATGGATCTCCATAAATCTCTGTCTTTGGTGTCTGCTATCAACTCAGATGTTGACGCTCTACCGTGCCATGAAGTCAGGCTATCCAAAATTTCTCTCTTGTTTTCCTCTATCTCGTCTACCCTCGATTTTATCGGTTGTCACAATGTGTTCTAAATCTTCCCTCCTCATCACATGCCCGAAAAATGATGACTGTCTCTTTCTTATATTGATGATAAGCTTTCTCTGTATCTTGATCTCATTCAGCACCTCAACATTAGTCATTTTAACAGTCCATGGTATTCTCATCATAACTCGTATTTATAGTTTAGGTATTAATGTTTGTCCAGCGTTTGCATTCCTCACAAATCAAAGAAACACGATACAAGCTCCATTTCGCTCCATATCACTCTACTCTGCACATACAGACGACCGTCTTAAATACATTATACCCCTCAGGACAAAGAACAGCGTTGGGACCCATAACTACACAACCACTCTCAGTAATTAATATATACGCGTATATATAGTTGATAAAATGTAAAATATCTTTATTGATGCTTTCAATATATCAATATTTTCAGAAGAACATGATGTATTGCACATCAAAGACTAATTTTGCCGATCTGAACCGATATATTGGCCCACAGTACTATTTAAAGATTTCGCATGCAGTATGTCTTATGCATAGATTCCCAAACCTTTTCGGCCCACCGCCCACTTTGCATGACATAAACTTTGTAACGCCCACCCTCCCCATTATAAGTTTTCAACCCCACCCCTCCACATGCTCTATTTTCACTGACATAGAAAATTGAATATATATTTCTGTCATACATGGTCAATTGTTAAATGGTTATATACATGAAATAGACAATTGATGAAAAAAAGATTGTGTAAGATGGGTATAAGATGAATTAAAATGCAGAATTCACATTTTTATGATTATTCAATAGCAAAATCACGAATCACTTATGTCAAAGCTAGAAGACCTGGATTTTGCGGACAATCTCGCCTTGCTTTCGCATAGACTACAAGACATGCAGGAAAAAGTGGATGCTCTGGCACAAACGGCACAACGAGTCGGCCTTAAAATCAGTTAAGAGAAGACTAAAGTAATGCGTAGCAACAACATACAGCAAGATCCAATACTGATTGAAGGAAGGGACATAGAAGATGTGGATGAATTTGTCTACCTTGGAAGTAAGATCAGCAGATCAGGAGGTACAGATGAGGACATTAATGCTAGGATTAGGAAGGCCCGACAGGCCTTTGCGATCCTGCACATGGTGTGGAAGTCCGCTGCCATCTCCACGAAAACAAAGCTCAGGATTTTCAGCTCAAATGTGAAGTCGTGTTGCTGTGGCTCGGAAACTTGGCGAGTCACTAGGGCAAATACAAATAAGATCCCGACCTTTGTCAACGGATGTTTGCGGCGGATTCTCAGATTGAGATGGTATGATAGAGTTACAAGCACGGATCTGTGGATAAGAACAGGGCAGGAACCTATGATGACACAGGTCAAGAGGAGAAGATGGCGATGGATAGGCCATACCTTGCGGAAGACACAGTCGAGTGTCACTAGACAGGTGCTCGAGTGGAACCCGCAGGAAAACGAAAAGAGGACGCCTAAGCAGACTTGGAGACGAGGTCTTACTGAGGAGCTGAAGAGTGCTCAATTGACCTGGGAGAACATAAAAGAACAGCCAGAGACCGAGAAGAGTGGCGAACAACTGTTGAGGCCCTATGCTCCACGAGGAGCGGAGAGGATTAATGATGATGATGATGAATGATGATACATGAAATAGACAATTGATGAAAAAAGATTGTGTAAGATGGGTATTTGATGAATTAAAATGCAGAATTCACATTTTTATGATTATTCAATAGCAAAATCACGAAAAAAGCCCCCGCCCTCCCTCCCCCAAATGCTTCTGAACCCACTATCGCCCACCAGGATGGCTTCAGCGTCCACAGGAGACGATACCGCCACTTTGAAACCCATGGTCTAATGCAGTACATATTGCAATAGAAATTCATGGGAAGGTTAAACAAAATCCGTGTGAAATGGTTAATCAACACAAATGTATGAATATACATTTTTACAAGCACAAAACATTTCATCATATACTTTATTTCTTTTTTTTAACTTTCTTTTCTCCAATCTTGTTTTGTCTCTCAAGTCATCAGGATAAGAAAAGATTTCTAAAACTATCCCATGTGTACGCTTCATAAATAGTTTCTTTCATCGTCTCTGTTATCTCTGAGGTCCACCTTTTGCGTGGCCGGTTTTTGCTTTGTGTCCATTGTATCGAAGCAACAGTGTTTTTTGAGGTACACTGTCTGTTGGTAATCTGCTTCTTCTTCTTCTTTGCGTTCGTTCTTTACGACCAATTTTAATCACTCTTTGTGATATGTTTGATCTTTGCCCATGCATCCGGTTTCAACCAAACCTCCTAGTCGCCTCTTACGACAAGCGTGGCAGGTAACAGTGGTTCTATTCTTTACACCCCAAATATGGGCCCCGGCAACCACTCGGGCGAATCTGCTGATTAAACCGAACCATTTAATTTGTTGTTTCTTGATGAAGTTCAGTACTGAGGTTGCACCCACTTTCTTTTCCTAATGTCTTCTTTTCTCAACTGGTCTCTTCTTGTTACCCCTAGCATTTTGCGCAGGCACTTCATCTCTATCGAGACTAGTTTTCTGTTATCCTTTGATATCAGCGTCCAGGTTTGGCATTTATAGCATAATATACACAAAATATTAATTTGTAGACTATACAGACGAAGCTGACATCAGGAAAAATTACCATGATATATTATTTTTAATCAAGTGTTTAACATAAATGTTTGAACATTTTCTATGCAGAAAACTATTTTATTATAAACTCACTATCTCCGATCCCCAAGATGCCATTTTCAACAAATGTAAGTGAAAGCGATCTCAAACTCTGGTATGATATTGATGCGATGCTGAATTTGTATTAGTTTAAATATTGAAAATGAACTTTCTCCTGTACAGTTGTTATTGTCTCGTCTCATATATATATATATATATCTTTCTTCTTCTTTTGACGTCACACTGCTACCGGGTTGTTGCCCAGTGTCGTGGTTTTCTGTTTTTGTCTTGCGCTGTTCTGGTAGCTTGTGTGATTGTTATTTTTGCTCTTTCACGGGATTCTGCTACGCCATCTAACCATCTTTTCCGTGGTCGTCCTCTTGCCTTCTGTCCCGATGTTCTGTTGTTAAAGACTTTGTATACTGTGGAGTTTGGATGCATTCTTATTAAGTGGCCAAACCACTTCATTCTTTGTTTATCTATGTAATTCAAGCACGGTTGTGTGCCAACTTTCTATCTTATGCTGATGTTGGTGATTCTGTCTTTTCTTGTGTTGTTGGTAACTTTTCGAAGGCAACGCATTTCACATGTAGTTATTTTTGTGACTGCGCTTTGCTCAATGTCCATGTTTGGCTCTGGTAACACAAAGTAGGTATAAAAATGCTGTTGATCATCTGTTGCTTAGCTGCCTGTGAAATTTTTGGGTGCCTTAACAATGGGACTAGCTGGTAGGTTACAGCATTTGCTTTTGCACTCTAGCCTCTATCTCTCTATCTAGTTTTCCGTCTTCTGTGAATATGCTTCCTAAGTATTTGAATTCTTTCACTTGGTTTATTTTAGTGCCATTGACATGGATGTCTAGATTATTATGTTTTCTTCCCATATTCATTATTTCTGTTTTAGTGTTGTTGACTGTCATGTCCTGATTTGATATATATGCAAGAAAGTGTTTCCCCTGTGTTTATTTAAACACTGATCGAATCTGCCTGATTAATATTCTGTAGTCGACGCTGTTTGAAAGCCTAAGTGAAGCTCTTTTTTGGGAGCTGCTGGTCGTGTCGAAAAACGCTGTCTTCGGTTATCATTGTGCAGGTGAACGAGTTTGTGGTTCGATTTAGAGTTTGGTCATTGTTTTTATTCTGAAGCACAGATCCGTTTCTTTAGTTAGTAATTACGGTCATTTTATCTTTGTGAGGTCGATCGTGCCTATGCGTTAATACGGACATTTATCTTTGTGAGGACGATCGTACTTATACGTTAATACTGTCATTTATCTTTGTGAGGTCGATCGTGTCTATACGTTAATACGAACATTTATCTTTGTGAGGACGATCGTACTTATGCGTTAATACTGTCATTTATCTTTGTGAGGTCGATCGTGCCTATACGTTAATACGGTCATTATCTTGTAGAGACGAATCTGTACTTATACGTAATACGGTCATTTATCTTTGTGAGGACGATCGTACTTATACGTTAATACTGTCATTTATCTTTGTGAGGTCGATCGTGTCTACACGTTAATAGCACATACTATGTATCAACCAACTGCGTTATTTAGTAACTCATCGGTCATTTATCTTTGTGAGATCGATCGTGCCTATACGTTAATACGGACATTTATCTTTGTGAGATCGATCGTTAAGACTGCACAATAGTATACGTATACAACCAACTGCTGTTTATGATATTAATATGTTTATTATTTTCTTTGTTGTTGATAGCTTATATCTTTGCACTGTAATGTCTGCCCTCACGTTAAATCTCCCATATTAATATCTTGATCAGATTTGGCTCTCCTAAGAATCCCTTATCGTTTCCAGACTTAAGCAAAGCATTTGGGGTAAGATCTTTGTACAGGTGTACATTCTATACGTGTATATCTTTACATTTAATGACATTCAGAGAAGTTTATCTTAATCTGTTTTTTCTTTCATTTGAGAGCACAAGCTGTAGATATACGTTTTTTTTATAATTTAACTAGCTAATGTGAATACGTGAGCTTGTGGGTGTGTCGGCATATCTGTATGTTTGTTTGACTGGTTGCTTGATTGTATAATTTTCTAACCTTTGAGACTTGATTGTCTGAGTATCTTCTTACATCTAACCACACTTTTCTTTTTCTTTCTCTATTTCACTCTCTCTCACTCTCTCTCTCTCACTCTCTCGCAAGTTAGTGTGTCGGTATATCTGTATGTTTGTTTGACTGGCTGCTTGATTGTATAATTTTCTAATATTTGAGACTGAATGCCTACCGTCTTACTTTCTCTCTCTCTCTCTCTCTCTCTCTCTCTCTCATACACACATGTTCCAAAAAAACACACACTCTACATGTAACTAAAATATGAAAGCTGAATGTTTTGTGGGAATCTGTGAATCTGGTTTATTATGAGTTCTTTGAAGTGTTCCGTCCACACTTTTATCATTTCTTTGAAGTTGCTATGCACTTTTCACCTTGTCTTTCTTAGAAAGTCCGTTTATTTATGTCCTCCTATTAATTTCTTTGTACTGTGCTACTGTCTCTTTCGTCTCTCTAACATTTATAACATCTTTAAAATAGTGTTCTTAATTTTTTTGTTTCGTTGTTTGATTCCAAGATTTGTGACTTATGTGACTTTGGTTTAGAGTTTCTGTTTCATTAATTTCTGACGTTTCTTTCTGCCTCGCTCTTCTCTTTCTTTCTCGCTATATTATGATTTAAATACCCAAAGACAGTTACATAATTTATTATTACTGGACGAGTTTACCATAATTTATTATTACTGGACGAGTTTACCATAATTTATTATTACTGGACGAGTTTACCATAATTTATTATTACTGGACGAGTTTACCATAATTTATTATTACTGGACGAGTTTACCATAATTTATTATTATTGGACGAGTTTACCATAATTTATTATTATGGGACGAGTTTACCATAATTATTATTATGGACGAGTTTACCATAATTTATTATTACTGGACGAGTTTACCATAATTTATTATTACTGGTTGAGTAATAAAACAGGATTATTACTGGACGAGTAATAAAACAGGATTATTACTGGACGAGAAATAAAACAGGATTATTACTGGACGAGAAATAAAATGCACACCCTGTAGGGTGTGAAATGCTTGCAATCCTCAATTCCATATCCCAACTTGCGAGAGGTAGACAGGTCAGTTCCTTTCGTCCCTTTGTGAAACATATGTTGCATGAACTGAACACACAGTTCGTTTCATTTGATCGATTTGAAAATCGAGAGTTTTAATTTGATCCACTATTCCATTTCACAAAGTTATATTTTAAAAAGATACAATTGCAATTAAATAGAATTTTCTAACAAGATTTAGGATTAAAAAAAGAAAAATTGAAAATTAGTTGAGCAAAAAAATAATATAACATAAAGAGAATAATTGGTGGTTAGAATAGAAAGCGGGAAAATAGAAGGACTGGAAGAAGAGAGAAAAATGTAGTATTAATAAATAATAGAGAAAAGGGAAGAATGTAAAGGGAAAGAAGAAGAATTATGAAAAGAATAAGATAAGAAAGGCACGGAAGAAGAAAAGGTTGAAAAGAAAAGTAACTAGCGAAAAACAAGATAACAGAGAAATGATACTAAAAATTAAATGAAAGTTGGATTAGAAAGAGACAAATGGAAGCGAGGACTAATTGAAACGAATATTAGAACAGAAAAAGGGAAGAATAAGAGAAGCAGAAGAGTTAAAATGTAGGAAGAAGATTGAGCGTAGGAAGAAGAGAAGGAAGAATCTGGTAGAGAAAGAATAAATGACACTACAATCGAAATACAAAAGGAGGTATAGTCTGTCCATTAATTCGTGAGCACGTTTGAAATTGATTTTCTCGAAAACTACCTGTTGGATCTCAGTGATTTTTGCATGCAGCCTTAGAATATCCATGACGCTAAAATAAAGCTAACCAGTAGTCCATAGATGCTACGGATTTTGCACATCGGCGAATTCCTTTGATCTTTTATGACAATTGCAAATACGGGGCTCAAATTTTAGATTTTACAGTATCCTAGAATTTGTCCATGTCAATTCTATTCATAGGTGTATCTCCATATTAACTTGATAGGTCAAGTAATTAAGTGTGTTGCCCTTTATGTGCAATCGTGAACTTGGATACAATATGCAACAGTTAGTCCTCCCTTCGGTCACCATTAGACCCAGGGTGTCTTAACTTCACCACAAATTGTATGATGGTAGACGCATTTGGATATGGAAATGTATACCTTGCTATTTCTCAGTCTGTAATCAAAATATGATTTGTATCATCCCGAATCTGACGATTCCATGAGGTTGATAATTGTTACTGGCTGGACAAATTGTAATCCATCTCGGTGCCAGTACTCGTCTTCCTCTCGGAGCACATGTTCAACACACTTCTTCCAGAACTGCATGTCTATCATTGAGAAGGACTCACGTGTCAGAACTTCAACATCACACATTTTAAACGTCCTGTTCTGTTCGGCAACTTGCCCTTTTACTTTAGCCCAGACAAGCTCTATCGGATTGAGGTGAGCATGATATGGAGGTAGTCGCAAAGACGTGTGGCCGTATTCCGCAATGATTTTGTCAATATGAAATACCTTTGTCTTATTTGTCATCCTTACCAGGTGCAACAACTCGGTTTCAAATATGTATCATCGAAGCTGACATTTTCCTTAGCAAGCCAAGTCCTAATTTGATCTTTTGTATTTGATGCAGTTGGTACTTTGTCTTCCGCTGATACTGCGTTGTGATAGGATGCATTATCCATTACCAAGCATGATGGTCTGTTTAGAATTGGAAGTAGATCTTTCTCCATCCAGTGCCTGAAAATATGTCCATTCATTTCTGTGTGGTAGTCCCTACCGTCGGTACTTTTGATTGGAAAATAAGTCCAGCGTCATGGACAAGACCTTCTTCATTACTTCCTGCATGCGTTAGTATAATACGCTGGCCTTTGCTGCTTGGTATTTTCTTTTCTGTTCACCGTCTACTGATTGCCATTCTTTAGCATTGGTGTGGTGAGCATTGACCCATGATTCGTCCAAATATACAATATCATAGCCTTGCCTCCGCCGCTCACGGATCTGCTTCAGGTATTTACTTCGGGCAGCAATTAAATGTGGCTTTTCACAAATAATATTCCTGCCGCCTATAGTTTTTCTGAAGGTGAAGCCGGCGGCTCTTACAATTTTCCATAGAGTACTTTTAGAAATGTAGTTTTAATTTCAGTTTCCTGAGAGTAACAAGTTGATTTGTCGCAAACATTTTCAAGAGCTCTCGTCTTATGACATCTATGTCAAAGTCGTCAATTGTTCTTTTCCTTCCTTGCTTGACATTAGTGCACTTTGTGTCCTGTTTAATCCATCGGGAAAAGGATTCTCTATTCAGACCAAGCGCCAGTTGCGTTCGTTTCTCAGGGTTATGAATATCGCAATATAGATGACCTCTCTTAGATCCCTACGGAAGTGTTGGTATAGTAAAACTGTAACCTGCATTGTTATAAATGTGCACTTCAGACTCATTATGAATCTGATATCAATGTCAGTTTTGATAAGCCAACAAAAATGATACAATAGCTTCATACAAATAGCGAGATACGCCTATAACTATACAACGGTATCCCAATTATAACGTCATATGCTTTCCGCTTTCAAAGTCGACTGGGTTAGGTGCACGGAATTCGTGAAACTCACGATATTTCTATGTTACCATAATGTATATTTAGAACAACGCGTCTGTGTACCGTAGATCTGTTACTATTGTGTACAATCCGGTGAGGTTGATTTTAATATAACCTGAAGAAGAAATATTTCAAACTACATCAAATTTTCTTGGAAAAAATATTTCTCTAGCGTCATGGATATTCTAAGGCTGCTTGCAAAAATCACTGAGATCCAACAGGTAGTTTTCGAGAAAATCAATTTCAAACGTGCTCACGAATTAATGGACAGACTATAGATGTAAAGACAAATAGAATGGAAAGAAAACAGTAAAATACTGGTAGAAGAAAATGAGTAAGAAATAGAATAAATCAAACCGATGATGCTCTCCCGTGTGTTGCCGGGGCGCGCAAGGGAAACAAAGAATAGTATCACTGCGACCTACAAGACATGTCATAAGAGGGAATGATATAGGACCTAGGAAGCTATCCTAGTAAATCAAAAGCATCGCAGAAATCGGGTGTTCTGACCTAATTGTAGGCGCATAACTGGCACAACCGCTCTTAGGCTCAGATCACACAGTGTGGTTAACAAGTTGTTTGATATGGAGCGTTCAAAGACAAAAACGATGATGCTTAGAAACAAGAAAAAGCAAATAAAAAAATATTGATAAAAATAGGCTCAAAGGAAAGAAAAAATAATCGGCACTTGTTGCCATTCCTTATCTTCATCGTCTTCTCTACTGGCATGTCTTGCACAATAGATCCTTGAAATGTCTCGAGTTATCGTTAAAGATGTTCAATTAAGCTTTGTTTAGTCTGTCTGTGGTGAGAATAAAAACCTATTATAAAATGGTGCACTGTTTAAAACGACTCAGCTCAGCTTTACGCTCATTGTAACGCTACTTTAGCACGTGCGAGGCTCGCTCACGTAAACAATCGCACGCCGCTTTTTATCAAATATTGATGGCAATTTATTGTGAAATATAAATATATATATATTTCTAATAAGCTAGAATACTTCTGCCTGTAGGTTACTAATAGCTTAAACTGTGAGATTTCTGATAGTTATAAATGTTAAAGCAGCTAATGAGCGGAAAATCATAACGACGGAGATGAAGTGTCTCAGAGCTTCAGGTGTGACAATATAAGACAAAATTAGAAATAAAGAAATTTGAAGAAGACTAGATGTGAAACCAGTCATGCAACTCATAAAAGAACAACATATTACATGAAATGGACACCTGACAAGAATGCCCTGGTATCTCATACGATAGAGAGGCCACACAGAAAAAGTATAACGAGTACAGAGCAAGAGGAAGACCACGGAAAAGATTGAGTGGCGGCATCAAGAACAGCCTTAAGAACATTAACAACAGTTTACAAAGTGTCTTAGAACAAGCACAAAAAGAGATCACTTCACACCCCTTCCTCCAACACTTCTATAAAGAATTAAATGATGGAAGAGAAGAAGAAGATAAATGTTAGATTTCTGGGAGTTATACTTCTTATATAGGTGCTAGCAATCTATACATGATATCGTATGTTACATATAATTGTTAGGTTATATTTTAGCTGTAATTGTTATGTTATTTTATAGCATGTTGTGCGATCGACGTTATGGCCCATTGGGCATTCCAATGCATGTTTCGTCCTTTTGCCATCACAAAGTCTACTTGCTCACCGTGCCCATGAGAAGTGTAGACCGTTGCTTCCCTAGGGGCGAAGGGTGAAGAAGCGTGTGTATTCTGTAAAAAATGGAGATGGGTGTATGTGTATACACAGTCGAATTTCACTGAAGACAAGCACTTGAGTGGAACGCTCAAAAGAAAAGGAAAAGAGGGCGTCCTAAACAAACCTGGAGACGGAGTCTTCTTGGGGAACTAATGGATGATAGACTAGCCCGGGAAGTCATAAAGAAACAGCTTGGCACCGGAAAAAGTTGAGGATAATTGTTGATGACCAATGTTCCACGAGGAGCGAGAGTAATAAGCATGTGATTGCTGCTTGTTCAGAAGAAGAGGCTGAAGTCACGACATCAGACACAATTAATAGAAAATGTTGAGAAAGAAAACATTTATTGCTTGTTTTACTTTGTTGTTTGTTAGTTTCGTAAAATATTCCTAGGAAGTAGATCAATAATTTTAAAAGGTTACACATGTTTAGAAACATTCTTGTTTGGTATGAAACAGTACTATTTCACACACTTTCTCTTTCTCTCTCACTATATCTCTCTCTTTCTCACTCTATCCCACTCTCTTTCTCACTCTATCCCACTCTCTCTCTCTCTCTCTCCTATTACTTGTTTATTTAATATTTATGTCTGTTAATTTTCAACTCAATTATATTTTAGTCTTGAGTGTTATTTCGAATAACGAGTAGGAGGCGACATTATTGCACTACTAGAGCGATGGTCATGATAACTATTACGTTGGTTGAAACATACAATCAACGCATCAATAAAGGACAATGCTCTGTCGAACCAAGGAATATGAGATGCCGGTGAAGCACAGTCAAATTAAATTAACCCATACGCCTCTATGAGCCGATATTCTGGCGTGCGATTGTTTTTAAGATGACTTAAAGTCAGTATACTTGCTCATTTAGTCGCTCGTGTGATTCCGGGGCATGCAAAGAAGCAACGAATATTACCACTGCGGCATACAAGGCATGTCGTAAGAGGCGGATGATGTAGGACCTAGGGAAGCTACCCTAGTAAACAAAAAGCATCGCACAAATTGAATGTGCTGGCCTACTTGTAGGCGCATAATTAGAACACAATATAATCTCTCTTAGGCTCAGATCATATACAAATCACACAGAGTAGTGAACAAGTGGTCGATATAGAGCGTTCAGAGAAGAAGAAGAAGAAGAAGAAAGGTAAAGGATGAAACTAGAAAACGTTGAGGGTTAAATGTGACTGCCTGATTTACCGACCGGTGGGTGATACGAAAGATTAAAACTGTGTCGACAAACTGCAACCGATCAATACCACCACACAAACACATTCGGCTGCTGCGGATTTATCGTTTCTGCTCAAAGTTCAGACCTCGTGGAAGGAAACAACCATTAAAGTTGGGCGTGTTTGTTCACATTTCTAGTATTATCAGATTACGTGTAAAGACACGTTCATCATTCTATCTGTTTGACTACGTACCGGCAACACAGACAAAATGTATGGGGGGAAAAAATGTGAATAAAACAAATTGTTTGGACAACTGCCACTTATCCAACAAGTTGCGTAGTGAATCGATGCAATATTATTATGACAGACCTGGAAATAAGGTGTCAAACTGACAAGAAAACAAGAAAATTACAGTAATTTGACACAAGTATCACTGAAGAAGATGCCAAGGACTTTGTCAAGTGCATATGTGTAAACAAATAGGGAAAAATAACAGTAAAATAACAAGAAAAAAAACACTGCATACTACCAGATTAGTATGGGAGTCTGGTAATAATCAGTGTACTCTACACAGACAACAGCAGAGATACCATATGTTAAAAGAAAAAAAGCTACAGATGTCAGCAATTAATCTGTGTAACTGTGACAATGATAAAATGGCATCTGAACATCTGTTACAAAAGGTAACGAGTATATGAGTATCAGGGACTGCTCACATAACCTTCTCAAGTATCGAGCTCTATTGAGGTTAAGACATTCTTTTGCCAGATCAATAATTTCTCGTTTTGTTCTTATTGTGTGACAATGTTAAGTTCATGTCTCAACGTTTACACAAGGGGGTCTATGTGGCGCAGTGGTTAACCCAGTTGCTATGGAGTCTGAAGGCCGTGGGTTTGAAACCGGACTACGTAGTAAAGATCATGAGTGCATTTTTTTAATATCATCATCATCAGGTGCCGTGTCGGCTGGCGTAGGCGATCAGGGATCTCCACAAATCTCTGTCGTTGGTGTTTGCTATCAACTCAGATGTTGACGCTCTACCGTGCCATGAAGTCAGGCTATCCAAAATTTTATCTCTCTGTCTTCCTCTGTCTCGTCTACCCTTGATTTTACCGGTTGTCACAATGTGTTCTAAACCTCCCCTCCTCATCACATGACCGAAAAATGATGTGTTTTTTTTTCTATAGGCCCTTTAGAAATAATACGGAGATCGCTCTTTGTGCATAAATGTGGATATGTGGTGTGTCATTTCTGCGGAGAAAGACCGAACTATATAAGAATCCCCAGTAAACTATTCGTCTTTTAAATATTTGTATAGGTTACTTTGTCCTAGTGGTTAAACAGTTTGTATGGCGTTAGGAAAGTCGTGAGTTCGAATCCAGACCGTGTAGTTCAGTTCATGAATTCATTTTTCCAGAAATCTCCCAAGATCGTTGGTGGAGCTAAGGACTTTGTGCTTTGTTCGATACTCTCGGCAAGTGGTGTGCCATTTCTGCGAAAAGTGACCAAACCATAAGTAACCCGGCTGTAATGAAATCAAACAGCCCGTCTGCCCAGCGTGTTCGTAGCGCGTTGGACTACGGGTGACTATCCTCTGTGTGTGCTGGTTAAATTCCGCGAGATGGCAGAAACACGATTCCAGATTTACGGTGTTCGTGGCACCAAGCCGAAGAGCTGAAAAGCTCAAGTGCTTCTGGATCGGGAAAAAAAAAATCAAATCAAACCTTCATTGAGAATAAACGAAACATACAGCACAACAGTACAGTATGAATAGTACAGAAGATGATGAAGTTGACGTTTTGACCATAAGAGCTTTATCAAGGACAACCGATCGCCGATATCGAAGTTCACAACAAGCTGTGCTAGTGACCACGTAACGTGGAAATTCCGGCAGTCGATAACAGCTTGGGCCAACAATTATCGGTTTGCGTACGGAACACGGTTGGAATACAGGAAATCATGATCCTGTACTTGGGGGATCTAAATAATAATACATCTGAAGTCGGAGTAAAGTTCGCCTTCTTCTTCTTCTTCTTGCGTTCGTTCTTTACGACCAATTTTAATCATTCTTTGTGATATGTTTGATCTTTGCCAAGAACGTGTATACGTTGCACATTGGTTTGGTAGGCCCCTAAACGCATAGACTTCTACACGTTTAGGATGCGTGCATCCGATTTCAGCCAAACCTCCTTAGTCGCCTCTTACGACATGCATGCAGGTAACAGTGGTTCTATTCTTTACACCCCAATTTGGGCACTGGTGACCACTCAGGCGAAGGCTCGCCTAAATGGCGAAGGGAACTGGAGATAAGGAAATCAAACGTTCACGCAACAATAATACAATGTTTACATTGCTGAAAGAAAAGCAAGAGAAATGATGATAATATAAAGGATTACACCCGCAGGCTAAAAATAAGATTGTAATGTTGAATGAGAAGAAATAAATGATTATACTAAAGAAGACAATGAAAAATGTAGGATAGAAAGAAGATTGCAATGCTGAATGAGAAGAAAGAGATGATGATAATTATATCGATGATGCTGATCATGAACTTTTAGTTATTTTTATATTTTGTTTCGATCCAGAAGCACTTTAGCTTTCAGCTCTTCGGCTCGGTGCAATGGATATCGTAACCCTTCGGTTCGGTGCCACAAACACAGTAAATCTGGAGAACCTGTGACTTTTCTGCCAGCCCGTGGAATTGAACAGCACTAAGAGAGGGCTTGTCACCCGTCGTTCAAACATACATTTGTCAACACTATCTTCTCATCTTTAGTCTTAATTCACATGCTCCTCATTTATATCTGACGAGACTCTCTGTTTCATATAAAAATTACAGAGCTGTAAACTTTTCAGTGAAACATTTCATGTTTTTTAACCTTTCATTGATGTCTGGCTTAACCCACCATCCTATAAAACTCCAGTGTATGTTAGAGTGCAACTTAAGAGTGCAGACTTAAACATCTAGCAATCAGCTGAGAAACCAATAAGCCCGTTCGAATATACATGTTACAGACGTGTTCAGAGTGTTATTATACAGTAAGGGATGCTGAAAAAAGACATTCATCAAATGGTGTGTGTGCAGAATAGAGGGACTGAGATGGTATGATAGGGTCACAAATGGGTAACTTTTGAGAAGACATATTCCAGTGAACCAAGAGGTTTAAAAAAGGTCGGCGCTGGATATGACACACTTTGAGAAATCCCGAGGGAATATAACAAGAAGGGTCCTTTCCTTGAACCCACAGTAACAGCGAAAGAAAAAGATGTGTGGACAAACGTGAAGTAGAGATTTGACGGCAGAGATCAACAATATCAAAAAAAGCTGGAGGGATCTGCAGGAGATAGCTAGAGATAGGAAGACTTGGCATGAGTTGATTGAGGACCTATGCCCCAATCCTGGTTAAAAGGGATGAAAAGAAGAAGAAAGAGAAGAGAGAGAGAGAGAAAAGAGAGAGAGAGAGAGCTGAAAAATAACTCAAAACATCCTACACAAGCTGAAGACATTTTAAAAAAATGTTTAAGAAGAATCCTGCAAACATTCTGGTACTAACCACAAATGAAGAACTTTTAAAGTGAACAAACTATGCATTATTTGATACCATCATGAAGTGACGAAGATGGTTGTGGATTGGGTATGTGTGTGGTATGCTAGTAGGCGAATTGGCGATAACCCTCAGATGGACAACAGATGGGAAAATAAGGCCTGGACATCCAATTGAAACATGGAGAATAACTGTGGAAAGGGATTTAAAATAGAGTTGAAAGATTGTGGCTTGATATGGGAAACATGTGGTAGAAAAGTGAGATAATAACAACAATGGACATATCTTGTGGAAGCTTTATGTGGACACCAAGACGATAACGTTAAATAGATATAAAGAGTGTAAAGTTAAAGGATTGACTTCATTGCACGCTATCTTCCGAGAGTATTGCACAAAGCACTCGCTCCGTAGCTCCGGCAAGAAATCTAAGGTCTCTGAAAAAAATACACTCATGAATAGAACGTCGCAGTCCGGATTCGAACCGTGACCTTCGGAACGCGAAGTAGGGGAAAGCACTTAAAACCACTTAGCCACAGAAACCATAGAAATGTTTAAGATTTCAGGAAACACATGATCAAAGAAATCAATCCAAGAAATCATAATTAGATGGGATGGGGGGGTGTGTGAAACCAAAGTTGGTAGATAAGAAAATAAGATTGAGGAAAATACACTTTGGGGATTTATACAGAGACATGAAGATTTTGAAGAAAAAAAGACAATGCATGGATGTATTCCAGAAATGTAGAGAAGAGATTGATTGACTAATTGATAGGTCCATAATCATAGCACTTCGATGGATAATACCGTGTGCTGTGTTCTCTTTCTCACACAGGAAGATCTCAGAGGCAGCGTACGAGCTCCAGGGCACCGGATGGTCCCAGATGTAATTTTGAAGATAGTGAATTTTATGTAGGAATTTTACTTTAATATTTAATTTATTTGATCTGGGAAGTAGCACTGCAGCCTACTCTTTATGATTTTTATCTGTCAAGCTGGCCTGGAACCTCAGAATTTCCTCGACACGTGGACACAAGCTCCTAGTCCCGTGTTTAATTTGAGCACGTAAAAGAACTCATGGCAGTTCAGAATCAAGAAGAGCAGGCTTGAAATCCGCTAACCGGATAAAATTCATAGAAAAATCTTTTAATTAAATTCTTGCAAAATATTTTCCCCCATCTTCAAAGTTACATTTGGGACCCTCGACGGCGCTACGGAGTTCGTGCACTGCAGCTGAGATCTTCCTGTTTAAGAAAGATATCGGAGCACACATGGTTACTCACCGAAGTGCAATGATGATGGTCATATCAATCAATCAATCAATCCGTGTTATAAACTTGGCTATCTGTGACCAACTGACTTATGTTGTCCCTACGGTTTTATACTAAAGATATGAATAAGATGATTATATTTATGATAACTATGATTATTCGTGTGCATGACCTAGCAACAGTCTGTGTGTTCAGCAGGTAATACAACAGCTGTACGATAAGATAGGTTTGATTTGTATCCTGGGAAGGAGGGAGGAGAGGAGATGGTAGTGAAATGATGAGTGTGTAGAGATCTGGTTCGGAATGTATACCGCGATAGCAACGGCGAAACACATAGAAACAAAGTACTGTAGTTTTACAAAATACAAAAACAATAACAATACACAACAACGTTTCGACCAAAAAGCCTTTATCAAGAAAAGGATACAAGAGAAGTGGAGAACTTCACTTCTCACATAGCACACAACATGTAGAATCAAACAATACGTTCCTAACTATTTTTGCATTTTGTAAAATTACAAAATACTTAGCAAGAATGCGAACAGACCAAACTGCCTATGAAGCTTTCCACAACAGAATATCAGGAAGGAAAGCGAGAGGAAGACCGAGGAAAAGGTGGATAGATAACGTAGTTGAATTCTGCCAGGGGAATAAGAAAACCATCACACAAGTCACCAGAGAAGCATAAGACAAATACATAAAACCACAACACTGGGTTAACAAACCGGTAACAGTGTCATTGACAAAAGAAGAAGTAAAACTACAGTAATTTGTTTTGATATGTTTCGCCATTGCTACATAGTTTTACTGCAGTTTTCCCTTATATCGATAATACCACAATATCAGAAAGAAATAGTCAAGAATGAAATGGGAGATGGGGAAGGAAGTTAATAACTGTAAATGTGAATCTTAATACACACCTCACGCCCTAACGTGTTTTTTTCCTCCCTCTGTTAACACCGTACCCGCGGATAGAAATACCAGGTAATATATATACGTTCTGTTGAAACTCGTTCTACATTCACCCCCGGTGTGTTCAACTCGAAGTGAAGTTACTGTTGTGTTTTAGCTGAAGAAGACAGTTTGTGGTAGTGTATTATTTCTACTGTGTTGATGTTTCTAACAAAGCTTAGAAGAATCTATAGAAAAAGGCGGAGAGACATAGTCTAGGGTTTATAACAGTCCTGGTGTGTATTTGTTTTCCCAGCTCCTTCGTGTCGTAATAAGAGAGGCATGGGCGTCTATACGTTATGGTTAGGGAAGAGGGGCAGGTGCCCCTCTCTCTGAAACATGGCTTATTCTTCTTCTCGTTCGCCCGCTATCAATTCATGTGTAGTCAGGGCTTCCAGTATAGGGATTCTGACTGGTTTTTTTGCGTGAATGCTTGCTTTCCTTTTCATCAGTGTCCTCGCCATTCAGGCGAGCCTTCTCCGACTTCAGAGGTATACATGGCTTATTGATAAAAGATTTATGCGAATCTGGTCTACTCTATTTCCATCTAGTAAGCTACTAACTACATTTTTTTTTTAAAATTAATTTACCCCTCCGCGGACAAAATTATGTGGACGCCTATGTAAGGTGCATGAGCGTCACTACAGTCTACCATCAAATAACCAATTTGGAAGCACATTTTTTTTTTCCACCATCCAGAAGCACTTGAGCTTTCAGCTCTTCGGCTCAGTGCCACGAACACTGTAAATCTGGAGAACCTGTGGCTTTTCTGCCAGCCCGTGGAATTGAACCGCACTCACAGGGGGTTTGTCACCCGTCGTTTCAACACGATACGAACACGCCGAGCAGGCGAGCATAGGAAGCAAATAAGAATGGATAAAGTACATTTAAATGATACAAGTAAGATACTAACATCTAAACAGATAACAAATAAGATACAAATAAGGATTATCAAGTTCTATATTTACTCTGTATTTTTGAATGGTTCAAAAACATGAACAAAAAACAAGCATTTGGAAGACAGAATGAATATCTTTGATATGTGGATATACAGAAGAATATGTCGCATTTCATGGAAAGAAAAACAAAACAAGTAGTTATAGAAAAACTAGTAATAGAGAAATAATTACTACAGGAAATAAAAATCAAACAAATAACACATTTCAGACACATGAAGCATTGATGAAAACCTTATTAGAAAGGAAGTTAAAGAATAGTGAGCTAAAGAAATACCGAGACACAAGTGGGAGGGAACTATCAAGAGACTGACAAATTGCAGTCTGGCAGAGTGCAACATCTAGAAAAGAGACGGGATGTTGGAAGTCTATTGCAAGCAAACGTCAATGCGTAGACGGCACATGATGATGATGAACCAACTTCAGTCATATCATATTATACGTGGTCTTGATGTTAATATCAATGTATTGTCTTCTTTTTCTTCTTCTATTTCTTCTTCTATTTCTTCTTCTTTTTGCTCTCACACGCTATGAATTCAGGCGTAGTCAGTGTGCATTGTGTGACGCTTCTGACTTGATTTCTGCGTGAAGACCTGCTTTCCTGTTATCAGCATCTCCCTCCATACAGGCGCGCCTTCAGACGTTGAAGTAAATGCATTGCCTTTTATATATGATGAGTTTGCTATTTTCAATCCCATCCCTCTAACAGCTTGTTACAACGTACTTGGTAAAGCGATTGGGTGTGTTCTTTGCTGTGTAGAACTGTGTCAATGAATACTTAGTACGTGCATCCCCTGCTCGTGTCTGTACGCTAAATATATATATATATATATCTATGTGTGTGTGTGTAATCCAATGTGATTCACTCTGTTATAAAATTAAGTCTAAGTCATTGTTTTCTGAAATCCGTTCTGATTGATTTCTTTGCATAATCCAGACTGATTCACTGATTAGTCTAATCCAGACTGATTCAATGTTTTGTTTAATCCAGACTGATTCAATGTTTTATTTAATCCAGACTGATTCAATGTTTTATTTAATCCAGACTGATTCAATGTTTTGTTTAATCCAGACTGATTCAATATTTTGTTTAATCCAGACTGATTCAATATTTTGTTTAATCCAGACTGATTCAATGTGTTGTTTAATCCAGACTGATTCACTGATTAGTCTAATCCAGACTGATTCAATATTTTGTTTAATCCAGACTGTTTCAATGTTTTGTGCAATACAATACTGATTCAGTAATCTGTATAATCCAGATTGGTTCACTGCTTTATATAATCTAGAATGGTTCACTGCTTTATATAATCCAGACTGGTTCACTGCTTTATATAATCCAGATTAGTTCACTGCTTTATATAATCCAGACTGGTTTACTGCTTTATATAATCCAGACTGGTTCACTGCTTTATATAATCAGATTGGTTACTGCTTTTATAATCCAGATTGGTTCACTGCTTTATATAATCCAGACTGGTTCACTGCTTTATATAATCCAGACTGATTCACTGCTTTATGACAAATAGGCCAGCACATCCGATTTCTGCGAGGCTTTTTATTTACTAGGGTAGTTTCCCTAGACCCCTACCTCGGTGGCCTCTTACGACATGCCTTGTAGAAGGCAGTATTACTATTCTGTGCTCTCCATGCGAGCCCCAGCAACATACGGGCAACTTTAGGATCCAGCGAAAACAACACACGATCCTATCAGTTATCATTCTTCTGGCTCAGTTCCAGTCCCAAACACCGTTCTTCAAGGATAGGTCAATGTTGCCTTCAATCTAATCCTAAATTTCTGGAGTTATATATCCCTGACTCTTGGTTTTCCATGCTCGCCGTGGTAATGGGCGTTCTTCGATTCTACCGAGATGATCGAACCATTATAATTGGAACTAGTCCACGTTGGTCAGTATGGATCAAATTTCGAGACCGTGATGTAATTTCTGGTTGCGAATTTTGTCTCTTAATGTTACTTGAACATGTTTCCTTAGATACATTAGTTCAGCAGTTTGAATCTGGTCTTTGTGAGATGTTATCATAGTTCATGACTCGCATTGGGAGATGTTATCATAGCACATGACTCACATTGCGAGATGTTATCATAGCACATGACTCACATTGGGAGATGTTATCATAGCACATGACTCGCATTGGGAGATGTTATCATAGCACATGACTCGCATTGGGAGATGTTATCATAGTCCATGACTCGCATTGGAAGATGATTATCCATAGCACATGACTCGCATTGGAAGATGTTATCATAGCCCATGGCTCACATTCTAAGATGTTATCATAGCCCATGACTCACATTGGAAGATGTTATCATAGCCCATGACTCACATTGGAAGATGTTATCATAGTTCATGATTCACATTGGAAGATGTTATCATAGTTCATGATTCACATTGGAAGATGTTATCATAGACCATGACTCACATTGGAAGATGTTATCATAGTTCATGATTCACATTGGGAGATGTTATCATAGTTCATGATTCACATTGGGAGATGTTATCATAACTCATGACTTACATATGAAGCTGTTATCGTAGCACATGACTCACATTCCAAAGATTTTTTTCGCCCCAATAATTCGACGTAGTCATGGGTCCTAATAAAACGCATCTGAATGATTTTGATGTGAAGACTTGCTTTCCTTATTGTCAGTTTTAAAACCAAAGGATAATATAGCTCATCAAATAGCTCGTCCTGAGGAAAACTTTTGCTAACCTAACAGTCATTTTGGAAACTCTTTCTCTCCATAGTTCAGATGTCCAGCCTCTGCAGCCGTCATGTTCAAATAGTTACATCCTGGATTCATCTTCTCCTCTTTGCATGAATGTCTCCTATAATAATCATCTTATCCAACACGTAGTGTCTTTTATATGTTCAAAATCGCCGTGTGTTACCGGGGCCCACAAGGGAAGCACATAATAACACTGCGACCTTTAAGGCATGTCGTAAGAGGCGACTAAGGTAGAGGCCTAGTGAAGCTAGACTGGTAAATAAAAAAAAAACGTTACAGAAATTGGATGTGCTGGCCTACTTGTAGACGCATAACTGGCACAACGTACAATCACTCTTAGGCTAAGTTCGAAAAGAGTGGTTTAACAAGTGATCGATATGCAGCGTTCTTAGAAGAAGAAGAGGAATATGTTCAAACTACTTCAGTTTTTTTCTCATTTGATAGAAGTATACAAATAGATTTGAGCACACATGGTTATTCACCGAAGTGCAATGATGATGGTCTTATCAATAAATCAATCAAACCCACCAAGAATGAAACATTTTAGATGATTATATCCTACTGACCACTACAGGTGTATAAAACAAGCAAACCAATACTGCGCACCTATAGGGGCGCCTAGCGTGTATAAACGCCTAATTTGTTCACATATTATTATTATCATATTGCGAATCGTGGACCATAACACAAACATTAATAAATAAAATTGAAGCTTTTGAAACAATGTGCTATAGAAATGTTCTGAGAACATCCTGAACAGAGAAGAGAAGAAACAAAGACATCCTACAAGACCTGAACATCAAGGAGCATTAGCTCACAAATAACATCATGTCCCGAAAGATGAAATATTTTGGCCACATTAAACGCCACAGTGGTCTGGAGAGAAAGGTAATGCAAGGCATGGTTCCTGGAAAACGAGGCAGGGGTCGAAGATGCCAGCATGACATCAAAGAAACCTTGAACATGACGCTGGAAGAGGCAGGAGAACTTGCAAGAGACAGAGAGCTTTTCAGGCGGGCTGTGATGAATGCAACGTTCTGCAAGGGACATACTACTACTTAACTTGATTATTAAATATCTTAGTAAGACAAGTGTAGAAAGCTGAGAAGAAACTGAGATGATACTTACCAGTGCTGCGTTTAGATCGTTGGAGTCAGAATGTGGGTATGGTGTATATATAGCCAGGGCAATACAATTAGCAAAAATTGTGATCAGTACCAGTATTTCAAATGCTGTGAGAGATGTTAAGGAAATATTTTTTTCTAGTTTTAAACAAGTTCACCTGTGTAATCTGAGAAGAACATTGTTAAATAAATATTGCATACTTGGCTGAAATCAGATGCACATGTCCTAAACGTGTAGAAATCTATGCGTTTAGGGGCCTACCAAACCAATGTGCAACGTATACACGTTCTTGGCAAGGATCAAACATATCACAAAGAGTGATTAAAATTGGTCGTAAAGAACGAACGCAAAGAAGAAGATAGTGCATACATATTTTTGTTTTTTTAGTTTTCAAACTTTTTTATTGGGGTTTGGGGGAGGGGGAGAGGTCGGCCTTGTCATTTATGCATTGAAGTGTCTTGGGAAGTTTCAGTTCCCGTTGTTGACTCAAGTGTGTCCCAGTTTTGATTTGAGTAATCCAATACATAGTTACTGATTTATATAATCCAGACTGGCCCAATGCTATGTGTACTCCAATACTGGTTCACTGTTTGTATAATCCAATACTGGTTCACTGTTTTGTGTACTCCAACACTGGTTCACTGTTTATGTAATCCAATACTGGTTCACTGTTTATGTAATCCAATACTGGTTCACTATTTGTATAATCCAATACTGGTTCACTGCTTTGTGTAATCCAATACTGGTTCACTATTTGTATAATCCAATACTGGTTCACTGCTGGTTCACTGTTTATGTAATCCAATACTGGTTCACTGCTTTGTGTAATTCAATATTGGTTCACTGTTTGTGTAATCCAATACTGGTTCACTGTCTGTGTAATCCAATACTGGTTCACTGTTTGTATAATCCAATACTGGTTCACTGTCTGTGTAATCCAATACTGGTTCACTGTTTGTGTAATCCAATACTGGTTCACTGTTTGTGTAATCCAATACTGGTTCACTGCTTGTGTAATCCAATACTGGTTCACTGTTTGTATAATCCAATACTGGTTCACTGCTTTGTATAATCAAATACTGGTTCATTGCTTTGTGTAATTAAATACTGGTTCATTGCTTTCTGTAATCCAAAACAGTCATTTGTGATACAGTCAGATCTCCATATTAGATCTTGCATGTAATGCATCTCCAACATTGCATTTCTTTTCCTTTGCTAGTACACTCTGACACACTGTTATGTATTCTCTTGATGTTTCTTTTCCATTTAAAACATAACTATAAAATGTGGCAGCATGCACCAATTTGTTTGTCTCGTTTGGCCATGTGCCGTTGTCTGTTTCATGGTTTGTTTCATTGCCACTTAAGCTTTAAATTTACATCAAATTTCGTGAAAGCATAAGAAAATTACAGCTTAATTTGTGAATACATTTTTAGAGAAAAGGAACAACATTAATTTGGCCACATCTTGTTTTTACAGTTAATGTGTTCAATTACTTTATTCCTCTTGGCACTTGGTTTCAAACATTTTTTAAACAATGTTCAACAAAGTGAAACCATACCTCATGAATAATCCAAAATATTAAATTAACCTATTTTTCTTAAATTTGTTGTTTCTTTTCATTTCTAAATTATTCAAAACTTAGATATTTCCCTTTTGTTTTTATGAAATACATCCCATTTTCCTATATATTTACAATGAAATCTGATTAATCTTATCCACCTGCTAACTTTACCAACATTTCAATAACTTTAATTTTATCTACAATCTACCTGTTTCTAATCTATGTTTGAGTGGCTTTAATCTTATCTATGTTTGAGTGGCTTTGATCTTATCCATGTTTGAGTGGCTTTAATCTTATCCATGTTTGAGTGGCTTTAATCTTATCCATGTTTGAGTCGCTTTAATCTTATCTATGTTTGAGTGGCTTTGATCTTATCCATGTTTGAGTCGCTTTAATCTTATCCATGTTTGAGTGGCTTTAATCGTATCCATGTTTGAGTGGCTTTGATCTTATCCATGTTTGAGTGGCTTTGATTTTATCTATGTTTTAGTGGCTTTGATCTTTTCCATGTTTGAGTGGCTTTGATCTTATCCATGTTTGAGTGACTTTAATCTTATCCATGTTTGAGTGGCTTTAATCTTTTCCATGTTTGAGTGGCTTTAATCTTTTCCATGTTTGAGTGGCTTTAATCTTTTCCATGTTTGAGTGGCTTTAATCTTTTCCATGTTTGAGTGGCTTTGATCTTTTCCATGTTTGAGTGGCTTTAATCTTATCTATGTTTGAGTGGCTTTGATCTTTTCCATGTTTGAGTGGCTTTAATCTTATCCATGTTTGAGTGGCTTTAATCTTATCCATGTTTGAGTGGCTTTAATCTTTTCCATGTTTGAGTGGCTTTAATCTTATCCATGTTTGAGTGGCTTTAATGTTATCTATGTTTGAGTGGCTTTAATTTTATCCATGTTTGAGTGGCTTTAATCTTATCCATGTTTGAGTGGCTTTAATCTTATCCATGTTTGAGTGGCTTTAATCTTATCCATGTTTGAGTGGCTTTGATCTTATCTATGTTTCAATTACTTGAATCTTATTCACTATCTAAATTTAAATGGCGTTAATATTATATTTCTAAATAAAATATGGAACTGTGAGTTATATTAAAACTAAATTACGAACTTTCAACTCAAAGGTCGCATCAATCCTAACATATGCCAGTGAGAGTTTCAAAATGAGTAAAGGTATAGAAAGCAAGTTGAATGCATTTGAAAACAGATGTCTGCGAAAAATAATGAATATAAAATGGAACGAATTCAGGAGAAGTGATGAAATCAGAGGAATGTCTGGTCAACCACTAGTGACAACTGTTATAAGAAGAGAAGATGGAGATATGTTGGACACACCTTGAGAAGAAATGATCAAAGAATATCAAAGCAGGCATTGAAGTGGGATGCAGAGGGTTCAAAAAAAAGAGGATGACTTAAGGAGACCCTAAAACGAACTTTGCTAAGATAGGTGAGAAATATCGGTCTTAGTTCCATGGAAGAGATTGAGCAAGTTGCCCAGGATAAAGCGATATGGAGAAATTGCTTTCAGGTGCTACGTAACATATAACGGCACAAGTGGAATTATTATTATATTATATACAGGTTACTTATTCCTTATAATAATTTGCTAACCATAGAGTAGTGTCAAGATTTTATGTCATATCTGATGACTTATTTCCAAATTAATTATTGATTTGTTTGGATGCTAATACATCTTCTATGTTGTTGAATGTGATGTTATTGAATGTGATGTTGACTATTCATATTCTCTTTTTATTTTCTGTTGTACATTTTCTATCATCACTTGCAACATGTGAAAACAAATAAATAACTTTCTACTTGTTCTAGCTGCTGTATGTTTACTCTTTGTCCACGACTCGCATGATTTGCAAACTATCACAGTTCTGTAAGTAAGTAAAGGAACCATTTTTCATACCTTGTGGTATATTTGGTGATATGGAGTTATGCTCATATATTTCATTGACAACCGGCACACTACGAGTGATGTGGTCCCGTGGTACACTACGAGTGATGTGGTCAACATTACATTGGCCACCTTTACTTCCCACTGCTTTTCCTGGTACCAAATTGAGGCTGGGTCAACCTGATAGCCATTACGTTATGAAAAAAATTTCCCTGCCCACTGTGGAATGAACCAGAACCGCTAGCATAAGAAGCCAGTTTACTAACAACTAATCTACTGTGGCTCTCATCATAGATCTGTTCTCTTAAAATTAGTTTTTAACCCATATTTACTAGCACTTAAAATTATGTATTGCAAATGAGAGTGTTATGATAACTATAAGTCTACTGTAGAAGTGACTAAGCAAATAAGTATGATGATGGTAAATGGTTAGTCCATTTCTGCAGATGATAGTATAGTGAAAGATGATGATGAGGTTGTATAAGAACAGGTTCAAAAAAGGATATTTGTACTCTGCAACTTGTATACAAAATTTTCTGATAGGATTTTTCAGTGTCAGGCAGAACAGTGCCCTTGGTGGACGAACATTTTGGTTTTGTTGTTTCCTCATGTTGGCACGTTTCCTGACATTAGCTGCTCCCTGGGCTGCTGCTAATGCTGTACTCCAGCCTGAGCTTAGAGCTCTACCAGAGTCTGTAGTGGTAAGATTGAGACCATCCACCACAGATGCAACAGCTGTAGTGTTATGAGGTACCACCGGTCTGTATCCTCCACTTTCTGGGTCCTTCCCACTTCGACCTCCTCCAGCTGATTGAGAAGGTGAGTTAAGAGATACACTTGAATTGTGTCCCCCTCCTCCTCCAGAGTCTCTGCTGTGACCAGTAGGCTGGTCATAGTGGACCCTAAAAATGTAAGAAAGAGACATTTAGTTATATAAAAATATATAAACATAAAACTCTGCTTAATTGTATAGTGAAACACGTACAAACAAAGTACTATAGTTTTACAAAATACATAAACAGTGACGATAAACAGCAACGTTTCGACCAACAAGGCCTTTATCAAGCAAACGAACAAACAGGAGTGACAAATTAAAATGAAACACAAATGGACGACCAAATACCAACGTATCTAAGGAAAATCTGGAATAAAAACGAATAACGAAATAAATGTAACACAAAAACACACATAAAAACTAGAAATAGAAAAGAAACAATGAAACATCTAGTAAATATATAACTTGAATACATGCAACATATACCCATATAGATTATAAAGCATGGGAAGAGAAAGTACTAAGAAGCATAAGAATGTAATACATGCAACATATACCCATAGAGATTACAAAGCATTGGAAGAGAAAGTACTAAGAAGCATAAGAATGTAATACGTTGAGCCCGCGTGGTCGCAAGGTACCATACAAAGAAATCAACCGATTCTCCAGAGCAAATCGACTACGATCATCAGAGGAACATGATCGGATGGCTGTGACCTGGACATCGCAAGCTCCTGAATGGCCAGTATCATTGAAATGGGTAGCTACAGGGTCACAGAGCATTGGCGTATATCGCGCAAGTGTTGGGCGAATCGGTCACTGAGTCTCCTGCCGGTTTCCCCAATATAGGCCTTGTTGCACCGCTTGCAGATAATGGCATAGATAATATTACGGACTCGCACGTGAAACTGTCTTCAACAACGAACGTGGCTTTTGGAAAAGACACCGTGCGGGTCTGTATTACATAAGCACAAGTGTTACAGCGCCGACGGCCACACTGGATGGTGCCAAAATGACTCTGGGTGTTTGGCTTGAGGCGACTTGAACTAACATATCCTAAGGCTTCTGTCCCGTCTGTACGCCACCAAAGGATAGTGTTGGAAGATTGAACGTGTATCAGGATCAGACTGAAGAATGGAGAGATGACGGAATAAGACTTTCTTCACAAGGGAACTATGAGGGTGGAAAGTTAAGACAAGTTTCACCCTGTCAGAATTGGAAGTTCTATGCTGGTTAGAGAGAGCCTCCTGGCGAGAAATTTGCTGAACGCGCCGCATAGCAGAAGCAAGCACCTTATCCGGGTATAAGCGCTTACGAAAGAAATCCAGCATCTCGTGAGCTCTATCCAGGAAATCGTCGTCCTCGCTACAGAGGCGACGAAGGCGCAAGAATTGAGAGAATGGTAAAGAATCACGACAAGCCTGGGAATGGGAAGAGGTATAAAGAAGAAAACTATGTGCATCAGTAGGCTTGTAGTATACTGATGTAGTGATGGTGGATAGGCTGATAGTGATAGTGATGTCAAGAAAGTTGACACAAGAGGTAGAGATGTGAGATGTAAACCGAATAGCCGGATTGAAGACATTAATGAAATTAATGAAGCGTGACAAATCGGCTTCAGGCATATCGGTAATGCCAATACAATCATCAATGTATCTATGATACACAGACGGAAGAGGGCCATCATAGGAATTCCATACTAGGTGCTCAAGATGACCCATGAATAGACAAGCATAACTTGTATACATATTGAGATGGTTTATGTTATATTACTTTCTATATATCTAATGTTTAAACAAGAAAAAAACAGAACATAGAACATGCTTTTAAATATTACATGACTAGATCTAATATTTAAATAAATCAAGATGAGACTCCACCAATTCTCATATCTAAATCAATCAAGGTAAATCTCTACTCATTCTCATGTTTAAAACAATCAAGATAAGTCTCATATTTAAATAAATCAGGATAAGACTTCACTGAGTCCCATATCTAAATCAATGAAGATAAGTATCTACTGATTCTCATATTTAAATAAATCAAGATAAGACTACTGATTCTCATATTTAAATCAGTCAAGATAAGTCTTCCCTTTGTCTCATATTTAAATCAGTCAAGATAAGCCTTCGCTGATTCTTATATTTAAGTCAATCAAGATAAGTCTCCACTGATTTTGGTAGAACAGTGACAACAGGCTTACTTTTATATTATAATTCTTCTCGGTTCTCTCCTATCTTATCTTCAAACTTTGTATCTGATGTAATGCAAAACTTTTCAATTTTCCTCCTTTCTTTGTTTTCATTAAAATAAGTTAGACTTGAGGTCAGTTTCCTCAGTGTTTATTCACTATGTTGCTAATAGTGGTGAGTTTGTTAATAAGCAAGAGAAAATCTTGTACTCTTTATTTCTGACTAATATGTCCTGTCATTCAGTTTTATACAGATATTCTTAACCCTTTGCCTTCATAATGTTTGTTGTCCGTCCGAGTACACTTATATTGCAATGGATACTGTATTAGCCAGTATACTAGCTTTGAATCATCTTAACAAATACTGCAAGCCAGTACATGGGCTCAGAGGAGCGAAGGGGTTAAACATATGCATACATATTTGTATGTTATCAGATCAGACAATGTGATTTTCCACACTGCCCACTGATTGCAATGAATCTCAAACACTATATTCATTCTTCTTGCTACTTGCAAGCTTGGTCAGGATAATTCTTATTTCTCTGTTTATTTTATTTAAAATACTTAAGTCCATCTTAGGCCTACTATCAGAGAGCATACACCTCAGAGTCACAAGCTTCCATCCAGAATAACACCAAGTCTTCTCAGGATTACTACCAGACAGCCTACAATTCAAAGTCACAAGTTTCCATCCAGAACACCAAGTCCTTCTCAGGTTCTACTACCAAACTACATTGCAAAATACAACAAACACACAAGTTTATATTGCAATATAAACAGTCTATTTTATGTCTAGTCCCAAAAAACATGGTCCCACAAAGAAAGAAGACAAATACACCCTGATATAACCAAGAAAATACTTTTGTTTTGACTTGAAAGGCATGCCTCAGATCAAAATAGGTTTAAACCCTTCCTCATCTAACAAACAAAGAATAACTTTACTTAGCATTATTTAATTCAATAATTCTCTTCTCATTTTCAAGCTTTTGCAGCACTTCTCTAATTGTCTGTTTTGTGATCCATAAGTTGCATAACATTGTTCATACAAATTTAATTCCAGCACGGTTTACCACAACTGAAAATATAATATACAACTAAACACTTGCATTTAACAACAGTTTACTGGCACAAGATCCTGTAAGCATTTATCTATCTAACACACATGATCCTGCAAAGTAAAAGAAAATCTATATTTTGGAAGGTTATGACTGCTGTAATTGTCACTGATAAGGTCACCCAGACTGATAAATATAACATAATTCTATCAGTATTGCTTCTTTTGTTTTCCTGCTGATGTCATAAGCTAGACCAATAATAGTTTATTTTTCTGTTTCTTGTGTTACTAGGAAGAACTGGCTTTGCTGTTTCTTGTATTACTAGAAAGTACTGGCTTTGCTGTTTCTTGTATTACTAGAAAAGTACTGGCTTTCCTGTTTCTTGTATTACTAGGAAAGTATTGGCTTTGCTGTTTCCTGTGTTACTAGGAAAGTATTGGCTTTGCTGTTTCTTGTATTACTAGAAAGTACTGGCTTTGCTGTTTCTTGTATTACTAGGAAGTACTGGCTTTGCTGTTTCTTGTATTACTAGGAAAGTATTGGCTTTGCTGTTTCTTGTATTACTAGGAAGTACTGGCTTTGCTGTTTCTTGTATTACTAGATAGTACTGGCTTTGCTGTTTCTTGTATTACTAGAAAGTACTGGCTTTGCTGTTTCTTGTATTACTAGACAGTACTGGCTTTGCTGTTTCTTGTATTACTAGAAAGTACTGGCTTTGCTGTTTCTTGTATTACTAGGAAGTACTGGCTTTGCTGTTTCTTGTATTACTAGGAAGTACTGGCTTTGCTGTTTCATTTCTGCTGCCAATAGCTAGACTACCTCTTCTTGCATTCACCCAATATGAATTCAGTCATAGTCAGAGCGCATGGTATAGCGATTCTAACTGACTTTTGCATAAAGGCATGCTTTCCTTTTTATCAGTGTCCCCAGCCATATAGGCGTGTCTTCTCTGACATCAGAGGTTACAATAGCTAGAATATTAAACATGTACCTGCTACATTTTGTTTTACTTAATACTGTGATCACATAATTATTACGTAAATTAATACTGTAAACCGATTTAAGCAGTTTGGAGTTACCCATTGTACGAGTAGAACTGGATGCTTGTGGGGTGTGTTTAATCAGCGAGCCACAGAAACCATCATTATGCATACTCTTCAATATCAATTCAGGGATATTGAGCAGTATGGGTCTGCCCAGAATGCAATGATGTCAGTTTAGTAACCAATAACAAATGAATACTGTAATCAACAACAATAGAAACATAGTGTGCTGATAATGGTGAATAAAAGGTTTGATAGTGACACCCTACATCTGAAACTCTACCTTCTACTCAGATTATAGACTGTTAGTAACTTGATAATTACAATACAATTACTTAAAAGTAAAACAGATATAATCATCTGCTCACAGCTGGTCTCCATCAAGTATATATAATTTCCCTATCTAATGTAAATATGATTCACAAAATATTAATCAGTGTTCCATGACCACAGTTGCAAAAGTGCTCACCTTGCAGCTGTTCACTAACATATTCTGTGCATTGCAACAAATCAATATTCTCAGATCATTAGGTAAGGTGTATTCTACTGTGCTTCTCAAATGCTAAATTGGGCAATATTTTATTAAGCAATTTTTCTTTTCTTCAACATGTTTTATCCATGTGTTTTTCACATGTTTTATTTCCTATAAAAAGTCATTCTGAACTATCTGGATTTTTTTTTACTTTCTTGATATTTTGATTTGTGCTGTATCTTATTAAAATAATGAAGTTTTATCAGTTATGTTTTCTTCATTTCTTTCAGGACAAAAAGATGTGTGTATTAACTGAGAGTAACTTGTACATGTGGGACGAATTAGTGTAATGCATAAGTGTTCGCTTATCGACTCGGACACAAAAGAGTTGCGGATTCAATCTTACACTCAATGTTTCACGTGTAATGAAAGGAATTGGCCCTCCTACCTCCTGTACACTAGGAGATAGAAATGTGAAGTGAAGAGACTTCATACCATAAGGTCTGAAAAGGCTACGAGAAATTGTATTGTATAAATGGTACATTTTAGACCTCTTACTTTAGACCCTTTTTTTATCCTTAATCTCTGACTAACCAGTTGAATTGCTTTCTGTTCTGTTCTCCACAATTTGTTATCACTAATGACAATCTAGTATGGACTATGTGGCAGAGACATCTGTCGTTGAATCTCTGAGCTTATATATAATATTATTGGTCCCATGCTATGTTCCATGTTTATGAACTATTATTGTTTTTATTTACTTAGTTGGATCAGAATTTGAATTAGCAACTTTCATAATGTCTTCCTTACACAAAACCTTGAATAATTGATTGAAAGGGCCATCATCATTTCACTTTGGTGAGTAACCATGTGTTCTCCTATCTCTTTCTTACACAGGAAGATCTCAGCTGCAGTGCCTGAACTTCATAGCACCAGCGAGGGTCCCTGATGTCATTTTGAAGATGATGAACATATTTTGGAGAACTTTTATTTTTAATCTTTTCTAATGAATTTTGCACAGGCAGGGGCATTCCAGTCTGCTCTTCTCGATTTTGAACTGACAATGGTTCTTTTACCTCCTCAAATTTAACATGGGACCTACATGTTATCGTCGGTCTCCCAAAAGGACTAGGAACTCAATCACACCTACACTGAGATCAGGAATCTCTGACAAAATACCTTGATGGCTACATGAGGAAGCGAACTGAGTACCTTTGGCACAAGAGGCAAGCACCTAACCTCTACGCAGTAGAGACATCTGATATATATATGAATAATATTTATACCTACACATAATCCATTTCTTAACTAAACTTTATATTTTCTTCTTCTTCTGTAAGTAATTTCTAACAGGATTCGATTTTACAAGTCTCAAGAATAGTTCTAATCTCAGAAATAATGCAGAAAAGTTGTAACATGACTGCATTAGCAGTTAAGCAAATGAAATATTAAATGAAATATTAATGTATGCTTTTTTTGGCACATTTTAGCATGAAATTTATGTAAAACATCTTAAATAAAACACACATACAGATAGATATATGTCACACTCCACCATTATGTGTTTATTTATAGAACAAATGATATGCAAATGTGTTGCACTTGTCAACACTGTAGAGTTTGTGAGGATATTTTTAGACTTTTTTTTTTTGTAATGAACTTTAGAATCATAAGTTAAACCGAATGCACTAAAAGAGTCTGAAGATGAATGGTTGACTTCATAGCACTGGGTTTCCCCATATGGATCTGTTCTTGTTGACAGATATGACACTCTATATACTGAGTTGCACAAAGCACAAACTTTGAAGCTACAGCAACAACCCTAGGGATCTCCTGAAATAATTGCACATGTGACTCGATCCGGATTTGAACCCACAACCTTCAGAATGACAAGCAAACATCTTAACCACTTTGCTATAGAGGCCCCTAAAAATTACTTCACTATACTAAACCAATGGCAGTGGGAATGTACATAAACTATTGCTTAATTATATCGATCTTGTAATAAGGTATTGATAAAATACAGTGAAAATGCATTCATTAAAAATGTATGTCTATTTTGTTTTACTGTGTGCTGATAACTAAGCAATAGATGATCAAAAGCATTTTCATTCCAATTCTGTGTTACCAGAGCCAAACATGGACAATGAGCAAAGAATAGTCGCAAATATAACTGCATGGGAATTGCAATAACTACGAAAAGTTACCAACAACACTAGAAAAGACAGAGTCACCAATGTCAGCATTAGAAATAAAGTTAGGACAGAACCTTGCTTGAATTACATTGAGAAACAAAGAATGAAGTGGTTAGACCACTTAGTATGAATGCAACCAAACACCACAGTATACAGAGTCTTCTACAACAGAACATCAGGAAAGAAGGCAAGAGGAAGACCACAAAAAGATGGATAGATGGCATGGCAGAACCCTGTCAAAAAAATAAAAATAACTATTACCTAAGATCTAGGTAAATCACTAGGGCATCGCATGAAAAACACAGAAATCCATGACATTGAACAATAACATGGTAACAGTGTGATGAAAAAAGAAGAAAAAGTGTACACATTTTTTTATTTCATCATGTACAATGTCTGATGGCATAGGCAACCATGGATCTCAATAAACATTTATACTGTGTACTGACTACTAGTTCTAATACTGATATTCTTTGTATGATATGCAGTTAGACTATTCACAAATATTTCCCTTTCTGTTGCCCTGTCTTATGTTTCCTTATTTTACTGTTTGTCACAATGTCTTCTAAACCTTCATTTCTCATGACATGACTGAAAAAAATTGTGATTGTTTCTTTATGATGTTGATAATAAGCTTCCTCTGTGCATTGATCTCTTTTAGCACATCAACGTTCTGATATATATTTTTAATACAGCTTGATACAATCAATATAACATTATATTGTCATTCTATGATTAGCCTTGTTATAAAACCGTATTTGAATAGTGTCAACTACAAGGAGGGCAGTGGCCTGTAACAGATTAGAAACCAATACACAAAGCACTGTACACATTCAGTACTTACAGAAAGCTTATGTACATGCCTAAATTATTGAAATACATGCACTTTTACACTTGTACTAGATGGATTATAATATGATATATAGTTATCATAGTTTAATCAAATCAGAGAAATGTCTGGTCAAGCATTAGTAATAATTGTTATAAGAAGGAGAAGATGGAGATATGTTGGACACACCTTAAAAAGAAATGATCAAGGAATATCAAAGCAGGCATTGAAGTAGGATGGAAAGGAATCAAGAAAGAAAGGACCTAAGGAGACTCTGAACAGAACTTTGCTGAGAGAGGAAAGAAATATCGGTCTCAGTTCCATGGAAGATATTGAGCGTGTTGCCCAAGATAGAGCGGTAGAGATAAATTTCTTGCAGGCACCATGTAACATATAACAGTACAAGAGGAATTATTATTATTATAAAGTAACCAAAGCATACAGCATGGCAATACAAGCTGTGTATTATATTGTGTATAATATTATCCATTAATAAAAATATGTGGGCTAGTATACTCAACATTTTGCATTCTATAAATTCTTTCCAGAAATTTGATAAAATCTTGCCAGCATAAGCAGGAGGCGGTAGAAAGATTGTTCAGTTGCCAAATAGCAGAAAAATTGTATTAATAAAGAAGAAAGTTAGATCAACCCATGAAGCTATGTCTTATCAAAAGAAAGTGATCTAAATGTGAAGGACTGACTTCATTGCAATGGTTTTTTCCATAAGGCTCGATCACTCTCTGCAGAAATGGCACACATCGTGTCAAGAATATTGCAAAAAAGCATGTACTTCATAGCTTCAACAATAATTCTAGGGATCTCAAAAAAAATACACTGTTGAAACAAACAGAAGGTCTGGATTCAAACATATGACTTTAAGAAAGAAAGGCATATTTGGCTTGACCACTTTGCCCCAGAGACTACCCCTTAGATATTTAGGTGTGATATGGGCGAGTCTCAGGCCCTGGAACAAGTCTGATAATTAGCAGTTAAGTTTGGACATGCCAGATAGTGTTGTCTTCGTGGTAGAGAGAGAAGGTATACTAATCAACTTTCATGGGTATGGTGAGCAAATGGACTTTAGGATGGCTGCTGCAGTGGAGGACAAAGCATGCATGAGAATGCCCAATGTCTCATGATGTCGATAGCATAACATAACATAATATTCTTAGATATTTACGTTATCTACAACAGCTTGAGAAGTAGCAATGCTTGCATTATTTACTGTTATTTTTCGATAGTAACAGTGCACTTACAAATGTTAATGGTAGCTGTTAAAATGATCTTATGTCAGATTAGCATCTATGTTACTGTCCATTAAATACTCTTCTTGCAAAATTATTAATTAATATATTGCTGCAGACGATGAACTATTTTCAAATTTCTAGTTGTTTATTTGTTTTGTATATTTATGTAACTTTTTTGTCCTGCCCCCATTAGTAAGTTGTACTAAGCAAAAATGCATTATCTGTCTTAACAATGCTGATGAAAATGTAGTCATGCACAAAGCAATCATTAAACAAATTTATATGATCAAATAATATGCAACATTTTGCATAAATTTAATGGAAAATCAACATTAAAGTTAATTCTGTGAGGAAGTATGCAAGAGCAAACTAAAATCAGGATTTAACTCCTTGTGGACAAAACGCCACACTATGTGGCTTTGGGTTGGACATGTTTTTACCAGGAGCCACACTAAAGGCGTTTTTTATTCTAAAAACAAATGTCTTGTAAAAATATGACTTTTGTTCTGGTAGACTAGGAGTTAAGAAATCATGCATTATATGGGTAGGACCTGGAACAGAATGGACCAACTGTGTTTAACTCTTTTCATACCATGATTATTACTAAGTTCTGACCAAAATCACTCTATAACACAAGGACTTTTATTACTAACATTTTTTACCTAGTTTGCAGTGGGTATCACATTAATATATATATATAATTCAATAATACTATTTACATTTTTTTTAAATGTATTTATAGTTACAATAAAAACTTGGAAGGGTTTGTGCAAAGAGAAAGAAAATGTTCCATGTGAAAATCTACTATAGTGGCTCGTGGTGTGACTGACACACTGTGCAAGCCAATATATAATTATGCAAGCAATGGATAATTTAAAAGCAGACTGAGTAAGGAATATAGTGCGTTCAATACCACATCTTCATGCTCCCAGTAGAACACACTACTGAAAATGTTCCTTTTTACCAAATTTTACTATGTTCTTCTTCTTTAGCTCTGCTCATGAGGTTCTGACATCCTAGTTCTACTGTTCTTTACCAGGCATACTTTCACCTCCTACTTTTCAATTTCCCTGGTTTTTCCGGTCAAGTGCATGTATGATTATGCTGCACTGCTATTTGATCTTTATCAGCACATCACTAGTATTCTAGTTAGCAGCTCATGCGACTCTTAAGAGTCTATTGTGTAACCACAGTTCTATGACATCCAGTAATCTGATTGTTTGCATAGTCATTAATCACAAACATTTAGGGGGTCTTTGTGGCTAAGTGGTTACGCCTTCCCTTGCGCACCGAAGGTCATGGGTTCAAACGCGGACAGCGCTATTCTGTTCACAAGTGCATGCTTTCAGAAACACCTAGGATTGGTTCCAGTGCTATGAAGTTTGTGCTTTGTGCAATACTCTCTGCGGGTGACATGCCTTTTCTGCTGTGAGGGACTGGGTCATATGTGGTAAAAACCTGAAGCATTGAAGTCAATTCTGCAACTTTATACTTTTTTTTGTATTCATAACTCACTGCTATTTACTATGACTGGGCTGGGTCTATATTTCACCGATAAAAATTGTTCTCACTTCTATAGACAACAATTTGTTGCTTATTCTGCTTCTTTTTCAGGTTTCCCAAAGCTTAGTTTTTAGGTCGACTGGGTGTAGCCACATGTAGCTTTTTAACTCACCCAGGAGAGGAAAGTCTTACAGGACATGCTCCGGTGTCTCTTCAACATGCTGATACTGGCAAAGAACTGTTTGACTTATTCTTAGTCTATATATGTGTCTGTCGAGTCTACAGTGTGGTGTACATAGGCTAAATATAATGACCTTGTCTGTTCTGCTAAGTCTTTGGGAAGTCTTTTCCATAATCATATTCAGTGTTTGTCTTCTAGTCTACTGCAGATTTTCTCTGTATGAGTGTTTTGACCTTTTGAAAAGATGCTGTTTGGTAAATATGCTCTTTGACGCTGCTTATGAGACCATTGAAATTCTGTAATGCTTTCTTTTACCTGGTCTATTCTATTCCCTACTAAACAGCTACATCTTACATCTAATGTTAAAAGAGGTTTAAGATATTTAAATTAATGGACTTATCTTGGTATTTACTTTGATTCTGCTTTCTGGTGGAATCTGATTTTTCTTAGATAACTATTACTGCTATTGTCTCTCTATTCAGGCTCAGATTTGTGTATTTACTTTCTGTCACAAATATATTAACCAGCTCCTGGAAACCTATTTCTTTATTTGCTATCAAGACAGTGTCATCAGCATATCTCAAGTTGTTTTGTTATGACATCTTACTGTCAAATATGTTATGATAAATTACTATCAGTTGTTCCAACAACATTTTTGTTGTCAATTATGCCATTCTCTTTATTAACCCCAAATTTCTCTCGAAATAACAATTCAAGAGATAAAACATATCTTTGTCTTACTTTTTTCATTTCATAAAATTTCTCATTTTCTTACTTGCTCTTATTGATGTTTTTAGTTGCTGACATATGTTCACAATAACACTCAGATCTTTGCTGTCAATGTTTAAACTTCCTTTTTATTTTATTATATAGTAGACTCTCAGTTAACCTGCACCCATAGAGATTGGTAGATGCTTGATAAATGTAGTTTCTGTTCACTTGAGAGTTACTAACTAATACAATAGAGAGAACTAACTAATACTAACCCCATACCATATTATAAACTCTGTTTTGAATTGATATTAATATTGAAATACAGTAATTAATTGCTACTTAAGACAAGTTAAAAAAAAACTTGAAGTAACAAAGATTTACAATATTATAAATCAGTTTTTTTTGGTTGCAGTATGCTTATTAATTAAATAAAAGTCAATACACTTTTCAATTTAATGAACCTCACTGACATAAATTTTTGTTTTACTTCAAGTAACTTGGAAAAAAAACATTTGTACGCACTTAAAACCAATTTCTGTTTAATTGAAAAGTCCAGCTTTTGAATGTGATGACAAACCTAGAATCAGGTAAGCTAGCCACTTAAAAATGAACACTGACCTTCAATATTCTTTTTATCAAGAAGTTCTCTTGCTATTTTCTGCAACATGGGTCCAGAAATAGAATGACACTCAAACCTTTGCAAAGAAAACTACTCATATAAAGCCTGTTCAAGAATGTCCATTTTCAATATATGAAGAGTATGACACTTCTCCACACTTTTATCACTCTCTAAATTATCATACAACTTCATTATAATCTGAGATTTAATATCATAGATTGCTGACTTTCTTCTTCTTTTCTCGAATCCTGCTATCCTGTTACAGCGTCAGGATAAGAAGAGATTTCTAGAATGGGTTTTTCTGTGCACTTCATAAACAGTGTTTTTCAATGCCTGTTACTTCTGAGGTCTACCTTTTGTTCTGTATCCACTGTATTGTTGACAAACCTACAATAAAGTCCTCGATAAGCACTGCATGATTCTCACCTCTCCAAATTCCTTTCCTATTTCCTTCTTATTTTCATAGGAAAGCACTATGCATTTACTCTAACTTATAACCTATTTTGGCTTTTTTAAAATTTGGATAAGAACACAAAATTTCAATAACAATAGACCACAACCTACCAGTATGTTCACACATGGTGAATTCGCAGAAGATGGAGACAAACAAATGATGTGCGAAGATTACTCAAGGCGTGCCGTGCCATGTTTAAAGTGACATTTCTACAATAGATTGATTTTGATACTTTTAAAAAAAAATATAATGTCAAACGTTCAATTTTTTTTTCCGGTTGCTTGAGAGTGCTGGTAGCTTGAGTTTTGGTTAACTAAGTTTTTTGAAAAGTTAATTGCATATCCTTTACAGGACTTTGATCAATCCAGATTAGCTGTTTGTGATTTAGCAATCGCCAGATTTTATAGACAGCTGTTTGTTGATTTTTTCTCGAGGCATTATTACGTTCAGTAGTTTTCCATTGCTTTCTGAATGGGTGGTGCCATCGTCCTTTTGTAAAAATCAACGTGAAACTATTTGCAACCAAACTGTCCACAGCATGATTCAAACTCAGAACATTGGGGTTAATAGACCGAGTCACTATCCCCTAAGCCACAGATAAGCTGAGAGTGTGCTATAATCAAGTAATATATACTGAAACGTATTATTCGCAGAATACGTACTAAATCATACAATATGGACCACCAGTAGCTGCATACAATAAAAAGTGATCAGGTACTAGAGCCAAGGGAAGACCAAGAAAATATGGTAGACACTATAAAGACCAAACTAAATAAACACGGATATGACTCAACAAGGGTGACTCATCTGGCCCTGGAATGCAAATTAAAGTTCCCACCCCTATGCGTAACGGCAAAAGGGGACAACCAATTCCCTCATCAATCTGGGGTAGACATTAGCCCAACAAAGCGCAATAAAGCAAATCAAATCATAGGTCGAATAGAATCATGTCTAAATTGCAAACATGTCCACATGAGCATGGAAAAAAATAATTGTACAGCCCAGTCTGTATCCGGATATTATGCTATCAGTGCCAAACTTGGACACTACATTTAAAAGATATAAAAAAAACTAGTTACAATAGAGATAAAGTGTCTATGCAGAATGCTGGATGTATCAAGAAGAGACTGGTTTAGATATTAAGACATCAGAAAAAAAGTGGGTACAACACTAATACTGAACTTCACCAAGTAACAAAATAAAATGGTTCAAAAACATATTACAATAGAGACAGCATGCCTCAAAGATTAAATGCTACTCCGATACAATGGATACAAATTAAAAGGCTGCCCACACAAAGGTGGACACAGAAATAGAAGAGGCAGTGAAAGACACTATGCATGAAGTGCACATAAAAGCCCATTCTATAAATCTTTTCTTATCCTGATGCTGTGAGGAAAAACAGGATTAAAAATAAGAAGAATAAAGAAGATACTAGATCATTCTATTTATAGAATATATATATTCACTCAATCTTAGTTAGTAATATACACATTTTAGATATGACAATAATAATAGTTAGTAACTAGTTATTTGTTCTAAGTCTTACAACCGTATTAGTTTTCAATGTTGTATCTCTCCTGCTGTCGTGTTCTAGCCATTGTATCATAGTCATTAATTCAAGATATTCAAAACAAAGCTGCACCACATATCTTCCATAAACTAGTTCATCATATGTATTCAACAAAACACATTTTTGTCTCTGCACTTGCTCAGATTTCTTTCAAGGCAATAACTATTATCCTAGTCAAAGCATCATCAAATTAATTCAAAACATTAAATTTGTGTTCTTCTGAAATTCATCAAAAGTCCATGAAACTTTGATTATCTTATTCATATTGACTTTCGGTTGGGAAAATGGTGGGAGAATCCAGTTGGTACTGAATATATATTTTTTTTCTTGTGCAATCAACCAGAGTTTTAATTAATTCATTTCTCTTTTGTCAAAAATAATTAGTGCATGACAATTTGAATATGTAACAAAATAAATGTGCATAGTATGTCACCTTGAACTTCAAATGATTCAAGTTCACAGTACTTTTTTTTTAGTAAGCAAACATGTGACACAATTTTGAATAGAACTAATTCGAAAGTATGAATTGTAGGTCACGACCTATTCAATTTTTTTAAAGAGTTTCTAAAGTTTGAAAAAAATCCGGAAATTGTATGGTGACAAATAATCCCCAAATAAAATATGTCATCTTGGGAACCAAATACTGCAGGTTTGGACTGGCCAGATTTTTGTATGGTAGGTTGATTATGTGACCTATTTTCTGAACTTCTTTGTAGTAAGAGACACACGTGGAGATGTGATTTCACTCATAGATAATAATTTATTAATGTCAGATATGACATCAGTCATAGATAGTAATATATAAATGTCAGATATAACATCAGTCATAGATAATAATATATAAGTGTGACATCAGTCATAGATAGTAATATATAAATGTCAGATATGACATCAGTCATAGATAATAATATATAAGTGTGACATCAGTCATAGATAGTAATATATAAGTGTGACATCAGTCATAAATAATAATATATAAGTGTGACATCAGTCATATATAGTAATATGTAAGTGTGACATCAGTCATAGATAGTAACATATAAAGGTGACATCAGTAATAGATAGTAACATACAAATATGACATCAGTCATAGATAGTAACATATAAATGTGACATCAGTCATATATAGTAACATATAAACGTGACATCAGTAATAGATAGTAACATACAAATATGACATCAGTCATAGATAGTACTATATAAACGTGACATCAGTCATAGATAGTAACATATAAATGTGACATCAGTCATAGATAGTAATACATAAACGTGACGTCAGTCATAGATAGTAATACATAAACGTGACGCCAGTCATAGATAGTAATATATAAATGTGACATCAGTCATAGATAGTAATATATAAATGTCAGATGTAACATCAATCATAGATAGTAATATATACGTGTATCAATAACAGATTTATTGTATTAGAAAATCAGCTCTCTGAACAGCGCAACTATAATAGGCTTCTAAATAGTGCTCACATAATAAGTATAGGTTATTCATCATGAAAAGAATATAGCGCTATAATAAACAATCACGGCAAAATAATCCACAGCCGAAATCCAAGGTGTGTGACCTACTTGGCTTCTGTACTAACGGTTCACAGAAGTAATAGGAATATAAAACAAAGTATAAGATTGACGGGATTTTGAGTAATATCATTAGGCCGGTTTTAATTAAATCATTAACTAAAATTTGTTTACACACCATATAATCCGTTAGAAACATTAAACATGTTTTTTTTAAAGTCAATATCCTTCTGTATTCATGGACATGTCAGCGAGAAGCCGAGGGTCACTCGACTCACGCTTCAGTACATGCGTGCATGTGTGCGACTACTCACACTCGTTTTCACCTTATGAAAGAAACATAGCCAAACACGAACACAAAATAACTATACACACCAACCTGTTGGCGAATTCGCCATTGCTAGGAACTAGGGATGGGGTTGTTCCTATAGGAAATAAATCCTATCTCATGTTTTCGTCCATGTTTTGCTCACCACGAATAATCAAAAAAACGAAGAAACACGCCTTAAAAACAAAACGGAGATTCAGACTGGCATCCGGGCATTTCTCTCTGTACCCAGTCTTCCATAAGTTTCAATTTACCATACTCCAGGATTCAATCGATAAGAATTTCTCGTAATGCTTATAAAATGTATATAACTGGTTGGAAATAATCACACGCAACCTTGCTCTGATTTTAGACATTTACTGTGTGCAATGTTTCTTGCACAAAGATGAGTAACGTACTTAATTTTTCTACGACTTATCTTTCTTGTGAAAAGCCTAAAAATATATTTAATTATATATAGGAGCGAAATTTTAAAAGCATTACGGTAAATCCTCAACTTGGGTGAAAATAATTAGTAAATATAAAAAGCAGTATTTCTTTAAATATATAATACTATTTAGTAGTGTTTATATGATACAATAAAATTGTTCTTAAGTTTTGTTCTACCTACTGTTGCTAGGCTGCATGATTATTATATTTGCTGCGCTATTACACTAGGACGCTAAAATGGCTGAAAAATTGTGCAAATGTTTCTCCATCATGTAAATATGTTCAGTAGTCAGTAAAATGAAAGTAGAAGAACATTAATCTGTACTTGTGTTCACATCAAATATCTAGGTAGATTAGCAATTTCGATAATTCACAATGTTATTAGATATAGAAGTGTGCTATTGAGCCTCACCCTTAGTATAAGTATTCTTAAAACTGAATCATGACATGGGAAGGTTACTACCGCACGGACAAGAAACGAAGTTATCATCACTGTTAAATGCGTACCGGGATGATTTAGTGGTTATTTTCACAAGCTATTACCACATACTGATATCGCTACTACAACATTTGTATGCCCACTCTTTGTTGTAGTAGTAATACTTTCATTATATTAGTAATATATTATGTGCAAGGATGATTGTCATAGTAAAACACTTGCCAATTGACCGACTTGGCCATATATGTATAAGGGTAGATGAACACGCTGATAGGATTGAAGGTATAACTGCTGTAAGAAACTAGTGAGCAATGGACCAGGCTGATATTTTAAATTCCCTAAGGGTAAGATTGTGTGTAAATGATTCAAGTAATAATGATGAATCTACAACCCTAACCAGACTGCAAGAATTGCAAGTCAAATGTGCTGTAGCTAGACAAGAGCACTATATTGGTAGCCAAAGAAGAATAGTAAGCCAACAAAGAACCAAAGTCGTTAGTTGTCAACGTTGAGAGACATACTGAGGAGGGATCGGAGCCGTATTGACTAATTGGTATGATGTGCAGTGATGATGATCTGATGACTAAACTAAAAAAAAAACATTTAATAGACAATTTTAAGTGCACAAGTTTTCATTATTAGAATTATACTAATTTATAATAATATTCATTTAGCATGTCCTTTGCAGAAAGTCATTCTCATCACAGCCTGCCTAAAAGACTTTCTATAACTATCCAGTTCTCTTGAAAAGAATTCACACAATCATTGGAAAATGGCCTTGATGTTGAAGAAAATCATACTTTTTAAAATTGTCACAGCAAGAAATGTTTACTTCATATTTCGAGAAGTTGTAACATCATCATTAATCCTCTCCACTCCTCATGGAGCATAGGGCCTCAACAGTTGTTCGCCACTCTTCTCGATCTCTGGCTGTTCTCTTTATGGTCTCCCAGGTCAATTGAGCACTAAAATTGTCACAGCAAGAAATGTTTACTTCATATTTCGAGAAGTTGTAACATAATTAACACAAACAGCAAGGGAAGCTGATATCAAAGGAATATGAATCAGCAGTGTAGAAAAAAAGCAGCATTCTAAAATTGATCAAATTACAACATGCAACTTTTTGCTGTCTCTTGAGGTCAGAAAGAGAGTTCTTAGTACTATATAGAACCAGTATTAACCTATGAATGCAAGATATTGACAATAAATAAACAGGCAGCATCAGAATAAGAAGATATTTCTATAACGGGCTATTGTGAGCACTTTGTACATGGTGTCTTTCACTGCCTCTGTTATTTCTGTGGTTCACTTTTTGTGTGGGAAACCTTTTTCTTAGTATCCACCATTTATGATGGGGGGGCATAGAGGTTAGCTACTCATCACTCATTCCAAAAGTACTCAGTTCACTCCCTCGTGGAGTCATCAGAATATTTGTCCAGAGATCCCTGATCTCTGTATAGGTGAGATCGATTTCCTAGTAGTATTGTACATGGACGATAAAACGTAGGTCTTGTGTTTAAGTTGAGCGCGTAAAAGAACACTTGGCGGTTCAAACTCAAGGGAAGCAGGCTTGAAAAACGTTGTTCAGGCAAAATTCATTAGAAAGATTAAAAAATAAAATTTATACACAATTTTTTTACAATCATCTCTTCTTCTTCTTCTTTGCGTTTGTTCTTTGACCAATTTTAATCACTCTTTGTGATAAGTTTGATCTTTGCCAAGAACGTGTATACGTTGCACATTGGTTTGGTAGGCCCTAAACGCATAGACTTTACATGTTTAGGACACGTGCATCCGATTTCAGCCAAACCTCCTTAGTCGCCTCTACGACATGCATGGCAGGTAACAGTGATTCTATTCTTTACACCCCAAATTTGGGCCCGGTAATCACTCGGGCGGCAATCATCTAAATTAAGGGACCCTTGCTGTTGCCATTAAGTCCATGCACTGCCGCTGAGATCTTCCTGTAAAGATCGGAAACGCATGTTACTCATCAAGTGCAATGGTGTGGTCTGTCAGCCAATCAATCATAATACATTGCTGTTTGACGTGCATCTTATGAGTAATGTCCTAGTGTTAGTCGCCAACCATTAATGTCTTGATGAAGTTAAATACTGATTACATTTTTTATTGATTCTTCATTCCTATCATCGGTTTCTCTTGATAATCTAAGACCTCCATAGACATCATGCATTGACTAATTTTGATATAAAAGAGTTAGGAAGAAACTCAGTTGACATCGCAAAGTTATCAATGGTATAGTCTGTAATGACAACCTGCAAAATAAATGTGGGCGAGACAAGGACAGAGAATTCAGGACTGCCTGCTTTTGGCATGAAGGTCACATCTAAGCTTATAGTCAGCTATGGACAACCATTTGAGGAGATTAAATAATGATTTGCTCTTTTTTTGTGAGAACCTATATTTTATACACTAAGGTAATGGTTTTCTTTTGATATATCTAGTCTACCCACTAGACACATATTAAATCATTGATATCCAAACGTAAGAGACAGGAAACTCATGACATAGCAAACTAAGAACATAAGTTTAGTCATGTAATGACAACTAAGAGACATTGGGATCATGACATACAAACTGGACAGTAGGTATCATGACATACTTCAAATAGAGGCAGTTAGTATCAGACATTACCAAACAAAACTGGAGTATCATGACATTCCCAAACCTAGCAGTGGTATCATGACCATACCAAACTAAGAGATAGGTATCATGACATACCTAGCTAGAACTAGGGATATCATGACATACCAAACTAAGAGACATACAATCATGACATACCAAACTAAGAGACATTGAATATCATGACATACCAAACTAAGAGACAGTGGGGTATCATGACATACCAAACTAAGAGACAGTTGGTATCATGACATACCAAACTAAGAGACAGTGGGTATCATGACATACCAAACTAAGAGACTGGGGTATCATGACATACCAAACTAAGAGACAGTGGGTATCATGACATACCAAACTAAGAGACAGGGGTATCATGACATACCAAACTAAGAGACATGGGGTATCATGACATACCAAACTGAAGAGACATACTAGGCGGTATCATGACATACCAAACTAAGAGACAGTGGGTATCATGACATACCAAACTAAGAGACTGGGTATCATGACATACCAAACTAAGACGGGTATCATGACATACCAAACAAGAGACAGTGGTATCATGACATACCAAACTAAGAGACTGGGGTATCATGACATACCAAACTAAGAGACAGTGGGTATCATGACATACCAAACTAAGAGACAGTGGGTATCATGACATACCAAACTAAGAGACAGTGGGTATCATGACATACCAAACTAAGAGACAGTGGGTATCATGACATACCAAACTAAGAGACAGTGGGGTATCATGACATACCAAACTAAGAGACAGTGGGTATCATGACATACCAAACTAAGAGACAGTGGGGTATCATGACATACCAAACTAAGAGACAGTGGGGTATCATGACATACCAAACTAAGAGACAGTGGGTATCATGACATACCAAACTAAGAGACAGTGGGTATCATGACATACCAAACTAAGAGACAGTGGGTATCATGACATACCAAACTAAGAGACAGTGGGGTATCATGACATACCAAACTAAGAGACAGTGGGTATCATGACATACCAAACTAAGAGACTGGGGTATCATGACATACCAAACTAAGAGACAGTGGGGTATCATGACATACCAAACTAAGAGACAGTGGGGTATCATGACATACCAAACTAGAGACTGGGTATCATGACATACCAAACTTAGAGACTGGGGTATCATGACATACCAAACTAAGAGACAGTGGGTATCATGACATACCAAACTAAGAGATGGGTATCATGACATACCAAACTAAGAGACAGTGGTATCATGACAACTAGAGACAGGTATCAACATACAAACTAAGAGACTGGGTATCATGACATACAAACTAGAGACAGTGGGTATCATGACATACCAAACTAAGAGACAGTGGGTATCATGACATACCAAACTAAGAGACAGTGGGTATCATGACATACCAAACTAAGAGACTGGGGTATCATGACATACCAAACTAAGAGACAGTGGGAGTATCATGACATGACCAAACTAAGAGACAGTGGGTATCATGACATACCAAACTAAGAGACAGTGGGTATCATGACATACCAAACTAAGAGACAGTTGGTATCATGACATACCAAACTAAGAGACAGTGGGTATCATGACATACCAAACTAAGAGACAGTGGGTATCATGACATACCAAACTAAGAGACAGTGGGTATCATGACATACCAAACTAAGAGACAGTGGGTATCATGACATACCAAACTAAGAGACAGTGGGGTATCATGACATACCAAACTAAGAGACAGTGGGTATCATGACATACCAAACTAAGAGACAGTGGGTATCATGACATACCAAACTAAGAGACAGTGGGTATCATGACATACCAAACTAAGAGACAGTGGGTATCATGACATACCAAACTAAGAGACAGTGGGTATCATGACATACCAAACTAAGAGACAGTGGGGTATCATGACATACCAAACTAAGAGACAGTGGGTATCATGACATACCAAACTAAGAGACAGTGGGGTATCATGACATACCAAACTAAGAGAAGGGGTATCATGACATACCAAACTAAGAGAAGTGGGTATCATGACATACCAAACTTAGAGACTGGGGTATCATGACATACCAAACTAAGGAGTGGGTATCATGACATACCAAACTAAGAGACAGTGGGGTATCATGACATACCAAACTAAGAGACAGTTGGTATCATGACATACCAAACTAAGAGATGGGATATCATGACATACCAAACTAAGAGACTGGGTATCATGACATCATTACCTAGTTCTACCCAGTAAGAGAAAGTATGTACCCTAACTTTTCTCTTCTATCCAACTAAAGAAAGTATGTACCTAATTTTCCTTCTATCCAACTAAGAGAAAGTGAGTACCATGACAATGATTTTCCAATTTACAGAACTATGAGAAAAGGAGTATACAGAAACTATAGTCTATTGTCTTCTTCTTTGTGTTCGTTCTTTAGACCAATTTTAATCACTCTTTGTGATATGTTTGATCTTTGCCAAGAACGTGTATACGTTGCACATTGGTTTAGTAGGCCCCTAAACGTATAGACTTTTACATATTTAGGACACATGTATCCGAATTTCAGCCAAACTTCTTAATCACCTCTTACGACATGCCTGGCAGGTAACAGTGATTCTATTCTTTACACCCCAAATTTGGGCCTCCATTAACCATTCGGGTGAGTCTATTGTCTAAAAAAAGGTCTAAAGCGGAAGGATTGACTTTTATTGCACCAAGGTTTTACCCCATATGGCTCAGTCAATCTGAGAGAATTGCACATAGCATGAACTCTGTAGCTCCGGCAACAATCCTAGGACTCTCTGGAAAAAAATGCACTCATGAACAGAACGATACGGTCCAGATTCAAACACATGACCCTAATACTACCTTGGTGAGACTGCAGTAAAACTATGGAAAATGACGAAACATGTAATAACAATAACAAAGTACTGTAGTTTTACAAAATACAAAAACAATACACAGCAACGTTTCAACCAAAAGGCCTTTATCAAGCAAACAATACAACAGGAGTGAAGAACTTCACAGCACACTACACACAGACTATGACAGAGATATATTCCAATGGGCATAACTTTATACAACACACGATAGAGATGGTTTAGAACTAATACATAAATATTTCTTGCTTTTGAAATATATATTGTCATCTTTGCCCTGAGTTTTAATGTCTACCAAATGGACAAAATAATAGTAATTAACTCAGATATTCATTTATCATTGTCATGCTCAGATTTTAGTCATGTCGGCAAAATCATTACTAATTATCATGAAGCGGATAGAAAGGAAGTTACAATAGGAAATACATGGCAGGTTTCAGACATGACAGTGTCACCATAGATATTTAATAGGAGAAATGACTGAGAAATACAATGTTGATATCCCTTTCTGTTTTATAGGTTACTTTGAGTAGGTGACTCGGAGAAGATCTCTGGGTATATGCAACATCAGAAATTGTTAAACTAGGTAGGGTTTCCATTATATTTGATCCTCTTAATAGAAACACTGTAGGACGGATTTTAACTTGTGTTGCTATCGACTTGGACACAAGAGGGTTCAATCCCACACTTGACGTTTCACATGTATAGAAAGGAATTGGTACTCCTATATTATGCATACTAGGCATAAAAATGTGAAGTGACAGGCACTTCATACCCTAAGATTTGGAAAGGCTACAAGACATTCTATTTATAAAAGAAACACTTTATCATGAACAAAAATTAACAAGTAGAATAGCAAATAAAACATCCAAATGGTTTAAGATGTAAAGAGGAGTAAGACCAGGTTCATCCTATCCTCATATCTTTTTAAAATCTATGCAGTAGATATAATGAGAAATATTAGAAGTGACCAAAACATTTTGATCTGTTCACAATTGGTGAAAATATGAGTCCAAAGTTAAATGACGCAGATCTGCCTTCAAAAAGTGTGAAGGTATTGGAACAGCTAGTTTTGTCTGTTCAAAAACACACAATGAAAACCAGAACCTTTTGGTGAATATGAAGAAAACTATGATTATGTTCACTGACAAAGTAAACTTAACATAAACTTACCATCAATAATGAAGATATTATAAATTCCTTAAGGGAGAGAGGCGTGTACATGATTCACGTAATAGTGGTGAATCCACAACATTAACCAGACTGCAAGAACTCAAAGTTAAGTGTGGTGTAGCTCGACAAGAACGCTATGCTGGCAGACAAAGAAGAATTGTAAACCAACAAAGAACCGGTGTCGTTAGTCGCCACACACTGATGGACATACTGAGGGGGAGATCGGAGCACTTATGGACTAATTTGTTCGACGTGCAGTGATGGTGATCCGACGACTAAACTAAAACTAAAACTAAATGAAGATATTGAAAGTATTTCAAATTTTGTAATATCTTGACTCCCTTCTTCTGTTCTCGAATCCTGCTTTGTCTCACAGCGTCGAGAATAGAAGGCATTTCTAGAACTGGCTTTTGTATGTGCTTTATAAATATAATTTTTCACAGCCTCTGTTATTTTTGAGGTCCATCTTTTTTGAGTGAACGGCCTTTATCTTTATATCCACTGTATTGAAGTAGAATTTCTCTTTGAGGCGCACTGTCTGTTGGTAACCTGCTTATCTGGCCGAACCATTTAATTTGTTGTTTCATGATGGAGTTCACTACTGATGTTGTACCCACTTTTTTCCCCTGATGTCTTCATTTCTATACCAGTCTCTTGCCCGCGTGCCCAGCGTGTTCATAGCGCGTTGGACCACGGGTGACTAGTCCTCTGTAAGTGTGGGTTCAACTCCGCGGACTGGCAGAAAAGCTACAGGTTCCCCAGATTTACGGTGTTCGTGGCACCGAGCCGAAAGGTTATGATGTCCATGACACCGAGCCGAAGAGCTTTCAGCTCAAGTGCTTCTGGATAGGAAAAAATATTTAAAAATACCAGTCTCTTCTTGATACTTCCATAATCCTGCATAAGCACTTCATCCCTGTTATAACTACTGTTATTCTATCGTTAGTGGTCAATAGCTAGGTTTGGCACTGGTATCATAATGTTGGAAGAAGGATTGTGTTGTAGAATGTTCTTTTAGTGTTTATTGTGACAAGCTTGCATTTCAAAATTGGCGCCATTTGTTCTATGATTTGATTTGCTTTCAAATATTAATAACATTAATACAATGCTCGAAGCTAGCAAAATGTATGTGATACTATCAGAATTGTAAGAAAAACTTGTTACATAATTTTAAATATTTAAGAGAAATCTAAACTTTTCTGATCCATGGTTTGAAAAAAAAGGAAGATAACTAGTGTATATTTGTCGGTAATTACTGTTCTATGTGATTGTTTCCCCTGCATTCGACAAATAATTTCTTTACTTATTTCTGCATTGTCACGACCATGGAACTGATGTTAATTGTTTATGTTCACAAGAAGTAATGGTAAAATATGCAATTCTTAGGATAAATAGCAATTTTTAAACATAGAAAGGAACAAAAAACAGTCACAGTGCACACTTTAGGAAGAAAATGTTGGAGTAGAGAAGCAAAAATAATTTGGATTCTTCTCAAGAAATTAATTTTGTTTCTATATATTTGTTGGCCTACCGCACTGATATAACCCAACAAAATCTCCTCCTTAAGATAAAAGTGGCATGCCTCGGCTTAAAGAGGCTTTAATCCTCTACATAAAAAACAAACAAACAAATTACCGTAATGTATCAACTTTTTGCAAAGATCAAAGTACAGGGCAAAACGCCTTATCACGTCCATAGGATGGAGACTTCATAAACGCAATAAGCAGCTTTCGTCCGAAATGATGAGGCACTGTCAGCTTACTCGTTCAACCGTACTGGGTCTACTCGTTTGATAAATAAAAAAAAGTATTGACTTTCTTTCACCCCATACGGCTGGGTCCCTCTTTACAGAAACCACACTTCATCTACCGAGAATACTGCACAAAGTACAAATTCCGTAGCTCATGCAATAATCCTAGGGGTCTCGACAATAATAATTTCATGGACAGAACGACGCGAATTCGAACCCACGAATTTCAGAACACAAGACAGCGGTCTCATGTAGACGAGGCCAGACGGAACTAAAGAAACATTGAATATGGCGATAGGGGAGCCAGAAGTACTTGCTAAAAATAGAATGTCTTTCTGGTTTTCTGTGGGGAGAGCTATACATTTCAAAGGAAACACTACGTGATTCAATGACATCAACTTTATTCGAGCACTCTTACAAGGGATATAATAATGATATTGACTACAGTTTGTTAGTAAAACGAAATTATTCCCCTTTATATGTATGTCAGTTAAAAACGGATACCATACACCTAGATCAAGATGGCGAGCAATCATATGAGCAAGTCGACCAGGCGACTATGATAGTATCAATGACTTGGTATTGGCATCTCCAACTTTCTTGCCGCTTTACAAATGGAGCATGCTGGGATATTACTACAGTGATCATAATATATGCATGATCCTGGTTGAGAAAAGCAAAACATGGGAGTACAGGGAAAGTGCGCACAACTTTCCGAATGACACAACAGGAAATGACACTATCAGCAAGATTAGGCGAGTAAAATGAAAGCTCCTTGCAATAAACAGAAAAACGTGACACAACCTCCGTGGTGGAATAAAAATATCCCTGAAGCCTGGCTGAACAAGAGACGAGCCGTTAGATTGGGACAGAAGACCCTTATGTTCAAGTCTCTTATTTAGTTTCCAGATCTTCTTCTTCAAACGTTCCACATCGACCACTTGTGAACCATTATTTATGATTTGTATGTGATCCGATTGATTGTGAGCTCCTGTAGCTTAACTCTTTCGCTGCTACATACTTTCCGAAGACGGAGCTAAAAATAGCTACTATTTGTTTCTAGGTCACAAACGTGACTGTACGTCTATAGCAGTGACAGTAGAAATGTATAACGTGTTAACACGTCTTTAGACCACAGAGGAGAGATAATAACAGACGTGTTAATGCGTTTTTAGCAGTGAATGGGGAAAACGTCCATACACGTTCTTATCAGCTAAAGGGCTGGGGCCACTAGCACACAATCTGAATACACCGAGGTCCTAAAAAAGATATGTACGAGAAAACGGTGTCCTTTAAGGCATGTGTAAATCTATGTACACGCTGAGAGACATACTGAAAAATGGATCGGAGTACTTAATGAACTAATTGGTTCGATGTGAAGTGATGATGATCTGACGACTGAACTAATCATTATTTCTCTCTTTCGCTCTCTTACATTCTCTATCTCTCTCTCTCTTTTTTCTTTTTCTCTACTCTTGTACATGAGCACCAACTGTTGTATGCTATATATTTCTTTTGAAGTTAGTTGCATCAAAATCTGTTAATAAATTAAACTCTTAAGTTTTATCCTTGATAATTTTAATGACTCGCTCGTGATCGTCTCTCTCTTTTACATTCCATTATTGTCTTGTGTTTTTTTCCAGCCGATTTTGTCTACCGTGACAATGTTCTCTAGCTTTACATTTATCATAACATACCATGTTCAAACAATCACTCACACAAAATTACACACAATTACTCAGAACTGATTTATTTCATGTTTGTTACAAGCTTTCTCTTCTTGAATTTTTCTGTATAGTTACATATCTTTAGTCAATAATGATCATCTTAATGAGTTCTTTTTCTTCAACAAATCCGTGACGATTGAGTTCTTGTCCTTCAAACCAATGTTATGTATTATTTATGTTATATGTATCATTGAAGAGCTGGGTTGCTCGTAGATTTCTAACCATCCCGGAAAGGAGCCAGAGTTGGACTGTACTAGCATTTGAGAACGAGCAGGTTCTCTGCGCTGTATACTGATTCAGCAGCCACATTATAGTTCACTGTGTTCATTTTCCGTCCCCATATTACAATGTATCAATAACTATCCACTATTTACATCCGAATTTGGCATGTGTTCGATCTGATGGCCTTCCTATGGCCAATCAGATCTGATTTCATGCTTCGGTATAACTTCAAATGTGATAATTTAAAGTGTGGTTTGTCTGTTTGTAAAATCTTACAGATACCCGTCTGTACAAATATAATAATAATAATAGTAATAATGATAAAGCCCATAACCCGTTAGGGTCGTGGGGGTGTCAATGTGGAGACATCAGCACAAAAAGCACGCCATGAATCTCTGTCTTCAACTATTCGAGCAAGTGTGGAGAAACCCTGTTCTGACCAGCTCTTGATGTTGTCAAACCAGGATTTTCTCTGCCCTCCTTTCTTTCTTCCACCCTCAACTGTTCCCTGTAGGATAATCCTGGAGAGTGAGCCATGTCTCATCACATGCCCGAACCACGCAAGTTTACGCCTTTTCCCGATTGTCAAGGATGCACAAATATGTATTATGTTGGAAAATAAGCAACCACTTTGATGGAAATGTTGATGTGTCTATCCTATATGGCATAGGTGTTTAACTGATTATCTACTGAATTGAAAAACGGGTTGTGGTTGAATTAAATTTAGATCATGTTTTCCCATTGCAGGTGTATGTACAAATTCAGCTGCAGTTTTCTTAATTATTGAAATCTTTGTGAGTAATTTACCGGTTTGTAGGTAAATGAACTCACTTCAAGATTGTTTTAAAAAACATAAATAGTGGCGCGTCCTGTGGCGGCTTATAGGAGCCAATTAGCTAAATGGGGTGCAATGTACTCACATTCTCGGAGCAAACCATACAGACCACAAAAATGGTTAAGAAGAAAGAACGAAAACAACAAACAGACAGCAGACCAGTATTAAGGACTGAGTATGTGTCTCTGTGGCTGAGTGGTTAAGCCCTTTCCCTTACGAGTCGAAGGTTGTGGGTCCGAATCCGGACCGCCCTGTTCTGTTCACGAGTGCAATTTTTTCCAGAGACCCCTAGAATTGTTGCCGGAGCTACGGAGTACGTGCTTTGTGCAATACTCTCGGCATGTGGCTGCCATTTCTGCGGAGAGGGACTGAGTCATATGAGGTAAAACCCGGTGCAGTGAAGTCAATCCTTTGGCTTACAAACCCTTTAATACTAAGAAGTTCTTTGTTAAATACTTTTAAAAGCAACGTGTGACATGTGTACCTCGACAGGCGATGCATAATGTTATTATAAATAAGTCAACATCTGCACACTCATGATCATTAAAGTGTGTTGAACACATGGCACAATGGAAAGATGTAATGGGACTGTCAGCGAGACCGTTTAGTCGTTCCTTGTCTTAATCAAACACATCACAGAGTGACTAAACTGGTTGAGAAGAACGAACGCAAAAGAGGAAACAAACTGTGCACTCATTATGTAGTGTAATCATTATTCAATGCTACATAGAGCCAACACTAACATATGGGTGTCTAAGCGGTTAAGCCTTGCCAATCGAAGATCCTGGGTTCCAATCCGGACCACGCCATTCTTTTCACGAGTGCAGTTTTTCTACGGAGTTCATGCTTTTGCAATACTCTCGGCAGATGGAGTGCCATTTCTGCGGTGAGGGACCGAGTCATATGGGGTAAAACTCGGTGCAATAAAGTCAATCCGTGGGCTTTTTTTCCCGATCCAGAAGCACTTGCGCTTTTCAGCTCTTCGGCTCGGTGCCATGGACATCGTAACCCTTCGGTTCGGTGCCACGAACACCGTAATTCTGGGGAATCTGTGGCTTTTCTGCCATCCCGCGGAATTGAACCCGCACACACAGAGGGATAGTCACTCGTAGTCCAACGCGCTACGAACACGCTGAGCAGACGGGCAATCCGTCGGCTTAAAAAACCCCTTTAAAACTAACATATTGATGTCATTGACAATTTTAAAAAACGATAACAACATCTCTGAAAGTCATAGAGATATAGTTTTCCAGAAGAATACTAAGAATCCCATAGATTGATAAAATGACTAAAATTGATCTGTTTAACGATGTCAAAGAACACGTAAAACTTGCTATTAATATTAAAAAAAGAGGCAGTCATCATTTCTTGGCATGTGGTCAAATAGTGAACTTTAGAACACATTGTGACAATGGGTAAAATCAATGGAAAACGAGACAGAAGAAGATAAAGAGAAAAGTCTTTACAGTCTGGTTTCAAGGCACTGAATAGTGTCAAGATTCGAACTGATAGTCAACACCAAGTACAGACATTTGTGGAAATACATGATCTACTACGCCAGCCGACACGACACATGATGATGACTACTGTGCATTACAAATATGAAAATAACGAAAATATGAAGATACGAAACTAAATATGAAAATAACTTCAATACATATTCATTGTACATGTACAGCACACAATATTGAGTTGTTCATGTTTTTGAAATGTCGAATTGTCCATGACAGACAAAAACTGCACTTAATAAATGAGAAAACTGACATTTTAAAGGTCTTTGTACAATGTGAAATATGTACTATCCGTTATGAATCGGGGCTTTTTACAGTTAATTTTGGTGAGCTTGACATCTTTGCCCTCAGGAAATTGCGTGAATTGATAAAAAATATATGACTCATATAATGACTACGGACAGGATGCAATTATTTCACAGAAAATTGTTGATAAAGTTCATTTGTTATTTTCACTATCGTGTTTTGTTGTGTACGTTAAGAATGAGTTTATTACTTTTGTTTCAACTCTTCCCACATATAATATATACAACTTTTGACAATGCCCAACAACAACATTTATTTCTTACTAGTCTTGATCGCCCGCCTGCCCAGCGTGTACGTAGCGCGTTGGACGACGGGTGATAAGCCCCTGATTGCGGTTCAATTCCCCTGCACGCAGAAAAGCCACATGTTCTCCAGATGTACGGTGTTCGTGGCACCGAATCGAAAGGTTACGATGTCCATGGCACCGAGCCGAAGAGCTGAATACTCAAGTACTTCTGGATCCCAAATAGAAATTAGTCTTAATCGTATCTTATTTTCCTGTCATACATTTGTTGGGAATCCTTTTCTCTTAATCGTATCTTATTTTCCTGTCATACATTTGTTGGGAATCCTTTTCTCTTAATCGTATCTTATTTTCCTGTCATACATTTGTTGGGAATCCTTTTCTCTTAATCGTATCTTATTTTCCTGTCATACATTTGTTGGGAATCCTTTTCTCTTAATCGTATCTTATTTTCCTGTCATACATTTGTTGGAATCCTTTCTCTTAATCGTATCTTATTTTCCTGTCATACATTTGTTGGGAATCCTTTTCTCTTAATCGTATCTTATTTTCCTGTCATACATTTGTTGGGAATCCTTTTCTCTTAATCGTATCTTATTTTCCTGTCATACATTTGTTGGGAATCCTTTTCTCTTAATCGTATCTTATTTTCCTGTCATACATTTGGGGGGAATCCTTTTCTCAGAACTTGTTATATTTGTAAGTTTCTTTTCTTTCATAGTTATAGATCAACTATTAGATCAACTATTAGAACAACTATTAGATCAACTATTAGATCAACTATTAGATCAACTATTAGATCAACTATTAGATCAACTATTAGATCAACTATTAGATCAACTATTAGATCAACTATTAGATCAACTATTAGATCAACTATTAGATCAACTATTAGATCAACTATTAGAACAACTATTAGATCAACTATTAGATCAACAACTATTAGAACAACTATTAGATCAACTATTAGATCAACTATTAGATCAACAACTATTAGATCAACTATTAGATCAACTATTAGAACAACTATTAGATCAACAACTATTAGATCAACTATTAGATCAACTATTAGAACAACTATTAGATCAACTATTAGAACAACTATTAGATCAACTATTAGATCAACTATTAGATCAACTATTAGATCAACTATTAGATCAACTATTAGAACAACTATTAGAACAACTATTAGAACAACTATTAGAACAACTATTAAAACAACGTACTTAGGAACAACTATTAGATCAACTATTAGAACAACTATTAGATCAACTATTAGATTGGGAGCGTCTGTAGCTCAAGCGGTAGTAAACTCGATCACGAACCCAAGCGTACCTGGTTCAAACCCCACGGTGGCAAGTTTGAAGCAAATTCGTTTCCGTGGGATTTTACAAAAGTAAAATAGACCACCCGTTCAGAAAGAGATTGTGAAACTACTGAACGTATATGGTGCCTAGAAATCAGATTACTCGTTTACTGTGGTTGATGGCTACGTCCTGCAAAGGATATGCCACGATTTTCATTTTATCAGATCGACTATTAGACCGACTATTAGATCAACTATTAGATCAACTATTATATCGACTGTGGTGATAACTATATCTAATCCGTTAACAAATGTAAGCTACAAAATCCAACCAACTATGAACAAGTCACATAACACAAATGGGTCTACTCCTGGAACCCGTGTGGAAAACGAAAGAGAGAAAAATCTAGAAACACACGAAGAAAAGACTTAAAGGCATAAATGAACAATATGTGTTAGAACTGAAAGTAATTGCAAGGGTTAGCTAAAGGTAGAAAGACTTGGCATGTGTTGGTTGAGGCCTGTGATCCAACTGTTTCTAATGAGCAAATACAAGAGAAAACTGGACACAACGCATATGAAGAAGTTAATAAGCTTCAAGAAACATATATATTAGAAAACAGGGACACAGAACTTACTTATTAGTAGAGGAAAAAATGTACATTTACGGGGTGAAAGAAAGGAAACGCAATCCTCCGCAATGTCTCAGCAAAGTCACCAACAACACAAGAATCGACAGAGTAACGAATACCAACATCAGAGAAAGGGTTGAACAAGACCGTGCTTGAATTATATAGCGAAACAGAGAATGAAGTGGTTTGGCCACTTAGTAAGAATGCGAACAGACCAAACTGCCTATGAAGCTTTCCACAACAGAATATCAGGAAGGAAGGCGAGAGGAAGACCGAGGAAAAGATGGATAGATAACGTAGTTGAATTCTGCCAGGGGACTAATAAAACCATCACACAAGTCACCAGAGAAACGCAAGACAAATACATACAACTACGACACTGGGTTAACAATCCGGTAACAGTGTGCTGACAACACAAGTCACCAGAGAAGCGCAAGACAAATACATAAAACCACGACACTGGGTTAACAATCCGGTAACAGTGTGCTGACAACACAAGTCACCAGAGAAGCACAAGACAAACACATACAACCACGACACTGGGTTAACAATCCGGTAATTTCTGTGCTTGAGTATGCTCTGGCATCCTGACTCTCAGTCATAGTCAGATAGAACGACTGGAAAGAATACAGAACGAGGCGATGCGCATTATACTTGGTTGCACTAAAGACACGTCGTGCAGGGCGATGCGCTATCTCCTTGACTATCCTACTATGGAGTATAGAATACTGATGAGCCGTGCACGAGCATAACTTCGAGTCAATGCTGACAAACAACATCCTCTGCACTTGGAAATAAAGAGACAAAGCGGACGAGCAATGGATCAGGCTGATATTATAAATTCCTTAAGGGAGAGAGGGCGTGTACATGATTCACGTAATAGCGGTGAATCCACAACACTAACCAGACTGTAAGAACTCGAAAGTTAAGTGTGGTGTAGCTCGACAAGAACGCTATGCTGGCAGACAAAGAAGAATTGTAAACCAACAAAGAACCGGTGTCGTTAGTCGCCACACGCTGATGGACATACTGAGGGAGAGATCGGAGCACTTATGGACTAATTTGTTCGACGTGCAGTGATGGTGATCCGACGACTAAACTAAACTAAATCCGGTAACAGTGTGCTGACAACAGAAATAAGAAAGAAAGAAACAATAGGTCATCTTCATACCAAGCATAAACCACAATAAACTGTTACATCTTATGTTGAACAAGGTACTATTTGGGGGCGCTGTGGTGGAGTGTTGATGTGCTCGTCACTCGTTCCAAAGGTACACAGTTCGTCCCCTCGTGGAACCATTAGAATATTATTCCAGAAGTCACATCGAGTTCCTAGTCATATCGGAGACGGACGATAAAACGTAAGTCCCGTGTTCCATTTGAGCACTAAAAGAACTCTTGACAGTTCAAAATCGAGAAGAGCAGGCTGGGAAGATGCTGTCCATGTACAATTCAATAGACAAAAATAGTTCCTTCACCCTTCTCAGCAGATAAACTGGCTCGATGTATTTTTTAAGATGTCACAGAGCCGATAAACTGGTAAATTCAGTAATCAATATGGGTACGTTCGGGGGTAAAAACGTAGCGGCGTGAAAGGGTTAACATACAGGGAAAAGGGCAAACAGTGAGCAACTAGCGTCATAAAACTAGGTTTGGGAGTAACAGAAAGGGTTAACAGACAGGAGAAAGGGCAAATGGCGGGCAACTAGCGTCATAAAACTGGGTTCGATCGGGAGTAACAGAAAAGGTGAACAGACAGGAGAAAGGGCAAATGGCGAGCAACTAGCGTCATAAAACTAGGTTTGGGAGTAACAGAAAGGGTTAACAGACAGGAGAAAGGGCAAATGGCGGGCAACTAGCGTCATAAAACTGGGTTCGATCGGGAGTAACAGAAAAGGTGAACAGACAGGAGAAAGGGCAAATGGCGAGCAACTAGCGTCATAAAACTAGGTTCGATCGGGAGTAACAGAAAGGGTTAAATGCGAAGTGCAAGGGTTAAATGCGAAGTGAAAGGATTAAATATAAAAGTATTACAAAAATATCATCCCCATCTTCAACAATTATACTGGGACCCTCGCCGGTACTACGGAGCTCGTTCACTGCTTCTATGATCTTACTGTGTAAGAAAGAGATCTGAGCAAACATGGTTACTCGCCGAAGTGCAATCATGATGGTCCTACCGATCAATCAATCAAGGAATCAATCAAAACAACAGATAATGTGTTTCGAGTGAGAATAGAACCAGATCTTCTACCATCACACACTTATAACAAAAGATAACATCCCTTCGGTACGAGGAAGACCGAGAACCCGATTGATAAATACCATCACAGAGATCCTAACACAACATGGACTAACAGTAGCAGATATAAAACATCTGGTCCAAGATATAAAACTACGACTCCCCACGGCACTTCACAGCAAATGTGTATATGATAAGAAAAGATACAGATATGAACCTCTTGTGAGTGCAACTGTTATAATGATAAAAGAACAACTGATCACATTCTACAATAGCGTTCAGCACATGAAGAATTTGATAAATTTTTTTAACCATAATCAGTGTTATTTCTAGATAAGCACTTTAAAAATAACAATAGCTTTAGGCACATCGTGATTACTTTCTTCTGTTTTTTGTTTAATATCTCTGAAGCCGAGATATTCCTGTGAAAGAAATAGATCGAAGTATAAGTAGTAGCATGTGCCTTGCGAAACGTTGCGTTCATTACAGTCAGCCTGAAAAACTATCTGTCTCTAGCAAGTTCTCCCACTTCATGCAGCTTCATGTTCACGACTTCTTTGATGTCCTGCTGCCACCTCATTTTGGTCGCCCCTTGCCTCGTACTTCAGGAACTATGCCTTCCATTACAGCTCTCTCCAGTCACTATGACATTTAACGTGGCCAAAAATATTTTATCTTGTGGGACATGATGCTATTTATGAGCCAATGCTCCTCGATATTCATGTCTTGTAGGATGTAGATCGAAATACACATGGTTCCGGAATTGAAACAGGAGAGGAATGGATTGCTGTGCCGCCTCAATTTCCAACTGCTTTCACCGTTATTACATCTATTAAGAAAAACTGCGAACAAAATAATCTATCACAGCTAAATCACACCTGGAGGTGGAGGCTCTCTTGAATGACATCATCAATGATACAGATGTGGTTATTTACACCGATGGTTCAGTCATTCGCCAACAACGCTGTGCGTGGGCTTTTTCAGCAGGAGGAAAAATAATAAGAGAGGACAGTGGGGCCTACGCAACAACCACAAGTAGCTTGACAATGGAGGTTCGGGCGGTTACGGAGGCGGTGAACTGGTTGGCATCGCACAATTACTCTCGTGTTTTCATACTCACTGATTCCATGAGCATGATTGGTAAAGTCGAATCAGGTATGGTGAGACGCAACTGGGTGGAGGTACTGGTACAGACAATGATCAGAGAAATCACCTTTATTTTTGTCCCTGGGCACGCAGGAGTTAGGGGTAATGAACGAGCTGATAGATTGGCTGGCTTAGCTACAATATCAGAGGAGCTGCAATGGATCGAAGTGACATTCTTCACGCATTGAGAGAGTCTTTCCGAACAGAGGAGTTTCAGGGCTGTGAATCCCACTCGCTGACCAGATTGAAAGAGATGGGTGTCAATATTGGTGCAGCCCGAAAAGAACGACATACTAAATATGCAAAGAGATTGATTAATCAACATCGAACTGGCGTGTTGAGTCACTGGACGCTGCTGGATTTGCTGAGGCAGAGATCGGAGCACCTATGGACATGTCCGGAGTGTTATGATGATAGTTCTCATATAACTGATAACTGACACATGGTTATTCACTGAGGTTTCTAACCTCCAGAGGCTTGCGTGGATCTACTGTCCTGGGCATGCCGGTGTTTGCGGCAATGAGAGTGCGGACATGCTTGCATCAAGAGCATCGATTGTCGGGAAGTTGAAGATGTATAGAGGGATGTTCTTCAGTCTTTGAGATTGCCTGCTGTATAAAGACACTAAAGTAAATGTTGAATCGATCCAGCGATTTATTCAGTTTTGAATTACTCGTTGTACAAGTAGAACTGGATGCCTGAGAAGGGAAGATTGAGAAGTGTGTTTAATCAGCGAGCTATAGGAACCACCAGTATCCATTCTCTTCTATATATGTTGGAAGAGACTAAGCACCTATGGGTCTGCATGGAGTGCACTGAAATCAGTTTAGTAACAAATAACCAATTAACTAAAATGCACTGATGATGGTCATTTCAATCTATCCGCCCATGCGTTGCCGTGACTCTCGTGGGGAGCAAAGAATAGTACTGCGAACTACAAGGCATATCTAAGAGGAGACTGAGGTAGGGGCCTTGCGAAACTACCCTAGTAAATAAAAATCATAGCAGAAATCGGATGTACTGACCTACTTGTAGGCGCATAACTGGCACAACGTACAATCGCTTTTAGACACGGACCACATACGAATCACAAAGACTGGTCAACAATTATGGTCGATATCGAGAGTTCGAAAAAGAAGAAAAAGAAGAATATCAATCAATCCATCAGCCATTCAATCAATCAATCATTTTTACTTAACTAGTCTAGTTGATACTATATACTATATAGTTTGTACATAACATTTTACTTACCAGCTCACACACATTGCCATCCCGTTGTCATGTAAACTCTGCTAGTATCACAGCTTTTCGAAACGATAATATGATAGTAACCCATTTAGGAATGGAGTCACCGAGTGTAATGTATATTTCATAACGCTTGTTGGATCATTGCCTGCTGTTATTGAAGTCATCTGTTCTTGTTCCTGTTGTTGTGCTCGCTTAGAGATGAAGTTATTAAACAGTTGCAAAAGATGCAGAAATAATAGGAGATGTGTTTCAAAATACTGAAACAAATACCTGTAAATGTAATCAAAATACGTCAGAAAGAAGTGAATAATGTCAATTTCTAGAAAAAACATAACAAACATGTGAATTATGTGAATTTATAAATCAAACAGAAGAAGCAAGTGAATTAATGATTGCCTATTGATTTTTGATTTTTTTCCCGATCCAGAAGCACTTGAGCTTTTCAGCTCTTCGGCTCGGTGCCATCGACATCGTAACCCTTCGGTTCGGTGCCACGAACACCGTAAATCTGGGGACTCTGTGGCTTTTTCTGCCATTCCGCGGAATTGAACCCGCACACACAGAGTGTGCCTTTAGTCCAACGCGCTACGAACACGCTGGGCAGACGGGCCCTATTGATTGATAAAACCATCATCATTGCACTTCGGGGAGTAACCATGTGTGCTCAGATCTTTTTATTTTTTACACAGGAAGATCTCAGCTGCAGTGCACGAGCTCCGTATCACCGGCGTGGACCCGATGTAATTTTGAAGATGGTGAAGATATTTTTGTAGGAATTTTATTTTTAATTATTTTCTACTGAATTTTGCTCGGGCAGCGACTATCAAGCCTGGTCTTCTCGATTTTGAACTGCAATTGGTTCTTTTACGTGATGAAATTGAACACGAGACCTATGTTTTATCGTCCGTCTCCGATAAGACTAGGTACTCGATCTCACCTACACTGAGATAAAATATCTCTGGAAAAATATCCAGAAGTGAATTATGTGAATTTATTTATTTTAACGTAAGAAATAAGTGAATTATAGAAATTTCTTTTTTTTAAACAAAAGCAGCAAGTGAATTATGTGAATTTATTTTTAAAAAAAGGTAAGAAATAAATGAATTATAGGAATTTCAGTTCTTTTTTAACGTAAGAACCAAGTGAATTTATAGAATGGAATAATAGAATTGATAGATGAGAAGTAATCAGCAGATTGCAAGAATAAAGAAACATACTTATTTTCAGCTTTTTTATTTTTTATTATTTTGTGTTCACCCACTTTAAATTCAGGCGTAATCAGTGCTCCTAATATGGCACATCTGATTTTGCGTGAAAGCATGCTTTCCTTATTACCAGTGTCTCTCGCCGCTCAGGCGAGCCTTACTTCGATTTCAGAGGTACTTGTCAGATAACAAATAATATTGTGTAATGAGAATATATAATGCTATTAGATCAAATCAAAACATCTCTGAAACTTCCATGAGAACAAATAATATTGGGTAATGAGAATAAATAATGCTATTAGATCAAATCAAAACATCTCTGAAACTTCCATGAGAACAAATAATAATAAGTAGTCAGTCACTCAGTCAGTCAGTTAGTCAGTCAGTTAATTAGCAAGTTAGTCAATTAGTTAGATTGTTAATTAGTTGGTTAACTAGTTTGTTAGTTAGTAAGCTAGTCAGTTACCTAGCCAGATAGTTAGCTGATTTGTCCATTGTTTAATCAGTTAGTTCTTCTGCTTGCTTGCCAGCCAACCATCCAGCCAGTTAGTTGCTTAGCCGGTTAGTTGGTTAGCCGGTTAACCGGTTAGCTGGTTAGCGTTAACCGGTTAGCCGGTTGTTTTGGTCGGTCGGTTGGTTGGTTAGACGTTTGGTTGTTTGGTTAGTTAGTCTGTCAGTTGGTGAGATGGCAGAACTGACAATACTAAACTTCTAGCAGACCTATACGCACCCAGTCTTTCATTTGGTTGAGAAGTGTATGCATTGAAAAAGATACAATACCTTGCAGGCGGCTATATAGACGTTTCATCTGGTGATAAAGTGTATACAGGATGATAGCTAGAATACCTTACAGATGGCTATTTAGACGTTTCATCTTCTGATAAAGTGTATGCAGGATGATAGCTACAATACCTCAGGTGCTATATAGTTTCATCTGGTGATAAAGTGTATGCACGATGATAGCTACAATACCTTACAGGCGGCAATATAATAGACGTTTCATCTGGTGATAAAGTGTATGCACGATGATAGCTACAAGACCTTACAGGCGGCAATATAATAGACGTTTCATCTGGTGATAAAGTGTATGCACGATGATAGCTACAAGACCTTACAGGCGGCAATATAATAGACGTTTCATCTGGTGATAAAGTGTATGCACGATGATAGCTACAAGACCTTACAGGCGGCAATATAATAGACGTGTCATCTGGTGATGAAGTGTATACATGATGATAGGGCTATATAGACGTTTAATAAAGTGCATAGACTGGTCAATGAGTAATTGTTGTAGAGCAATCGCGGAGGTCGCTCTCTGGACTATAATCACGTGCATATTGTCCAGTGTGGTCATCAAGTGGTGTTTCTATAGCTTCTGCAGCGCTAGAAACAAGTGGGACTGCAGTGGTTACAAATACACTCTACCGGAGTAGGCCTAGTAGTTCCCGCAACACTAAGCATATCACTAGAAACGCATTGAGTTGTTGGAGTCTTCTGGATCTGCAAGAAAGCCAAGTACTCTCCCACCTTAAATATATGAAACATGTTGAAAACCAATATTTTCTTGGGGATTGGACCAAAACAAAAATAAATCATGTGGAGGAAATGTATGCATGATAATAACTACAATACCTCCCTGGTTATATTACACATTTCATTAAATGATGTAGTGTTTACGTGATAATAACTACAATACCTCCCTGGTTATATTACACATCTCATCAAATGATGCAGTGTTTACGTGCTAATAACTACAATATCTCACTAGTTATATTACACATCTCATCAAATGATGTAGTGTTTACGTGCTAATAGCTACAATATCTCACTAGTTATATTACACATCTCATTAAATGATGCAGTGTTTACGTGCTAATAACTACAATACCTCACTAGTTATATTAAACATCTCATCAAATGATGCAGTGTTTACGTGCTAATAACTACAATACCTCACTGGTTATATTACACATCTCATCAAATGATGCAGTGTTTACGTGCTAATAACTACAATACCTCACTGGTTATATTAAACATCTCATCAAATGATGAAGTGTTTACGTACTAAAAGCTACAATACCGCACTGGTTATATTACACATCTCATCAAATGATGTAGTGTTTACGTGCTAATAGCTACAATACCTCACTGGTTATATTACACATTTCATCAAATGATGCAGTGTGTACGTGCTAATAGCTATAATACCTCACTGGTTATATTACACATTTCATCAAATGATGCAGTGTTTACGTGCTAATAGCTATAATACCTCACTGGTTACACACACGTTTCATCAAATGATGCAGTGTTTACGTGCTAATAGCTATAATACCTCACTGGTTACACACACGTTTCATCAGATAATAAAGTGTATGCGTGCTAATATCGACAATAACTTCCTAGCTATATACACAAATAACATACCTTCATATAGTCCTTACATACATATAGCAAAAAACGCAAAAAAACTACTCCAATCTTGACCTATAGCGCGAGAAACTACCACATACATTGTGCATTCTATAATCTATATTGTATTTATATTGCTCTGTTATTTAAGGTAATATGTTTTTTCTAGTTTTATTATGAAATTGAAATTGTTTCCATCCTAATCTCTACAACACTTAAATTTACATTTCTCATTTGAAAACATCCGCTTCGCAATTTGTTATTGATCTTATCACAACAGACGTACATTTTGTTGTATTTTTTAATGTTATAATGTCAGTAATATCGCACACGTGCTCTAGTGCTCGTGCAAGAAATACGTGCAGGAGGACAAATAAATTATACTATCTCAGAACACGAGAAGATACTGGAGGGTTTAAATAAAAGTATACAGAAATGGAGAATTGATGCACTTTCAGATCATGTGTAGGTTGTTAGCTGTGTGTCTTATGTATTGTGGTAATTTAATGGTGGTTGGTGTTATTGGCAAGAAGTTGTCCAAGTAGTATTGTTCTTCGCCTTTCACCTCCCAACGGAGCACAGGTCGTCAACAAACTTCTTCCAGCTCTTCCTCTCTCTTGCCATCCCTTCCAATTCTGTCCATGTTTTACCTATCCTTTTAATATGAGAGGTGGTATTGTTAAAAGGATGAATATTCTCAGCAGCAACATATGGGTGTGAAGCAGTGGCGGCTCGTGATCATTTTTGTTGGTGGGGCCAAACACCATTTTCCGGATAAATCATCGTTTTTGGTAGCTATATTTTAATTTATAAAATAATAAATACACTTTATACATTATTTTTGTTGGGGTCCGGCCCCACTGGTCCTTAATGACGAGTCGCCACTGGTGTGAAGTATGGACATTTAACAAGTTAGTGGGAAAACAAAAATGTGCTTTTGAAAATAAGTGTTAGTGGCGCCTTCCGTATACACATGGCAGAGAAAATTACAATAGATTTATAAAAAACAAAACTCGAAATCAAAATAAATTGGCTGATGCTGCAAATAAAAATGAGAAAATTTAAGTATTCTGGACAAGACAAAATAGAACGGATGGAAAAGACCATTATGGAAGGAGGCATAATAGCAAAGAGGGGAAGAGGAAGAGAACGGAGAAGATGGATTCAGGATGTAAAAGATGATTTGAGCATGACGACTGCTGAAGCTGGACATCTGATCAATCAGAGAGAAAGAAATTGGAAGGACTGTTGGGACGGCACACTTCGCCGAGATAAGATGTTTGATGATGAACGAGTTTTGTGGTAGTTATTGGAGCAAAGTTATCTAGATGGTAGTTTTATTGTAATGATAGGTAGCTCCTGTTATTGTAGCGATAGGTAGCTATCGTTATTGTAGTGATAGGTAACTACTGTTTTTGTAGTGATAGATAGCTATCGTTATTGTAGTGATAGGTAGCTATAGTTTTGTAGTGATAGGTAGCTGATGTTATTGTAGTGATAGGTAGCTGATGTTATTGTAGTGATAGGTAGCTGATGTTATTGTAGTGATAGGTAGCTGATGTTATTGTAGTGATAGGTAGCTGATGTTATTGTAGTGATAGGTAGCTGATGTTATTGTAGTGATAGGTAGCTGATGTTATTGTAGTGATAGGTAACTACTGTTTTTGTAGTGATAGATAGCTACTTTTATTGTAGTGATAGGTAGCTACTGTTATTGTAGTGATAGGTAGCTGATGTTATTGTAGTGATAGATAGCTACTTTTATTGTAGTGATAGGTAGCTGATGTTATTGTAGTGATAGGTAACTACTGTTATTGTAGTGATAGCTACTTTTATTGCAGTGATAGATAGCTACTGTTATTGTAGTGATAGGTAGCTATAGTTATTGTAGTGATAGGTAGCTGATGTTATTGTAGTGATAGATAGCTACTTTTATTGTAGTGATAGGTAGCTATCGTTATTGTAGTGATAGGTAACTACTGTTTTTGTAGTGATAGATATATATCGTTATTGTAGTGATAGGTAGCTATAGTTATTGTAGTGATAGGTAGCTGATGTTATTGTAGTGATAGGTAGCTGATGTTATTGTAGTGATAGATAGCTACTGTTATTGTAGTGATAGATAGCTACTTTTATTGTAGTGATAGATAGCTACTGTTATTGTAGTGATAGGTAGCTATAGTTATTGTAGTGATAGGTAGCTGATGTTATTGTAGTGATAGGTAGCTACTTTTATTGTAGTGATAGGTAGCTATCGTTATTGTAGTGATAGGTAACTACTGTTTTTGTAGTGATAGATAGCTATCGTTATTGTAGTGATAGGTAGCTACTTTTATTGTAGTGATACGTAGCTACTTTTATTGTAGTGACAGGTAGCTACTTTCATTGTAGTGATAGATAGCTACTGTTATTGTAGTGATAGGTAGCTATAGTTATTGTAGTGATAGGTAGCTGATGTTATTGTAGTGATAGATAGCTACTTTTATTGTAGTGATAGGTAGCTACTTTTATTGTAGTGATAGGTAGCTACTTTTATTGTAGTGATAGGTAGCTACTTTCATTGTAGTGATAGATAGCTACTGTTATTGTAGTGATAGGTAGCTATAGTTATTGTAGTGATAGGTAGCTGATGTTATTGTAGTGATAGGTAGCTGATGTTATTGTAGTGATAGGTAGCTGATGTTATTGTAGTGATAGGTAGCTACTTTCATTGTAGTGATAGATAGCTACTGTTATTGTAGTGATAGGTAGCTATAGTTATTGTAGTGATAGGTAGCTGATGTTATTGTAGTGATAGGTAGCTACTGTTATTGTAGTGATAGGTAGCTACTGTTATTGTAGTGATAGGTAGCTACTTTTATTGTAGTGATAGGTAACTACTGTTATTGTAGTGATAGGTAACTACTGTTATTGTAGTGATAGGTAGCTACTGTTATTGTAGTGATAGGTAGCTGATGTTATTGTAGTGATAGGTAGCTGATGTTATTGTAGTGATATGTAGCTACTGTTATTGTAGTGATAGGTAACTACTGTTATTGTAGTGATAGGTAGCTGATGTTATTGTAGTGATAGATAGCTATCGTTATTGTAGTGATAGGTAGCTACTGTTATTGTAGTGATAGGTAACTACTGTTATTGTAGTGATAGGTAGCTGATGTTATTGTAGTGATAGGTAACTACTGTTATTGTAGTGATAGGTAGCTGATGTTATTGTAGTGATAGGTAACTACTGTTTTTGTAGTGATAGATAGCTATCGTTATTGTAGTGATAGGTAGCTATAGTTATTGTAGTGATAGGTAGCTGATGTTATTGTAGTGATAGGTAGCTGATGTTATTGTAGTGATAGGTAGCTGATGTTATTGTAGTGATAGGTAGCTGATGTTATTGTAGTGATAGGTAGCTGATGTTATTGTAGTGATAGGTAGCTGATGTTATTGTAGTGATAGGTAGCTGATGTTATTGTAGTGATAGGTAGCTGATGTTATTGTAGTGATAGGTAACTACTGTTTTTGTAGTGATAGATAGCTACTGTTATTGTAGTGATAGGTAGCTATAGTTATTGTAGTGATAGGTAGCTGATGTTATTGTAGTGATAGGTAGCTACTGTTATTGTAGTGATAGGTAGCTACTGTTATTGTAGTGATAGGTAGCTACTTTTATTGTAGTGATAGGTAACTACTGTTATTGTAGTGATAGGTAACTACTGTTATTGTAGTGATAGGTAGCTACTGTTATTGTAGTGATAGGTAGCTGATGTTATTGTAGTGATAGGTAGCTGATGTTATTGTAGTGATATGTAGCTACTGTTATTGTAGTGATAGGTAACTACTGTTATTGTAGTGATAGGTAGCTGATGTTATTGTAGTGATAGATAGCTATCGTTATTGTAGTGATAGGTAGCTACTGTTATTGTAGTGATAGGTAACTACTGTTATTGTAGTGATAGGTAGCTGATGTTATTGTATTGATAGGTAACTACTGTTATTGTAGTGATAGGTAGCTGATGTTATTGTAGTGATAGGTAACTACTGTTATTGTAGTGATAGATAGCTATCGTTATTGTAGTGATAGGTAGCTATAGTTATTGTAGTGATAGGTAGCTGATGTTATTGTAGTGATAGGTAGCTGATGTTATTGTAGTGATAGGTAGCTGATGTTATTGTAGTGATAGGTAGCTGATGTTATTGTAGTGATAGGTAGCTGATGTTATTGTAGTGATAGGTAGCTGATGTTATTGTAGTGATAGGTAGCTGATGTTATTGTAGTGATAGGTAACTACTGTTTTTGTAGTGATAGATAGCTACTTTTATTGTAGTGATAGGTAGCTACTGTTATTGTAGTGATAGGTAGCTGATGTTATTGTAGTGATAGATAGCTACTTTTATTGTAGTGATAGGTAGCTGATGTTATTGTAGTGATAGGTAACTACTTTTATTGTAGTGATAGCTACTTATTGTCAGTGATAGATAGCTACTGTTATTGTAGTGATAGGTAGCTATAGTTATTGTAGTGATAGGTAGCTGATGTTATTGTAGTGATAGATAGCTACTTTTATTGTAGTGATAGGTAGCTATCGTTATTGTAGTGATAGGTAACTACTGTTTTTGTAGTGATAGATATATATCGTTATTGTAGTGATAGGTAGCTATAGTTATTGTAGTGATAGGTAGCTGATGTTATTGTAGTGATAGGTAGCTGATGTTATTGTAGTGATAGATAGCTACTGTTATTGTAGTGATAGATAGCTACTTTTATTGTAGTGATAGGTAGCTGATGTTATTGTAGTGATAGGTAGCTGCTGTTATTGTAGTGATAGATAGCTACTTTTATTGTAGTGATAGGTAGCTATCGTTATTGTAGTGATAGGTAACTACTGTTTTTGTAGTGATAGATAGCTATCGTTATTGTAGTGATAGGTAGCTACTTTTATTGTAGTGATACGTAGCTACTTTTATTGTAGTGACAGGTAGCTACTTTCATTGTAGTGATAGATAGCTACTGTTATTGTAGTGATAGGTAGCTATAGTTATTGTAGTGATAGGTAGCTGATGTTATTGTAGTGATAGATAGCTACTTTTATTGTAGTGATAGGTAGCTACTTTTATTGTAGTGATACGTAGCTACTTTTATTGTAGTGATAGGTAGCTACTTTCATTGTAGTGATAGATAGCTACAGTTATTGTAGTGATAGGTAGCTGATGTTATTGTAGTGATAGGTAGCTGATGTTATTGTAGTGATAGGTAGCTGATGTTATTGTAGTGATAGGTAGCTACTTTCATTGTAGTGATAGATAGCTACTGTTATTGTAGTGATAGGTAGCTATAGTTATTGTAGTGATAGGTAGCTGATGTTATTGTAGTGATAGGTAGCTACTGTTATTGTAGTGATAGGTAGCTACTGTTATTGTAGTGATAGGTAGCTACTTTTATTGTAGTGATAGGTAACTACTGTTATTGTAGTGATAGGTAGCTGATGTTATTGTAGTGATAGGTAGCTGATGTTATTGTAGTGATATGTAGCTACTGTTATTGTAGTGATAGGTAACTACTGTTATTGTAGTGATAGGTAGCTGATGTTATTGTAGTGATAGATAGCTATCGTTATTGTAGTGATAGGTAGCTACTGTTATTGTAGTGATAGGTAACTACTGTTATTGTAGTGATAGGTAGCTGATGTTATTGTAGTGATAGGTAACTACTGTTATTGTAGTGATAGGTAGCTGATGTTATTGTAGTGATAGGTAACTACTGTTATTGTAGTGATAGATAGCTATCGTTATTGTAGTGATAGGTAGCTATAGTTATTGTAGTGATAGGTAGCTGATGTTATTGTAGTGATAGGTAGCTGATGTTATTGTAGTGATAGGTAGCTGATGTTATTGTAGTGATAGGTAGCTGATGTTATTGTAGTGATAGGTAGCTGATGTTATTGTAGTGATAGGTAGCTGATGTTATTGTAGTGATAGGTAGCTGATGTTATTGTAGTGATAGGTAACTACTGTTTTTGTAGTGATAGATAGCTACTGTTATTGTAGTGATAGGTAGCTATAGTTATTGTAGTGATAGGTAGCTGATGTTATTGTAGTGATAGGTAGCTACTGTTATTGTAGTGATAGGTAGCTACTGTTATTGTAGTGATAGGTAGCTACTTTTATTGTAGTGATAGGTAACTACTGTTATTGTAGTGATAGGTAACTACTGTTATTGTAGTGATAGGTAGCTATAGTTATTGTAGTGATAGGTAGCTGATGTTATTGTAGTGATAGGTAGCTGATGTTATTGTAGTGATAGATAGCTACTGTTATTGTAGTGATAGATAGCTACTTTTATTGTAGTGATAGATAGCTACTGTTATTGTAGTGATAGGTAGCTATAGTTATTGTAGTGATAGGTAGCTGATGTTATTGTAGTGATAGGTAGCTGCTGTTATTGTAGTGATAGATAGCTACTTTTATTGTAGTGATAGGTAGCTATCGTTATTGTAGTGATAGGTAACTACTGTTTTTGTAGTGATAGATAGCTATCGTTATTGTAGTGATAGGTAGCTACTTTTATTGTAGTGATACGTAGCTACTTTTATTGTAGTGACAGGTAGCTACTTTCATTGTAGTGATAGATAGCTACTGTTATTGTAGTGATAGGTAGCTATAGTTATTGTAGTGATAGGTAGCTGATGTTATTGTAGTGATAGATAGCTACTTTTATTGTAGTGATAGGTAGCTACTTTTATTGTAGTGATACGTAGCTACTTTTATTGTAGTGATAGGTAGCTACTTTCATTGTAGTGATAGATAGCTACTGTTATTGTAGTGATAGGTAGCTATAGTTATTGTAGTGATAGGTAGCTGATGTTATTGTAGTGATAGGTAGCTGATGTTATTGTAGTGATAGGTAGCTGATGTTATTGTAGTGATAGGTAGCTACTTTCATTGTAGTGATAGATAGCTACTGTTATTGTAGTGATAGGTAGCTATAGTTATTGTAGTGATAGGTAGCTGATGTTATTGTAGTGATAGGTAGCTACTGTTATTGTAGTGATAGGTAGCTACTGTTATTGTAGTGATAGGTAGCTACTTTTATTGTAGTGATAGGTAACTACTGTTATTGTAGTGATAGGTAACTACTGTTATTGTAGTGATAGGTAGCTACTGTTATTGTAGTGATAGGTAGCTGATGTTATTGTAGTGATAGGTAGCTGATGTTATTGTAGTGATATGTAGCTACTGTTATTGTAGTGATAGGTAACTACTGTTATTGTAGTGATAGGTAGCTGATGTTATTGTAGTGATAGATAGCTATCGTTATTGTAGTGATAGGTAGCTACTGTTATTGTAGTGATAGGTAACTACTGTTATTGTAGTGATAGGTAGCTGATGTTATTGTAGTGATAGGTAACTACTGTTATTGTAGTGATAGGTAGCTGATGTTATTGTAGTGATAGGTAACTACTGTTATTGTAGTGATAGATAGCTACTTTTATTGCAGTGATAGATAGCTACTGTTATTGTAGTGATAGGTAGCTATAGTTATTGTAGTGATAGGTAGCTGATGTTATTGTAGTGATAGGTAGCTGCTGTTATTGTAGTGATAGATAGCTACTTTTATTGTAGTGATAGGTAGCTATCGTTATTGTAGTGATAGGTAACTACTGTTTTTGTAGTGATAGATAGCTATCGTTTTTGTAGTGATAGGTAGCTACTTTTATTGTAGTGATAGGTAGCTACTTTTATTGTAGTGATACGTAGCTACTTTTATTGTAGTGATAGGTAGCTACTTTCATTGTAGTGATAGATAGCTACTGTTATTGTAGTGATAGGTAGCTATAGTTATTGTAGTGATAGGTAGCTGATGTTATTGTAGTGATAGGTAGCTGATGTTATTGTAGTGATAGGTAGCTGATGTTATTGTAGTGATAGGTAGCTAATTTCATTGTAGTGATAGATAGCTACTGTTATTGTAGTGATAGGTAGCTACTGTTATTGTAGTGATAGGTAGCTACTGTTATTGTAGTGATAGGTAGCTACTTTTATTGTAGTGATAGGTAACTACTGTTATTGTAGTGATAGGTAACTACTGTTATTGTAGTGATATGTAGCTACTGTTATTGTAGTGATAGGTAGCTCATGTTATTGTAGTGATAGGTAGCTGATGTTATTGTAGTGATAGGTAGCTACTGTTATTGTAGTGATAGGTAACTACTGTTATTGTAGTGATAGGTAGCTGATGTTATTGTAGTGATAGATAGCTATCGTTATTGTAGTGATAGGTAGCTACTGTTATTGTAGTGATAGGTAGCTACTTTCATTGTAGTGATAGATAGCTACTGTTATTGTAGTGATAGGTAGCTATAGTTATTGTAGTGATAGGTAGCTGATGTTATTGTAGTGATAGGTAGCTGATGTTATTGTAGTGATAGGTAGCTGATGTTATTGTAGTGATAGGTAGCTACTTTCATTGTAGTGATAGATAGCTACTGTTATTGTAGTGATAGGTAGCTACTGTTATTGTAGTGATAGGTAGCTACTGTTATTGTAGTGATAGGTAGCTACTTTTATTGTAGTGATAGGTAACTACTGTTATTGTAGTGATAGGTAACTACTGTTATTGTAGTGATAGGTAGCTACTGTTATTGTAGTGATAGGTAGCTCATGTTATTGTAGTGATAGGTAGCTGATGTTATTGTAGTGATAGGTAGCTACTGTTATTGTAGTGATAGGTAACTACTGTTATTGTAGTGATAGGTAGCTGATGTTATTGTAGTGATAGATAGCTATCGTTATTGTAGTGATAGGTAGCTACTGTTATTGTAGTGATAGGTAACTACTGTTTTTGTAGTGATAGGTAGCTGATGTTATTGTAGTGATAGGTAACTACTGTTATTGTAGTGATAGGTATTTACTGTTATTGTAGTGATAGGTAGCTACTTTTATTGTAGTGATTGATAATTAACTCTCAGTGGACCAGGGCAAAAGCCATGTTTTAACAAGCCATTTGTTTTTAGAATAAAACGCGCTCTTTAGTGTGGCTGTTGGTAAAATGGTGTCCAATTCAATGCCACGTAGTGTGGTTCTTGATAAAATGGTGTCCAATTCAATGCCACGTAATGTGGCGTTTGGTCCACAAGGGTTAAATGGCAGTGTTGTGATAGTGGTTGGTAGCTATTGTTAAGGAGGAGACGTCCTCTAGATGATATTGTTGTGGTCGTGATTATGGGTCAGTTATGAGCCTACAAGTAGGCCATTTAATCAATGTAAGGGAAGACTGTAGTAAATAGTTTATTTGATTTGGTTTGTTTATCTTCTTTTTTTTCACTTCTATTGTTTTGCATTTATTTCGTTATTCGTTTGTAGTCACATATTTTCATTTTATTAGCCGTTAAGAACTTGTTTGACTCTACATGTTGTGTGTTCTGCTAGAGGTGAAACTTCACGTTTTGTATTCTTTGCTTGATAAAGGCCTTTTGGTCGAAACGTTGCTGAGTATTGGTGTTGTATTTTGTAAAACTACAGTACTTTTGTTTACGTGTTTCGTGACTGTGGGCTAAAGTTCTCTAGGTGGTACTGTTGTGATAGAGATTGACACGATTCTTCATGATGGTGACAAAGGTTACAGAAATCCATATTTTATGTGGTTATGGTTGGGACTTTGTTGGTGACATTTTTGGACGATTACCGTCACTTTTGCCACTGCCACGTTGTTACACCCCCTTCCCAGTCACTGCGTTCAATTTTGTTTTTGTAATTCGGTGCGATCTGTAACTTGTGCATCCATGCGGATTCTCTCTTGTCTTGAGCAAAATCCGCGTAAATCACAAAATTACGTCAAATCTCACTAACCGTGTTTATATGATAAGGATTTTGATTTCCAGCATCATTCTAGCACTGTTTGTCCATATTCATTAGTTAATTCAATCGTACTGCACTATTTACCAATGAAATATCATACCTATCTATATCTTCTCTTTCCCTGTTTTGCTTTTCAGTGACAGTTTTAGAAAAGTATCTTAATAAACTTCTCGTACAAAGTAAAACCATAAAAAAGTGAGATCTTTGCCGGTGCTAAATATATTAAGAAACAGCAGGTCAAATGGTTTGGTCACGCTTCAAGGCTATCACAGGGTGTCCCATTAAGTCCACTAGCACTCAGATACAACGGCAACAGACCCAGAGGAAGACAATGTAAACAATGGGTCGATGGAATACCCGATACACTAAATTCCACCTTGTTCAAAGCTCATAAGACGGCTTGCTCCATGTGCCTCTTTTTTCGGCCTGATGCCGAAAGACAAAACAGGGATAGAGAGTAGATAGACAAGGTAATGATCACAGCCTCAGATATTCTGTTGCTCCATGTGTCTCTTTTTTCGGCCTGATGCCGAAAGACAAAACAGGGATAGAGAGTAGATAGACAAGGTAATGATCACAGCCTCAGATATTCTGTTGCTCCATGTGTCTCTTTTTTCGGCCTGATGCCGAAAGACAAAACAGGGATAGAGAGTAGATAGACAAGGTAATGATCACAGCCTCAGATATTCTGTTGCTCCAACGTTTACATTTTGTGTCCTCTATTAATGTTACCACTGTATCTGAGTGGTAGCACTTTTTGTGTTGCACTTACTTGTGAGTCACTTACTTGTGGGGCACTTACTTGTGGGGCACTTACTTATGGGGCACATACTTGTGAGTCACTCACTTATGGGGCACTTACTTGTGAGGTACTTACTTGTGGGGTACTTACTTGTGGGGCACTTACTTGTGGAGCACTTACTTGTGGGCACTTACTTGGGGGCACTTACTTGTGAGGTACTTACTTGTGGGGACTTACTGTGGGGCACTTACTTGTGGGGCACTTACTTGTGGGGCACTTACTTGTGGGGCACTTACTTGTCTGGTACTTACTGTGTGGCACTTCACTTGTGAGGCACTTACTTGTGGGCACTTACTTGTGAGGTAATTTACTTGTGAGGTACTTACTTGTGGGACTTACTTGTGGGGATTACTTGTGAGGCATTTACTTGTGGGGACTCACTTGTGGGACTTACTCAGGGGCACTTACCTGTGAGGCACTTACTCAGGGTACTTACTTGTGGGGCACTCACTTGTGAGGCACCTATTCGTGAGGACTTTACTTGTGGGGCACTTACTTGTGGGTACTTACTTGTGGGCACTTTCACTTGTGGGGCACTCTATGTGGGTACACTCTGTGGGGACTCTACTGTGGGCACTTACTGTGGGTACTCTACTGTGGGGCACTTACTTGTGGGTACTTCACTTTGGGGCACTCTACTCTGTGGGCAACTTACTTGTGGGTACTACTTGTGGGGCACTTACTTGTGAGGACTTACTTGGAGGTACTTACTGTGGGGTACTTACTTGTGGGGTACTTACTTGTGGGGCACTTACTTGTGGGGCACTTACTTGTGACCTACTTGTGGGGCATTCACTTGTGGGCACTTACTTGTGGGTACCTATTGTGGGGCACCTTACTTGTGGGGCACTACTTGTGGGCATTTACTTGTGAGGCACTCTACTGTGGGACTTACTTGTGAGGCACTACTTGAGGCACTACTTGTGGGGCATTTACTTGTGGGGCATTTACTTGTGGGGTACTTATTTGTGGGGCACTTACTTGTGGGGCACTTACTTGTGGGGCACTTACTTGTGGGGCACTACTGGGCACTTCTTGTGGGCATTACTGTGGGGCACTTACTTGTGACACTCTTGATGAATGTCAGAACCATTTGGTTTGTTGTGTTTAACTATTGCCCATCATTTATATTGTTCCCACTCGTTTGTTTATTCAATCTTACCGTTTTTTATTATGTCTCTTATTAATATGTTTAAGATTCGTACTATGCACTTTATATGTTATTTTGATTCTTATATTGGTTTTATTTCTTGAACTTTTAGTGTCTAAGTTTGACACTGAAAGCATAATGGTGGCAGGAACATGAATATCTAAAACAAACATAAACAATCATATACAGGGTGGCCCAAAAAATGAGAACATCGCGTAACATACGCTCTATTTAGAAATGTTATTTAATTTAATTATATTGTTTCATGTAATTTTGTTTACCAAGTATTTAGCAAATTAGAAATCACGTTCAATTTTTCTAAACATCGACGCTACTTGTGTAATCAGAATATGGTCTTCCGCATTAATTTTTGTCATTCTTGGTAACAAATTTAAACCTGCAGATGTAAACAATTGTCATATTAAAAATAAAAATATTGTGCCCGGAAATTGTCGAAATAAAAACATCATAAAGCTAAATAGGTAAGTAAATGAGTAAACAATTGAAGCTATTATGGAAACAGTTAAAACAATTTTGATGTCATTATATTACTTTTTACGCGATGTTCTCATTTTTTTTGGCCCACCCTGTATACTTTGATATACCTGTATCTTCAACATTTTTCATTTCTTTAGTTATTTCTCATTTCACCTCGTGAGTTTTCCTCATTTTTAAGCATTAATTTTCTTACAGTATCAATACACTTCCAGATTTTGTTTTATTAATAGTGTCAATACAATTAGAGGTATTGTTTTATTAATAGTGTCAATACAATTAGAGGTATTGTTTTATTAACAGTATCAATACACTTCTAGATTTTGTTTTATTACTAGTATCAATACACTTAGTTAGAGATTTTGTTTTATTTGAAGCATAAATAAACCTAGAGGTTTAATTTTATTGACAGTGTCAAGACATCTATAGGGTTATTTTTATAGACTAGACGATATCGACCATTGTGATAGCGATTAGTGGCTATTGTTAGTGAAGATTAGTTTCTTAAACGGCTGTATCGGGGTAGCGATTGGTGGTTTCTGTGAGTGGAGTAGCGATTGGTGGCTACTGTGAGTGGAGTAGCGAATTGTGGTTACTATGAGTGGAGTATCGATTTGGTGGTTTCTGTGAGTGAATTAGCGATTAGTGGTTTCTGTGTGTGGAGTAGTGATTGGTGGTTTCCGTGTGTGGAGTAGCGATTGGTGGTTTCTATGAGTGGAGTAGCGATTGGTGGTTTCTGTGAGTGGAGTAGCGATTGGTGGTTTCTGTGTGTGGAGTAGCGATTGGTGGTTTCTATGAGTGAAGTAGTGATTGGTGACTACTGTGAGTGGAGTAGCGATTGGGGGCTACTGTAAGTGTAGGGAGTAGTTACCTAATCGGTACTTTTGTGCAGTTATTGGCTGAACCTGTTTGTGGTAGTAGTTGTAAGCTGGCAAACAGTTTTGTCGTGGTAGCGATTTGTAGAAATGTTTTTCTCCATTCATTTTAACGCTAATTTTACCATTGATTTTATTGTTTCTTTTACCGTACCATTATTTTGAGTCATTATTTTACTATTTACATTACTGGAAGTGTTTGCCTTTGTTATTGTTTGCTTTACAGTTTACATTACTTGTTGTTCTCTGAATTACTTTTATAATTTATTGTATCGATATAAGGGAAGACTACAGTAAAACTATGTAGCAATGGCGAAATACATAAAGACAAAGTACTTTAATTCTTAAAATATACAAACAATAACAATACACATCAAGGTTTCGACCAAAAGGACTTTATCAAGAAAAGGATACAAGAGATTTAAAGAATTTCACTTCCCACACTGCACACAACATGTAGAATCAAACAATGAGCACTGAATATGACAATTACCATACAACTTGTAAGAAAAATATGTACCTTAACATGTATCTTAATATAATATAATAGCCGTCCATCGCAAGCGATGATGACAACAATCTCAGACGTGTACTGTTGCACCTCTCTGGTGTGCGGAGGTGACTGTAGAGTCCAATCCTAGAACAGAATCCCTGACCACAGGTGGGGCATACATGATCAAGGTTAGACATGTGCGTGTTGTGTGCTCTGTCTTTCGCGCTGCTCGTTTTCTCTGTGACTCAACAATACGATGATTCTCAGCTATTCGGGTTCCTCTTTTGTTGTTTCGGGTTAGCATTCCCTAGCGGATACATGCATCCGATTCAACCAAATCTCCTTAGCTGCCTTTTACGACATGCGTGGCAGGTAACAGTGGTTCTATTCTTTACACCCCAAATTTGGGCCCGGTAACCACTCGGATGATATTAAGATACACTAGCGTCCAAGACAAACTGTATAGTGTGGCTGATAATCTGAGGCAGACGGATGCCTTTATTAGAGAATCCAAAATCGCAATCTAGTGAGAACCAGAAGAAGAAGTTTAAGATATGCACATCAAAGTCAGTTGGTGGTACACATATAGTAGCAGAGGATGGGAAATCGAACCAAAATAAGTTAGTGTGGAAGTGAAGTTATGAATATATTCAATAAAAGTATCAAGAAAACGTGAGCAAGACATTCATAACCATTGGTCTTAAGAGATCAACGTTTCTAGATAAGATGTATTTTCAATTGAATTCAACTGATGTCATTGAAAGTGCAAGAGTAAATGCGTGTAACAAAGATATCTCTCTTACCTCGATGAGATGGACAATTAAAAAGGGAGACTATTACAGCTGGAGAACCACATTAGCGAAGTTGTTAGTGAATTGGCTTCTTAGTGGTCCGTGTTCAGTTCCACAAGTTGGCGTGGAATTTTTTCCCATCGTAATGGCTCTCAAGTCGACCCAGCCTCCATTGGGTACCAGGAAAAGCACTGAGAAGTAAAGGCAACCTTCGTGATTTTGACCACATCACCCATCGTGTGACGATGGTCAATGAACAATACGGGCCTAACACCGTATTACCTTATACGCCACGTTGTATAAAAAAAATATTCCTTTACTTTTTAACTTTTTATTAAAGCTTCCTTCAAGAAATGCTGACCATTTTCTTTAACTCATCAAATAACTGTTCTTAAGCAAAATGTTGTCACTCTTGTCGTTATTTGTAATCTCTTTCTCTCTCTCTCTCTCTCTCTCTCTCTCTCTCTCTCTTCATATATCGAAGTCCCGAATCTGCAGCCATCATCCTCAAATCATCAGTTACAACCTGATTTTATGTTCACCATGGTCGTCTTTTTTTCTCTTGCCGAGATGTATCCTTCCATAATGGTCTCCTCTAGCATTTCGTTATCTTTTTATATGTCCTAAATATTTAATTTGCATCATTCGTTTTTGTATCATCAGCCAGTTTACTTTGATTTTGAGTTCTTTCTAGATATATCTATGTTCTATTCTCTGTCCAAAGTAAATGGGGAACGCTTCTGTAACACTTATATTTAGACCCTACTTGAGGAGGGAGTCTCCGCAGCAGTAAGCATAGCACTACACGACTAGAGTTGTAGGAGGTTTCTGCAGCACTAAGCATAGCACTACACGCCTAGAGTCCTAGGTCTGAAATAAAACCGGTTACTCTCCCCAACGCCCATATAGGAAAAAGAGTGAAAACTCATAATTCCTGGAATTCGACAACAACATCACTTATATTCAAAAGCACATATATACATTTCCGTTGTCTTGTTTCTGGTGTCCATGTTTCACACTCATACGTTACCAGTAAGTATATACTTGTTCTTAGTTCTGTGTCTGAACTCGTCCGTTTGTTAGCTGTCCTATTGATGGGTTTCTCATTTGATCTACTGGTTTTTGTATCATTGTTCTTAATGGTGTGTTTAACAAGATCCAAAATGGCAGGTTTCGGTATGAGTGGATGTCGTCTACAGAAATGTATAACCTCCAGAGACTGACGTTGATCTAATTTCTGGGCCTGCGGGTGTTTGCGGTAATGATAGAGCGGACAGACTTGCATCAACAGCATCGATTTTTGGGGAGTTGAAGATGGATAAAGAGGATGTTCTTCGGTCTCTTGCTGTTATTGGATAAAGGGATGTTCTTCGGTCTCTTGTTGTTATTGATAAAGGGATGTTCTTCGGATGTTCTTGTTGTTATTGAATAAAGGGGATGTTCTTCGAATGTTCTTGTTGTTATTGAATAAAGAGGATGTTCTTCGGATGTTCTTGTTGTTATTGAATAAAGGGGATGTTCTTCGGATGTTCTTGTTGTTATTGAATAAAAGGAGTAGTGCTGATGCAAAGAAAACATTACAAAATATTATCATTTAGATGACTTTAAAATGTGCTATGTATTTTCTATATTATTTCTTACAATCTCACCTTCACGACCAACAGTGGGTTAATATGCTATGTGTTCTCTATATTATTTCTTGCAATCTCAGTGGTTGTTGTTAATATGTTGTGTGTTCTCTATATTATTTCTTGTAATCTCACCTTCACGACCAACAGTGGGTTAATATGTTGTGTCGTTGTTGTTAGTTTTCATAACTGATTATTAATTACTTCCTTGCTAATGTAAAACTGCCGTTTACATGTCTTTATCCATTACTCCCGCTTATACCGTTTTAACGCAGCCTCCCCCACGGTTTTCTGCAGATCTGATCTGATCAAGCCTGACCTCCTCAGATCTGTAGTTTCCTTACATCGCTTAAAGTCCATTCTCTAATCCCCTCACCTTCCTCAGCGCCGGTTTACTAGATTCTATTATTAACGCATTAACTACCGAATTGACAAACGCAATGTGGCTGAATTAATTATTGTTCACTTTTCCACTTAGCAGATGCATGTACTAATTATGTTATATTATTCTTATTCAAGAACTTTATTTTATGAACGACATGGGGCAGGAGTCAGCTCTGAAATTCTAACTATGATCAATAAAATCTGACATCTATCTTTCTCTCTCTCCCTCTCTCTCTCTCTATTCTATTTCTCTCTAGTATTTGACGATCCTGCGCGTAGGGCAGCTACAAATACACACCATTCTTCTGTATTCTTGGTTGTCCTCTGTATTATGTTCCAACTATTATTCATTTCTTTCAGTTCGTATTCTACTGGTCTCCTCTGTATTATGTTCCAACTATTATTCATTTCTTTCAGATCTTATTCTACTGGTCTCATCTGTATTATGTTCCAACTATTATTCATTTCTTTCAGATCTTATTCTACTGGTCTCCTCTGTATTATGTTCCAACTATTATTCATTTCTTTAAGTTCTTGTTCTACTGGTCTCCTCCAGATCTTTTTGGATCTTCCATGTTTTCACATTTACCTTCTAGTGTTCATTGCATTGCAGTTTTCGTGACAGAGTTAGTCTTGATGCGTATCACATGTTCAAAGTAATCTAATACCATACTACAGTATAATTCCAAATGAGATATTTTAAAGTGGAGTTTCTCTGTATGTAAAATTGTACAGATACCGTCTATATAAATTTGTCTTTTGTTGGATAATGTGGCATACACTTTGGCCGAAATTCGGATGTGTCATGTTGCCGGAGCCCTCAAGAGGAGCAAAGAATAGTAACACTGCAATCTACAAGGCATGTCGTAAGAGGCGACTGAGGAATGGGCCTAGGAAAGCTAACCTAGTAAATAAAAAGCGTTGCAGAAATCGGATTTGCTGGCCTACTTGTGGACGCATACACAACATACAATCGCTCTTAGACTCGGACAACATATAACTTACGAAGAGTGGCTTAATATAAATTCGATATGGAGTGTTCGAAGTAGAAGAAGAAGAGGATGTGCCTTTCCAACATGACTTAGGAATTTAGCAGGGGACAAAAAACCCCGCGTTCTTTGCACAAACAACAGATCAAAAAGAGTGGTTAACTTGATTGATACGAACAAACTCAAATAAACAAACAACAGCATAAATGACATGCAGTTTTGTCATAATCTAACAACATACAAAAAATAAAATTAGAACTGATAGCGATCAGAATGCGTTAACTTTAAATTAAAGCTAATTTAATAATGAAACAAAATCCGCGTAACATAGCCAAATGTTTCAGATAAACTGGCGTAGTCTGTGTCATTTGGGGATTAATGTGTTAATCTTACAATATGGTGATTTCCTTATTTGGAACTGATAAAAAAAAAGTTCATATAAATATTCATATCATTAGTTGTCATTTTTCCTCCATAGAGATGTATAATGTTGATTACGTTTTGCAGTCTAACGTAGTTTCTCTGGGAGATGGTAATGTTTACATGTAACTAAGAGACACGCTTTTATACATATTTCAAATATAAGAATAAATCAGCAAATATTTTGTTCAAATATACTAGCAAATTAATAGATTTTAAAACGAACAAACTGTGCATTGTTGAAGAATATCATTAAAAGTTGAAGATAGAGGTGGAATGGGTACGTTTGTTGTATGCCAGTAAAGACATTGACTAGAACAACTAAGCCATCTTTGATGGACAGCTGATATGAAAAGAAGGTCTGGAAGTCCAAAAGAAACATGAAGAATAACAAAGAAAAGAGGATAATTAAATTGAGCTTTGACGTTGAAAACAATTAATTATAAAGACAACAGAAGCAAAAGCAACAGAGCAACAAGACAACAGAACGGCAACAAGACAACAGAACGGCAACAAGACAATAGAACGGCAACAATTGAAATAGTTTGTTGAAGTAGTTTGTGTCAAACGGTACACGAAGGAATCGGTGAGTGAATGCCAATCGGTTTAGTGAATGCCAACAGATGAGTAAATGCCAATCGGTTTAGTGAATGCCAATAGATGAGTGAATGTCAATCGGTTTAGTGAATGCAAATCGGTTTCAGAGTGAATGTCAGATCAGGTTTAGTGAATGCAAATCGGTGAGTGAATGTCCATCTGCGTGGAATTGTTAACACGATGCTAAAAATGATGTGTTAAAATCAAGAGTGCAAAGATAGAAAGTCGAAGTTATTGCAGAAATCTAGTTACAGTTTAACGTGAAACACACAAAAGATTACTTTAGCTTTTGGTCATTACGCTATAATAATTTGATCATTATGCTTCGTATAATAATTTGATCATTACTCTATAATAATTTGGTCATTACGCTATAATAATTTGATCATTACTCTATAATAATTTGATCATTACTCTATAATTTGATCATTACGCTATAATAATTTGATCATTACGCTATAATAATTTGGTCATAACGCTATAATAATGTGGTCATTACTCTATAATAATTTGGTCATTACTCTATAATAATTTGGTCATTACTCTATAATAATTGAAAACAAACTGTTTTTCAATACATTAACATCAAAGTAATATAATTATTTTAACTTTATAAAAAACTATAAGTTATTTGTGCCATCTATTTCGCATTCCGATAAACCAAAGTAACTGACTATTGTATGATAGACTCCAATCAATGACAGAGTAGTTCACAGTGAAGATAAACAGAAAAAAACACAGTGCAACAATGTCTTACAAATGTTCTATCCTCACCTAATTCAGCTTAATCTCATTGTCACCTACTGTGTTTCATTTATCCAGTTAACGCTGCACTCTGATTTGTTAATTAGGCATCAGGCACTTAGATCAGAGAGGTACCATGCTGTTTCTCGTATTATATTAGCAATTATGTGTTACATTGTTCCTTTCTTTCTTTCAAAATGACATCTCAACATTCATTGATTAATAAAAGTGCAAACATTAGTAGTTAATAACAACACATCATTTATGTTAAATTTTCAATTCGAAATTCTTCTGTATACTTCATTATGGTAGTTTCTTTTTTTATTTTTGTTCGCCAATAACAAATTTGGGTGTAGTTATAATGTTTTATATGACGCATCAGATCAATTTTTGTGTGAAGTAATCGCTATCCTTACTTTTCTGTAATAGATCTTGTGCCAAATACTATAGCAAACCAAGAACTGCTTGTGCAGTGTAAAAAAGAGAATAGGAGCATCATAATTCAATAGAGACGTTGGAGATGGATCGGACATGTGATACGCATGAAGACAAAACTCATGCAAGAAAATTTAATGTAGATGGGAAACAAAAACGTGGAAAATCTAAAACGACCTGGACTTAAGACAAAAAAGTAGTGAAGAAGGAAGATTAACTAAACTGATAACAGCTGAAGCACAATACAGAGACGACCTGGACTAGGACAATAGAAGAAGGATTATTAAATGATAACAGCTGAAGCACAATACAGAGAACGACCTGGACTAGGACAATAGAAGAAGAGTTATAAAATGATAACAGCTGAAGCACAATACAGAGAACGACCTGGACTAGGACAATATAAGAAAGGAGATTATTAAATGATAGCAGCTGAAGCACAATACAGAGAACGACCTGCGACTAGGACAGTGAGCACGAAGAACGACCAAGAATAGAGACGAATGATGTGCATTTGGTGCTGCAATAAAAGTCAGGAGCGTCACAGGCTATGGAGAGAGAATGTGCTTCGCCATTCAAGCAAGTTTTAATTCAACTTCAGAAGCACTTGTAATTAGATCCCCAAATAAAAGATAGTGGTCTCATGTAATTCAACTGTGTACACATTGAGAATGTTGGTCAAGCTGGTCATGATCCCTGAAATTCCACTTCACCTGACCACTCGCACAGAGTGTTATCAACTTAGCTATTGGCGACCACCTGAAGTTAGTGAAACATGGCCTGCCTGTTTCATCAGATGAAGTATCTGAACATCTTTCACATTTGTATTCTGCGATATTACAAAGACATGTAGATGAAGCATTACATAAGTAAGAAGAAATAAATAATTAAATGAGAAAAATGATAACAATCGATGTTTCGGTCGTATGCCTTTATCCAAACAACTTGCTAGGAAGCAGGTCCGTATATAGCATCGCATTTTTCATTCTTCCTACTTAGAACTATGTTTTTAGTTTATTCAGTATTCCGTTTTTGTATTTGTTTTCTTAATAAATTCAATAAACACATATATTTTTAACATCTCATTCTCAACACGGTCTCTACTAGTTCGAACTAGCCTGATATGTTGAATGTTCAGTGTGTCAGAAATCATGGCTAGTGATCGCTTCTTGTTTGTTTTAGAAGTGTAGCTAGTTACATTAGCTAACACATTGGTTCTCCAAGCTAGACAGGTTGCAAAGTGAAACCAGACAGGGATCAAATTCCTTGCCAAGTGTACCCTCAGCGATCTTCATAGACATGTCTAGCATTTATTTGTTTGAATATGTATTACCCTATTTACTATCCGTTGTACCTCGCTTGAATTCTTTGAATTCCTTTTTCCAGTGATCATACAGCTATATAATATCCATTCCATACACTATTTCACTTTGCTAAATTTAATAACACCGAGACACTCAAACTCTACGTCACTTCATTCATTGTTAATTCGTTAACTCATTCAATACCCAGATTGTTGTTAAAGTGCCTCCGACATATTACGTTCTGAGTATTTTCCTCGTTTGGATAGAAAACTACAGTAAAATGGTTAAACGATATTAAGCTTATCGAAAAGAAACCCGTTTTCTCTTGGGCAATGTTTTTCTTTTGGGGGGAAAGTATCGACCAATGTTAACGTTAATTGGTCTTGTGTTCGATGTGGTAGTCACGTTAGTTTATATCAATTTATATTTGCCGCAGGAATGCATCTATTTCTATGATCAATTTCTAATCAGAAATAATTCTGTTAGATGTTAACGTTGTTAGCTGTCATTTCAATGAACGTTTATAATTGTTTCGGCAGACAAACGACATGACGGCTTTCGCAGATGTTTTTTATTTTATTATTAAGGGAGAAAAAAATAGAAGATGTGAACAGTTTTGAATATCTCGGTTCACTACTAACAAGAGAAAAAATGGGATGATGGTAATTACAAAAAAGAGAACAAACAGGGCCTTACAAAAATATACAAAAAAAAACAGTATAAAATGGAAGTGATAAGAAAACAAAGATTAGAATACTAAGAGCATGCATATTCCCAGCGGTAAGTCAAAGACGAAGGATCAGTGGCAGCTCGTCATTAAAGCCCAGAGGGGCAGGGCCCACCAAAAATAATGAGTTTATTATGACGTGCATTTATTATTTAATAAATTAAAATATAACCTAACCCAAAAACATGATTTTCCCGAAACTTTGTGTCTGGCCCCACCAACCAAACTATCACGAACCGCCACTGCGAAGGATTGACTTTATTGAGCCGGGTTTCCCAATATGGCTCTGTCCTCGTCTTGTGGCCGAAAATGTTACGCAAAGCACAAACTCCTCAACTCCAGTATGAAACAATGCAGCCGAATAGAATATAAGCGCTTTTGAAGATAAATATTACAGAAGAGTCCTCCGTATAACATAATAAGTAACTCAAAATTTAAAAAAACTGATTGATGTTACAAATTTGCAAGAAAATTGTTATATTTTGAATATTAAAAAAGTAAGGGTTGGAGAAGATAATTATAGAAGGAAATATGCAGACAAAGAGTAGAAAAGGACGACCCCGGAGAAGATGGATTCAAAATGTGGCATGATTTGGACGTGACGACTGCAGACACATATGAGAGACAACAATTCCAAAGGACTGTTACGGTGGACGAGGTATGCACTTGACAGCCTATTGCATGATGCTGGGATGAAACTGCCAGTTGATTTAATTAGTTTGCATTAAATAACCAAACTGTGAGGTCGCTAAAGAGAAGTATTTCTGGTATAGATTAGAGCGTGGCTCCTATCCAGGAGACCCGTGTCCAATCCACGGTAAGACTAAGGATTTTTTCTGTTGTGGGCATAAAAGAACAATTCTAACCTGAACATCTTCACGGCGACTGCACTAGCCATGCGAACATTACATTCCTCAGGCTCTTGTCTCACCTGTTCTACATCACCTTTTTTCGATCCAGAAGCACTTGAGCTGAAAGCTCTTCGGCTCGGTGTCATGGACATCGTAACCCTTCGGTTCGATGCCACGAACACCGTAAATCTGGGGAACCTGTAGCTTTTCTGCCAGTACGCGGAGTTGAATCCGCACATACAGAGGACTTGTTACCCGTAGTCCAACGCGCTACGAACACGCTGGGCAGGCGGGCGACCTACATCACCCTAAAAACGGTACTACAGGAAATAACGATAGTAAAGACGTTTGTCTGGACGTTGTAAATCCGAATCCGGGCCGAGTAAGAAATGCAATTTTTTTTCTGAAGTTCTCTAGGGTTGTTGCTGGATCTACGGAATTCGTGCTTTGTGCAACACTCTCAACTAGTGGCATGCCATTTACTGGAGACCCGGTGCAAGGAAGTTAATCCTTCATCCTTAAAATCTGCTTTCTAATAATATAATTATGATATATATATATATATATATATATATGAGAGAACCGCGGTAGCGTAGTTGTTAGTGAACTCGCTTCTCGCTTCGGTGGTCCGGGTTCAACTCGGAATTTTTCCCGACCGCGACGGCTCTCAGGTCGACCCAGCCTCAACTGGGTACCAGACATGCTCTGGGAAAGTTAAGGCGGCCGGCGTGATGCTGACCACATCACCCATCGTGTGCCGACGGTCAATGAATAATACAGGCCTAACACTGTATTGCCCTATATACCACAAGGTATGAAAGGGTTCCTTTACTTTTATATATATATATTTATATATATATATATATATATATATAAATATATATATAAATAGATAATATAACTATGTGTGTTTTAGTGCTGTTTTGTTTTAGTGTTGTTTTGTTTTAGTGCTGTTTTGTTTTAGTGCTGTTGTTTTGTTTTAGTGTTGTTTTGTTTTAGTGTGTTGTTAGTTTGTTTTTTAGTGTTGTCTTGTTTTAGTGCTGTTTTGTTTTAGTGCTGTTTTGTTTTAGTGCTGTTTTGTTTTAGTGCTGTTTTGTTTTAGTACTGTTTTGTCTTTATTTCAATAAGTCTATCATTTTACACACCGGATGTCTAAAAATGGATAAAGCAAACATGAGCTGTGAAATTATGAGATAAAAATGTATAACTTGAGTCTTCAACAAAACGAGGAACATATCCGAGAAATATCGAGAACATATCCGAGGAACATAATAATAAAACGTAACGCCCGCAGGAGTGATAGCATTTTTGTGTTACCTGTTCCTGTGATGGAAAACACTTGATAATACCAGAATAGAAAACACAAAACAGAGCGTGATGTCTGATCAGGAAGTGAAGACGAAACTGATATATATATATACGTATCACACGCATCGGGTAAAATAAATTCATTTTCTATCTCATGTGTTTTTATTCTTTTATCTTTCTATTTTCCTTGTATAATTGTTCTATCTTCGTTCAGAACTTGTCATGTGTCTGCGGCATTGAGAAACACGTTTGAAATTCGCTTCAAAGTTTTTCTGTTCCATTAACTTGCAGAAGAAAGCAGATCATTATATGTTACCTACTTACCGGACATTTAATACTCAACACTTACATAGATTGCGAATAAGTCAAATAACTCTCTGCCAGTGTCAGCAGGTCGAAGAGACACCGAACATTCCTGCAAGACTGTCCTCTCCTGGGTAAGCTAAGAAGCAACATGTGGCCACAACCAGTCGACCTAAAAACGAAACTTTGGGGAAACATGACAGACTTAAAGCTGAGTTCAGTTTGGGGTCCACGGTAAATTAAGCGCACTACCAGAGATCGCTGAAGAAGAAGAAGTGTCCCTTGCTAAGCGATTTGATTGTTTTCCCAGTAATCCATGATCTGAGTACAGAGAGCCCTGATCGAGGTCCTAATCCTGTCAGACATGAACGATAAAACGTATGTCCCGCGTTCAGGTTGAACACTGGAAAGAACCTTTGACAGTGCAACATCGCTACGAGTATGCTGAAAAGCAGCTGCCTGAGCAACACACAAAACCGTTACTAATATTTAACATAAAAGTTCCTAAAAATATTTGACAGCCTCATTATTACATCCTGAACCTTCCGTGTGTTACGTAATTCGATCACTGTCGCTGAGATCGGAGCAAACGTGGTTGTTCATAAACGGGCAATGGTAAAAGTTGTATCTCTCTCTCTTCTTATGTGTTGCGTTCGTTTTTGTCAGCCAGATTAATAACTCTTTGTGACTTGTTTGTTTTGCACAGAGAACGTGAATACATTACGCGTCGGTTCATAGGCTACTACACACGTAAGAGAGGCTCATCCGAAAAATATCGGCATAAGGTCTTACCAATCAATTAATCAATCGATTAATCAATCAGCAATCAATCGATCGATCAATCAATCCTAACCCTTATGTATCTACTTTCATCTGTTCTTCTTCTACTGCCGTATCCAGGTTTATGCATATCTACTCTCTTATCCTACTTTACTTTTATTCCATTATCATGATTTCCAGGAAAATCATAACGACAGAGATGGTGTGTCTTACAAGAGCTGCAGGTGTGACAATAAGAGACAAAGTTAGAAATGAAGAAATCAGAAGAAGACTGGATGTGAAACCAGTCATGCATTTCATAAAAAGAACAGATTAAATGGTTTGGACACCTGACAAGAATGCCCTGGTATCGCCTACCACAGAGAGCAACACAGAAAAAGTATAATGAGTGCAAAGCGAGAGGAAGAACACGCAAAAGATGGAGCGACGGCATGAAGAATAGCATTACAAAAATGAATATCAGCTTACAAAGTACCTTAAAATAAGCAAACACAAGATCACTACGTTTCCTCCCAACACTTCTATAAAGAAGTAAATGGTGGAAGAGAAGAAGAAGATTATGATTTCCCTACATCTATACCATTATCTCTGTTTACATTTGCTCGTTTATCTTGATCTAGGTGCTTGTGGTTCTAATGTATTTGATTCCTCTACTTCAATCTCGTTATCCTTCTTTTATATGCTTCTTGTTCATTATCCTGGTGTCACACTATCACCACACTATCAATTTCTTCAACTGTTACCCACACTATCATAGCTTCCAACTATTACCCACATTATCAAATGTCTTCAACTGTTACCCACACTATCATAGTTTCCAACTATTACCCACACTATCAATGTCTTCAACTGTTACCCACATTATCAAATGTCTTAACTGTTACCACACTATCATAGTTTCCAACTATTACCCACACTATCAATGTCTTCAACTGTTACCCACACTATCATAGTTTCCAACTATTACCCCACATTATCAATGTCTTCAACTGTTACCCACATTATCAATGTCTTCAACTGTACCACATTATCAATGTCTTCAACTGTTACCCACCATCATAGCTTCCAACTATTACCCCACATTATCAATGTTCTCAACTATTACCCCACATTATCAATGTCTTCAACTTACCCACATTATCAATGTTTCAACTTACCCACATATCATAGTTTCCAACTATTACCCCCCCACACCATCAATTTCTTCAACTATCACCAACACTATCATAGTTTCCAACTATTACCCACCCCCATATATTTTTCATCTATCCCCAACCATCATAGTTTCGAACTATTACCCACCCCATCATAGTTTTACATAACCCCCCAAATAGTTTCCCAACTATCACCCCCAAATAGTTTCCAACTATCGCCCCAAATAGTTTCCTACTATGTCCCCCAAATATTTCCCAACTATCACCCCCAAATAGTTTCCAACTATCCCCCCCAAATAGTTTCCTACTATCCACCCCAAATAGTTTCCTACTATGCCACCAAACCAAATAGTTTCCAACTATCCACCCCAAATAGTTTCCAACTTTCCCACCCCCAAATAGTTTCCAACTATCCTCCCCCAACATAGTTTCCAACTATTCCGCCCCCAATATAGTTTCCAATTATCCACGCCCCCAATACAGCTTCCAACTTTTCCCGCCCCCAATATAATTTCCAACTATTCCCGCTCCAATATAGCTTCCAACCATTCCCGGCCCCCAATATAGTTTCCAATTATTACCCACGCTATCATTGTTTCCTACTGTAAGTACCATCTTCTATTCTGGTTTCCAATACTATATACCCCTCCCTCCCCACTAGTTCTCTTTTCTTCATATATAATTATGCATTCAACACCACTATCCCGGCTCCCTATGCAAGTATCACCAGTATCCTATTTTGTCATTATCTTGCTTTTTCTACTTCTAGCCCATTACCATCCTTTCACAACTACTAACTCTAATGCATTTCTCAGAATAACCATGTGTGCTCCCATCTCTTGTTTCTCACAAAAAAATCTCAGCGGAAATGCACGATCTCACTTGAACCATCGACGGTCACCGATGTTATTTGAGCACGGTAAAAATAGTGACGCACTTAATCAGAAAAAAGGTTTTTAGTGTATTTCGATTATCAACAAGGTTCTTTTACGTACTTTAACTGACAAAGGTTCTTTTAAGTCTTAACTAGAACAAGGTTCTTTTACGTACTTAACTAGAACAAGGTTCTTTTACGTACTTAACTAGAACAAGGTTCTTTTACGTACTTAACTAGAACAAGGTTCTTTTACATACTTAACTAGAACAAGAATCTTTCGTATTTAACTAGACATTAGGTTCTTTTACGTACTTAACTACAACAGGTTCTTTGCGGGACGTAACTAGAACAAGGTATCTTTTACGTATTAACTAGAACAAGGTTCTTTTACGTACTTAACTGAACAAGGTTCTTTACGTACTTAACTAGAACAAGGTTCTTTTACACGTGCTCAAGCTAGAAAATGTTCCCTTTGTTTTAACTAGCAAGGTCTATACTACTAGAACAATGGTCTACTGTACTTAACTAGAACAACGCTTTTTTACGTAGTAGACAGGAACAGTCTTTAGAATTAATGCAGCATTATTCTTTACGTATACAGCTAGCGGAACTTTCGATTAACTAGAACAAGGCTTACGCTTAATAAACAAAGCGTTCTTGGCTTAATATTAGACAGAAAAGTTCTTCGTATTAACAAAAAGGTTTACACTCGAACAAGGCTTACTACTTACTAAAAAGGTCTAGAATAAACAAGTTTACGTTATAGACAGGTCTTAAATAGACATTCTTTCGTATTTATAGAACATTGACTGCTGAATGTGTCAGTTAACTGGCATTCTTCACCTTAACAATAGCTTTATATTTGCTAGAACAGGTTAATACGTTTTACGTCTAATGAACAAGTTTTTTATATTATAGAACATTCTTGTATTCAGAACCTTTGTCTCCCATCTCTTTCTCTACAGGAAGATCTCAGCTGCAGTGAACGAACTCGTAGCACCGGCGAGGTCCCGATGTAATTTGAAAATTTACCATATTGAATGTAATGTACTGTCATAGTAGTTTTGTTATGCACTCGTCCAACCGTCATAGCAGTGACGTGTTACACATCATTGTACAACACGTACTGTACACGTTAAGTTCATAAAAACATCACATCGTAACGCCTGTACATGATCGACCATCCATTTGTTGTACGCGTGTTTAGACTTATAGCTTGAAAGAATACTGTATTCTGAATTGGAACGTCAGTAATAGGTTTCTATATGTCAGCTTAATATTCTGGGACTGCGATTTGTCTACAGAACTGCACGCACTTGAATCGTACTTGGTAGCAATATTGACTTTTTGTTACACATAACAAAGCAGTAAAAGGGGGAAAAAGAGAGAACATTATATTTTTAAAGAAAGAAAAACGCGAGGAAAATAAATATCTGTAGAATTATGTCAAAACTAATAAGCTTCTCGTGATCATTTTTCTCTCTTCAGTTTCTCTCTTTCCCTTCAAGGGTCTAAGGACGAAGGAGTGAATTCACTGCACTAGGTTTTAGCAATTAAGATTCTGTCCCTCTCAGCAAAACTGGCATGGCACATGACAAAATTATTGCACAAAGCATGAACTCCGTTGCTCCGGCAACAATCTTAGGGAGTGTCTGAGAAACTTCTAGTTATAAAGTAGTTCAATTCTGGCTCTAGCTGTGGCTAAGTGGTTAAACCCTCGCCTGGTGTTCTGAAGGTCGTTGGTTCGAGTCTGGACCGCGACGTTCTTTTCACGGGTGAATTTTTCAGAGTGCCCTAGGATTGTTGCCGGAGCTACAGAGTTTGATGGTTTGAGCAATACTCTCGAAAGATGGCGTGCCATTTCTGCGGATAGGGACCGAGCCATATGGGGTAAATCCCAGTTTCAGGGAAGTCAATCGTTCGGCTTTAGACCCTTTAGGCCTTAGACATTTTTGAATATGCTGCCTTGCAGGTCGGCTGGGACAGCCAAAGACTAACGGAGATCGAAACCAGTAAAGCTGGCTGAAACCGGACACGTCACCGAAGGATAAGCACTAGAGCTCCAAATGGCGCTGAACGAATTGACGTAAAATTACGTCCTTCGCAAAGGCTGTCTATATATCACAATACGAATGATCAAAATGGCCACAAAAGAACGATCAAGAGAAAGAGAGAGAGACCCTTTAGAAAATGCACAGACACCCCAGTTCTTCAGTACTGTGCACAGTATTTGGTATTAGACCGTAGATCAAGATCCCAAGCGCTTCTTGGTCGTTGAAGAAGAAGAAGAAGAAGAATAAAAGCATTATGACAATCATGATCTTGGATTATGTTGTTTTTTTTTGGGTGGAGTTGTTTATGAAAATACGATTTTACAAGTTGTTTAGTTGAAGTGAAGGTAGGTTCGTGAAAATTATCAACTATTTAATTATAGTTTAATATATTCCTATATCTTTATGTCAGGTAAATACAACATAGAACTCAACTAGTTTTTGTTCCCTAAGGTTTACAAGCTGCATTAGTTATAAATGTTCTTCCTCTGTTGTTGTAAAGTCATAGCTAAAGTATAATATTCATTCGATCAATATATTCATCAGAAAGCTTCGACACTTATCGTTGCAGAACTGGTTTGACATTAATTTCCGATTTGTCAAATCCAAACAAATAATACAGGAAGGTTGCACAAATTATGTTTAGTAGCGAAGCAAATCTTGAACTCAACGTGTATCTCGCATGAAGAATATTTAACGAGTAAACATATTGGCTAGAACAGCTCTCAGATGGACAGCGGATGGGAAGAGAAGGCCTGGACGTCCAAAGGAAACATGGAGAAGAACGGTGGAGAGAGAGAGTTGAAGGAGTGTGCCTGACGTGGGAGACGGTTGGTAGAAAGGCAGCAGAACGGCAACAGTGGAAGTCTCTTGTGGAAGCCTTATGTGTCAATCGGGACACGAAGAGAATATAGATATAGATAGAAACATTTTTAAGTCACCGTGGTCTTTGATAAAACTATTCGAGAGTTTGAGATGTGTTACAGAAGATATGTAATGAAAAATTCTTCACGAAATAGGTGAGCATGGCAACCGTAAAGCGCAAATTTCGGCAAGGTCTGTCTTCTTGGCATGATAGATTGGTTGCACGTTCGTGATAAAGAGACATTGGCGATGGCATTTGATGCTCTCTTGGTCTTTGCAATGCTTAGAATAGTAAGATGAGAGACCATTAAATTATATAAGTATTGGACTTGATCTAGACACATCAACTTTGATCGGCCTCCTCTGTGATCAACAAGATCTGACACAGCAATAATGTATAAAATAATAAAGTAGATGTGGTACTATAAAATGTATTGTTAAGTTTCTAAAGGTGTATCAGTAGGGCGTCTAAACACTCTTCAGTTCTGTTAAAATACTTGCCACCCCGTCTGAATGGGAGGGTGGGTATAAAAATGGGTTATTGTTATCAACCTAAATCTATAAAACAGCTTTTTGTTGAGTTTTTTTTTTTTTTGGGGGAGGGAGGGGTGTCGATCCAGAAGCACTTGAGCTTTTAGCTCTTCGGCTCGGTGCCATGAGCATTGTATTTCGGTGTCACGAACACCGTGAATCTGGAGAACCTGTGGCTTTTCGGCCAGCCCGCGGAATTGAACCCGCGCTCACAGAGGGCTAGTCACCCGTAGTCCAACGCGCTACGAACACGCTGGGCAGGCGGGCAAACGCTTTTTTTTACAGAAGCATCAATGAAAAGATAACAATGTGTTCGGAACAATTTCGGCATTACGCTCTATTATATATATATCACTGCTTCCTGTCGTAGCCTACTCATAAAGCATCCACACCAAGTGATTTCTGAGGTTCTCTGTGGCGAAGTGGTTACGGCGTTTACCGTGTCTTCTGAAGATTGCGGGTTCTTTCTTCGAACGCTCCATATCAACCACTTGTCAACCACTCTGTGTGATTCGTATGTGATCTGAACTTAAGAACGATTGTGCATTGTGCCAGTTATGCGCCTTCAAGGAGGTCAGCAAATCAGATTTATGCGATGTTTTTTATTTACTAGGGTAGCTTTCCTAGGTTCTACATCAGCCCCCACTTACGACATGCATTGTAGCTCGCAGTGGTACTATTCTTTGCCCCCTTTGCAAGCCCCGACACCACACAGGTGGTTGTGAGTTCGAATGTGAATCGTGTCGCTCAGTTCACTCATTACAAAGGCTTGATTTGTTTAGTTGAACTTATTCCTGTTGCTACATTCGTTTTCGAATTTCCTTCTTTCACAACTTTACTTCCAATGTATACAAGTCTATAAGCTTCTTCTAATATTCTTTAACTCTTTCTGTCCGCAAATTTTGTTCATGTCTGATCTCATTTATATTGTGGTGTATACTGAAGTAACCAGTATAAAGGATTTGCTTTGTCGTAGAAAATCCTCCGAGCCAGTAAATCGGCTCAGAAGAGCGAATGCGTTAAAGTATTCAAGTTTTCTTAATTCTGATTATTTCTTATTAGTTTAGTTTTACTTTGAGAGCCGCGGTAGCGTAGTTGTTAGTGAACTCGCTTCTCAAGACTGGTGGTCCGGGTTCAACTCCCGCAGTGTGCGTGGAATTTTTCCCGACCGCGACGGCTCTCAGGTCGACCCAGCCTCAACTGGGTACCAGACATGCTCTGGGAAAGTAAATACGGCAGGCGTGATGCTGACCACATCACCCATCGTGTGACGACGGTCAATGAAAAATACAGGCCTAACACTGTATTGCCCTATATACCACAAGGTATGAAAGGGTTCCTTTACTTTTACTTAGTTTTACTTGAGTTAATCTTCAGTCCTATCTTTTTTAATGTTTCTGTTAGTCTTTCTGTCTTTTCGAATTCCTTTTGTTAAAACTTGTCTTCCAATGTATACACGTTTATTGACTTCTTCTATCGATAACTGTTTCTGTTAGTATGTCTGTCTTTTCATTAGTATTAACACAGGGCAATGCGGTATATTTTCTTAGTATGATGCAAGTCTTCGAAATGCCGCCCCTTAAATATTTCTTCTTTAAAATAACATTCAATTGTGATTTTGATTTCGTTGCTTATATCGCTCCCTCCCCTCCCTTCCCTTTACGGTCCCACCTGATGCGGCCGTCTCTCTGTATCATAGCACGACACGACCATGTATTAGCATAACGACAGACTAAAATATTAGGCCAGTGTTCCAGAAGAAAGACTGAAGTGAAAATCTCATGTAAATATTAATGCTAATTTATGAATAAGTGGCAGCTTTATTCTCTATTGGGAACGAACAGAAATAATAAGGACACAATCTTTCTTTCTGTTTGACGTAGATAGTTGCACGTTTTTATGCTTCAGTTTTCAAGATGGGATCGGAATGTTGTGTTGGTGAGAGCTAGTGGTGAATTTTCTCACATGAATGTATGCTGAGTGACTCAATGAATATGCTCTATGCACAATAAATTAGGATGATTGTATCAAGCAGGAATGGTTTGTCACATTTAGCACATCATGAATTACCCATTTTTGTACCCGAACATGCGGAAGTAGAAGGCATTATCTGTAGCTTATTCTGTTTACATAAAGCCGCTCGTGTGTTGCCAGGGCTCAAGGGAGCAAAGAATAGTAACACTGTCACGTACAAGGCATGTCGTAAGAGGTGACTGAGGTAGGGGCCTAGGGAAGCTTTCCTAGTAAATAAAAATCGACGCATATATCGAATGTGCTTTCCTACTTGTAGACGCATAACTGACAGAGCTTACAATCGCTCTTAGGGTCAGATCCTATACAAATCACAGAGTGGTTTAACAAGTGGTCGATATGGAGAGTTAGAAGAAGAAGAAATTTACATAATGCATAATGTCTTGGATGGACCTTCAAACTCACTGATGTCTTGGATGGACCTTCAAACTCACTGATGTCTTGGATGGACCTTCAAACTCACTAATGTCTTGCATGGACCTTCAAACTCACTAATGTCTTGCATGGACCTTCAAACTCACTAATGTCTTGGATACAGTGATAACAGACAAGAAATACACATCAATTACAACCATGAAGGACCACAAATACTTCCATCAGAAGTTATCAATGCCATAAGACACACGAAAAAAGGAAAAACTCCAGGACCAGACAACATAACAACAGAAGAAATAGAAGCAACAGGCGAATTGGGCATAGGCGTTTTAACAAAATTATTCAATGACATCTACAACACTGGATATGTACCCAAAGATTTACGACAATCCATTTTTATAGCACTACCAAAGAAAGCAGGAACGATAGAATGCGAAGAACACCGCACAATCAGCCTCATGAGTCACGTAACAAAACTACTTTTCAGCATTATTATGAGAAGGATACGAAACAAAATAAGACCAGAAGTTAAGGAAGAACAATGTGGCTTTGTTGAACGCAGAGGAACAAACAACGTAATATATACAATAAGAACAATAATGGAAAGATCAATAGAAATGAAGTTGGACTTATACCTATGTTTCATAGACTACGCGAAAGCTTTCGATAAAGTAAAACATGGAGAAATAATCAGCATGTTAGAAAGTATAAATATTGATGGTAAAGATCTTAGACTGATCAAGAATTTGTACTGGCAACAAACCGCAGCCATTAGACTAGAGAGTAAGATTGGAATCTATCAGGCGATACAGTTAGGAGTACGACAAGGGTGCGTACTCTCACCAGACCTATTCAACTTATATAGCGAAAACATCATGAGATCTATAGAAGAAAAGACAGGAATAGCAGTCGGTGGACAAAATATAAACAACCTAAGGTACGCTGATGACACAATTCTCATGGCTACAAATGAACACGATCTGCAAGACTTGATAGACATACTAGTGAGAGAAAGTGAAAAGAAAGGATTAAGCATGAATATAAAGAAAACAGAGGTTATGGTTGTCTCCAAGAAACAAGAAACACCAACATGCAATATCAAAATAAATAACACAACACTGAAACAAGTCCATCGATTCAAGTATCTAGGAACATTCTTAACACCAGATGGAAGATGTACAACAGAGATTAGGAGTAGAATAGCTCAAACGAAAGCAGCTTTTTTTGAAAATGAAGAACACACTATGCGTGAACTCACTACCAATGACACTGCGAAAACGAGTACTCCAATGCTATATTGAACCAATTCTTATGTATGGCAGCGAATCATGGACACTGAACAAACAATCAATACGATCATTGGAAGCCACAGAGATGTGGTTTTACAGAAGAATGTTGAGAATTCCATGGACAGCAAAGAAAACAAACGTGGAGGTTTTAAATCAGGCCTGCACACAAAGAAACCTTATCAAAAGAATAAGAATCCGACAATCAAGGTTCTTCGGGCATATAATGCGAAGAGAAGGTTTAGCACATTTGGTGACTACAGGTAAAATTCAGGGAAGGAGAGATCGTGGAAGACAGAGGGAGAAGATGTTGGATGGCCTGACATCATGGTTCGACAAAATATCGACGTCAGAACTGATTACATGCACCAAGCAAAGAGAGTTGTGGAGAGACATGATCGCCTACGCCGGCAGGCATGGCACTTGATTGTGTCTTGGATGTACCTTCAAACTCACTAATGTCTTGGATGGACCTTCAAACTCACTAATGTCTTGGATGGACCTTCAAACTCACTAATGTCTTGGATGGACCTTCAAACTCACTAATGTCTTGGATGGACCTTCAAACTCACTAATGTCTTGCATGGACCTTCAAACTCACTAATGTCTTGCATGGACCTTCAAACTCACTAATGTCTTGCATGGACCTTCAAACTCACTAATGTCTTGGATGGACCTTCAAACTCACTAATGTCTTGGATGGACCTTCAAACTCACTAATGTCTTGGATGGACCTTCAAACTCACTAATGTCTTAGATGGACCTTCAAACTCACTAATGTCTTGGATGGACCTTCAAACTCACTAATGTCTTGGATGGACCTTCAAACTCACTAATGTCTTGGATGGACCTTCAAACTCACTAATGTCTTGGATGGACCTTCAAACTCACTAATGTCTTGGATGGACCTTCAAACTCACTAATGTCTTGCATGGACCTTCAAACTCACTAATGTCTTGGATGTACCTTCAAACTCACTAATGTCTTGGATGGACCTTCAAACTCACTAATGTCTTGGATGGACCTTCAAACTCACTAATGTCTTGGATGGACCTTCAAACTCACTAATGTCTTGGATGGACCTTCAAACTCACTAATGTCTTGGATGGACCTTCAAACTCACTAATGTCTTGGATGGACCTTCAAACTCACTAATGTCTTGGATGGACCTTCACACTCACTAATGTCTTGGATGGACCTTCAAACTCACTAATGTCTTGGATGGACCTTCAAACTCACTAATGTCTTGGATGGACCTTCAAACTCACTAATGTCTTGGATGGACCTTCAAACTCACTAATGTCTTGGATGGACCTTCAAACTCACTAATGTCTTGGATGGACCTTCAAACTCACTAATGTCTTGGATGGACCTTCAAACTCACTAATGTCTTGGATGGACCTCCAAACTCACTTATGAAGATGCGTTCTAAAACAATGTCTTTGAATGGGTGAACAAAACATATTTAAGAAAACAGAAGGAAAAGAAAAATGAACTACAATTAACATATTCTAACGTTCAATTGAGAACAACACACCTGTCGTGCCTTCAACAATTCACTGTTTCATGTAGTAAATCGAGTGGTAAAACCGCTACAATGTTAGACATAACAAAGCTGGGCGTGGCACATTGATCATTCATTCAGATGCACATTATCTTAGAGTCGATCACTATACGTGAAGATTATCTTTGAGTCACTATAGGTGAAGATTATCTTGGATCACTATAAGTGAAGATTATTATCGTCTCTTTCACTGATGTCTAATTTCTGTTCAATGAACATACGTTGCTCATCTCCGGCTACACAAGTACTCGGTTCGATCTTAGCCTGCAGCGATTTGGCAGTTTTACATTCAACTATAATCTCAATGTAGATGCGATCGATTTCCTATTCATATCGGAGACAGACAATAAAACGTAGATATCACGCTCAAGTGATCATGGAACAGAACTCATGACAGTTGAAAAACAGGCTGGAAATCAACTGTCCGGCAAAATTAATTTTTCTTATTAATAAATTGTTACTATACTCAAAAATACACACCAGGACTCTCGCCGGTGCTACAGAGTTCATACATTGCCACTAAGATATTCATGTGTAAGAAATAGATCGAGAACTGGGGGTTATTCATCGAAGCGCAATGATGATGTTCCAATTAGTCAATAAATCAAACAAACACACTAATATATACAGAACTCTAAAATATGTTCAACAGAAGCACAATTTTCTAAATTAAAAGTAAATTAAAAACAGAGAGAGCAAATGTACTGTGCAACCTGACACAGAAGAGAATCAACAACTGAATTAATCTTCAACAATGGAGACAGAGTTGTGGGGATATATGATCTCCAATGATAGAAACAGTGAGTTGTGGAGATATATGATCTCCAACAATGGAGACAGAGAGTTGTAGAAATAAATGATCTCCAACAATGGAGACAGAGAGTTGTAGAAATATATGATCTCCAACAATGGAGACAAAGAGTTGTAGAAATATATGATCTCCAACAATGGAGACAGAGAGTTGTAGAAATATATGATCTCCAATGATAGAAACAGTGAGTTGTGGAGATATATGATCTCCAACAATATAGACAAAGAGTTGTAGAAATATATGATCTCCAACAATGGAGACAGAGAGTTGTAGAAATATATGATCTCCAACAATGGAGACAGAGAGTTGTAGAAATGTATGATCTCCAACAATATAGACAGAGAGTTGTAGAAATATATGATCTCCAACAATGGAGACAAAGAGTTGTAGAAATATATGATCTCCAACAATGGAGACAGAGAGTTGTAGAAATATATGATCTCCAACAATATAGACAGAGAGTTGTAGAAATAAATGATCTCCAACAATGGAGACAAAGAGTTGTAGAAATATATGATCTCCAACAATGGAGACAGAGAGTTGTAGAAATATATGATCTCCAACAATGGAGACAGAGAGTTGTGGAGATATATGATCTCCAACAATGGAGACAGAGAGTTGTGGAGATATATGATCTCCAACAATGGAGACAGAGAGTTGTAGAAATATATGATCTCCAACAATATAGACAGAGAGTTGTAGAAATAAATGATCTCCAACAATGGAGACAGAGAGTTGTAGAAATATATGATTACACCAACAATGGGAACAGAGAATTATAGAGATATATGATCATCAAAATTAACCGGCACAGCACCTAATAATGATGAGACAAAACTAATTGATGTAACACGTGTTTCAAACACACAAAAACTGTTGTTAGAAATATAAATCTTACCTTCTCTTTAAATGAATAAACACATCATATCCGAAAAGTTAATAAAAAATGTATAAATAAATCCCATTGTCAGTTACGTACGCGTAAAAAGCTTTCGCGTAACTGAGTATAAACTGATCAAGTTGTATACCTTTAATTAACTAACTAATAATACATATAATTCTTTAATAAACATGATGAAGAATGAATTGTTATATTGTTTAAGTGTTGATCTCAATTAAATGGAATGAGAAATACGATCCGATATCAGAATTGAACATGTTCACATTAATTATTTCACGTCTGAGCGTTTCTGATGGTATCATATTTGTGCTGCTAAAGCGAATCAATATCCCAGGCAGAGCGGCATATTTTCACTACTTTCACTGTCATGGGGACATTCCACACCCGGGACTTATCATTTTGAAAGGCGTATCCTTAGGGCGGTGCCTTTTATTGCTCACGAGTTGTCGCGAATTATGATTTATTTGTGATGTTGAAAAAATAACAAAACAATATCATTGAATGTTTTAGGCGAGCGGTTCCCAAACTTTGCATTACAGCGGACCTCCCTTTTAAATACATTTTGATGCCGCGGGCAACAAACGTTTCTATTAATGAAAATCTTCTAGCGATGGAGTTATTATTATACCACACCAACAGTCAAGTTGGCTCCAATTTCTCAGACTGCGGAAACTTCAAATGATCTTTCATTTTGCCCTTGTTAGACATTTAGACTCCGGTCTGTTCCGGGTCCTTTGATTTCGCTGCGGAGCTAGTTTCTCACTGTTTTTATACATGTTTCGAAAATTTATTTTTCTGTTTGAAATGTCAAAGATCGTCAAGCGTTTGAGGAACAGAACTGAGTATCTTGCGGACCACCGAGTGTCCGTGGACCCCAGTTTTGGAAACGCTGTTCTAGACAATAGATTCAATGTTGAACAGTTAGTGAGTTGTCACGCTATGTATTCCATTCTTGTAGCCAGGATATGTTGCAATTTGAGTGGACTGTTCGATTTTCTGGAGTTAATTCTACAACTATTCTTTTTTCAGTTTCTGTTCTGTTACTTACCACCAGAGTTTAACGAGAGTTTATAATCAATGTTGTCTTTTTTCAGTTTCTGTTCTGTTACTTACCACCAGAGTTTAACCAGAGTTTATAATTAATATTGTCTTTGTTCAGTTTCTGTTCTGTTACTTACCACCAGAGTTTAACCAGAGTTTATAATTAATATTGTCTTTGTTCAGTTTCTGTTCTGTTACTTACCACCAGAGTTTAACGAGAATTTATAATCAATATTGTCTTTGTTCAGTTTCTGTTCTGTTACTTACCACCAGAGTTTAACGAGAATTTATAATCAATATTGTCTTTGTTCAGTTTCTGTTCTGTTACTTACCACCAGAGTTTAACGAGAATTTATAATCAATATTGTCTTTGTTCAGTTTCTGTTCTGTTACTTACCACCAGAGTTTAACGAGAATTTATAATCAATATTGTCTTTTTTCATTGTTAACCATTGCCTGTTTCCACTTCTTCTTCTTCTCTTAACTCCTCTTGAAGCATAAGCATCAACAAATTTCATGCAATCAAACCTGCTTTGAGCAAATCAGTTTAGTTTATTCCAGGTCATTCCCGATTATTCTCTTTCTCTGTCTATATTTCGGATCCATGTCTTCCTTTGTCTTCCTCTACTTTTCTTTCCATTCAATTTCTCTCTCTCTCTCTCTCTCTCTCTGACGATCCTCAAATTTCATTTTAAATCCTCATGAAGGTTTCTTGTATTTTCCTTTCTGATTGTATGTGACCAGTGTCATCTACTCATTTTTATTTTCTCGCTGAAAGTGTTGAAAGTCTCGCTGAAAGTGTTGAAAGTCTCGCTGAAAGTGTTGAAAGTCTCGCTAGTGCGCCGGGTGATCACATTGTGAGGTATTCTTTGATTCCAACGAATTCAACTATTGGTTGTATAGCTTTCTATAATTCACAACATTTAAGATTTCGTAATTTTCAGTATACTGCGCACTTATGAGCCAATATAGAATCAAAGTCAGCGTCCGTTTCTTAGCTGAAGTGAACTCGATCACAATCCAACGGTACCTGGTTAAAACTTCGCTGGGGACATTTTGGGAAGCAAATTTGTTCCGAGGATTTTTACGACCATGAAAATACCCTCACCGTTTAGAAAGCAATGGCAAAATACTAAACATACTAGCTGTGCCTAGAAAATCAACGACATGTTTACTGTGATTGATAACGACGTCCTGTAAAGGACGGATATGCCACGATTTTCATTTCTTTTTCATAAAATCAAACATCGTCGCCAAAATTCATTCATCAAGGACGCGTAATCAATCTACCATACTTAGATTACGAGCACGTCCAAATCTGCACTGTGCGGTTGCCAGACTCACTTATTTCATTAAAGGTATTAATTATTAAACATGTTCTTTTGTTCACACTCAATGACACTCGGAGTTCCCTGTAACGTAATACAAGTGCTAACAGTTTCGATTATAGTGTAATTGAAAATGAATAATAAATGCGACACATGAGAATTTAATTTGTTGGGACTATGTGCAAATATAGAGACGATGTCATTGAAAGTAGCACATCTGAGTTCCTCCTGAACGGCTGAATTACTACCCTTGTTTACAACATTTCGATTCACGTTGTTCAATGAAGCACCCGTGTACTGATCGGGTTCGCAAGGGGAACAAATAGTAGTAACACTGCAACCTACAAGTCATATCGTAAGAGACGAATGAGGTAGGGGTCTAGGAAAACTGCCCTAGTAAATTAAAAGGTAGCAGAAATCGGATGTGCTGGCCTACTTGTAGGCGCATAACTATCACAACATGCAATCGCTCTTAGGCTCGTATCACATAAAGTCACAAAGAGTAGTTAACAAGTGGTCGATATGAAACGTTCAAAGAAAAAGAAGTTCAAAGAAGAATGACACTTGTCACAACACTTGCTTACACAACAATACTTTAAGTGGAACATAACAGCAACAGAAGTTTATCCCAATATGTATAATAAGATTGATCAGTGGCGGCTCGTCATTAAGTGCCAGTGGGACCGGGTCCCACCAAAAATAATGTATAACGTGTATTTAGTATTTTATAAATTAAAATATAACATCCCAAAACCATGATTTTTCCGAAAACTTTTGACTGGCCCTACCAACAAAAATGATCACGAGCCGCCACTGAGGTTGATCATTCATAATCAGTAAGGACTCAAGCCTTAGAAGTGAAAAACTAGTTACTAACTTTGCATTGAAGCTTGTCTAATGTTGCTAACAACGAGTCTGTAGTTCAATAATCGTTAATCATCATCATCATCAAGTAGCTTGTCCTGACCAGAAATTTGTCACCTTTACAGTCCTTCGAAATTTCTCTCTCTTGTAGTCCAGATGTTCCGCCTTTACAGACGTCATGATCAAACCATCAGTTACATCCTGAATCCATCTTCTTCGCGGTTTTCCTTTCCCCCTCTTTGCCGGGATGTCTCCTGTTCTGATGGTCTTTTCCAGTCCTTCGTGTCTCTTTATATATCCAAAATACTTCAATTTTCTCATTCTTATTTTATAGCAATTAATCAACCCATTATTCTTTGATTTTGGGTTCTTTCTGGATATATATATGTATGTTCTCTTCTCTGTCTATGATATACGGAGGACTCTTCTGTAACATTTATATTCAAAAGCATATATATTGCTTCAATATAAACAGTTCAATAATCAATAATATGACAATGAAAGTGAAGTTAGATCACCTAATATCTGTTACTCACAATTATTAACACATTGATTGTAATCCTATATCCTCATTGCGTTACGTTTGACACATAAGCTTCATCATCATCAAGGTGCGCATCCTTTATAGGACGTTGCTCTCTTTGCAGCACATCTGAAATTCACTCTGTCTCTAGCCAGTTCACCCACTTCGTCGATGGTCATGTTCATGGTTTCTTTAATATCTTGTAGCCATCTTCTTAATATAAGCTTATACAACTGATTTCCAATGTTGGCGTTCGGTCGTTATTTTACCAATTGTTTCTCATGTCATGCCACAATCTAGCAACTCTGTCTGTCACCACAGTTTGTTTCCTTTGGAAGTCAATAATTTCATTTCTCATCCGCTATCCATCGTAGAGCTGTTCAAGACAATGTCCTTACTGGCATACAACAAATCACCTCCATCTTCGTCTATTAATGATGGTCTCCATTGATGCACATCTTGTTGGTTTTAAAACTCTTCATGTGCTATTGTAAAAGGAACCCTTTCATACCTCGTGGTATATAGGTCAATACAGTGTTAGGCCTGTATTTTTCATTGACCATCGGCACACGATGTGTGATGTGGTCAGCATCACGCCGGCCGCCTTTTCTTTCCCAGAGCATGTCTGGTACCCAGTTGAGGCTGGGTTGACCTGAGAGCCGTCGTGGTCGGGAAAATTTCCACGCGCATTGCGGGAGCTGAACCCAGACCACCAGCCTTGCGAAGCGAGTTCACTAACAACTACGCTACAGCGGCTCTCATGTGCTATTGTATTGACCAGATAAATGTGCAGGATTCTTCTTAAAAATTTATTTTGGAATGTCTCCAGATTGTGTATGATTTTGTGAATCATTTTCCAGCACTCACTGCTGTATAATGACACTCACATGACACACTCTCTCTCTCTCTCTATCTCTCTAAGCTACCTTACCTTTAATCTGAGCAAAATATTTTAGTTTCCAACACAGGATATTATTTTATGAATTAATACTCCTTAATCACTGGAATGGTTGGTGGGGACAAAATTAGAGGTGGAAAGAATAGTACCACTGTTATCTGCCACGCATGTCGTAAGAGAGAGACGTTGGTCGCGGGGCTAGCTACTTCACACCGATAAAATCACTAGATAGCTACAGAAACCACAAACAAGAAAATTCATAGCTCGCCAACAAAGGGAGAAGAACGATCCCTCAAGGAGGGAGACAGAATGCAAGAAAATGGGGAGAGAGATGTGGAATAGATGGCCTTGGATAGGCAAGCTTGGAAGGCCTTTGTTAGGCAGGCTTGGCAGGCCTTGGTTGCTTATCTATGCCTCCCTAGACTTGAAGTGTAAAGAAGAAGAATAATATTCCTTTATTCTAATGTCTGGCTTGTTTATTTCTCCTTTTCCTTTTATTCAGCTCATTCTTAGAATGTGTTTCTGTGACACTTTATTTTCAAAAACTCGATTGGCGTCTTTAATGTCTGCGTTTCTGTAAATACGAAATCACGCGCGAATCTGACAGCCTTATGTGCTTGAAAACTGAAAATTGTGTAGTGTTAAATTTCACCATCATGTCTGGCATTGCTAGAAGCCAACAATCCGAAACAAATAAGTTGAGCGAGCTAGACGTCTATATAAAGACGTGATGATGTGTACAGATTTTAAGATAAGCAACCAGACTGAAACGATAGATTTGTTCTATCCTAAAATCATTATTACAATTTGATGTGTCATCTTCTTTCTTCTTCTTCGTCTTCTTTTGTCGTCACACTGTTACAAGGTTGGTGTTCAGTGTCGTGGTTTTCTGTCGTCACACTGTTACCAGGTTGGTATCCAGTGTCGTGGTTTTCTGTCGTCACACTGTTACCAGGTTCGTGTCCAGTGTCGTGGTTTTCTGTCGTCACACTGTTACCAGGTTGTTGCCCAGTGTCGTGGTTTTCTGTTTTGGTTTTGCGCTGTTCTATTGGCTTGGGTTATTGTTATTTTTGCTCTTTGATATGATTCTGCTATGCTATCTAACCATCGTAGTATTTTTCTCGCCTTCTTTCCTGATGTTCTGTTGTAGAAGACACTATATACTGTAGAGTTTGGTTGCATTCTTATTGAGTTGTCATAGAGAAAAATTCGAAAATTGCATCGGAACTACTCTGTGAGTGCTCTGTCGTTTACATTTTCAACTAGTACTGAGAAGGATTGAACACAAATAATATAACCTAGATGTATACAGATCAATTATTTCTTTTTCTAGACAAATAAATAAGGGCATCATTGGTGTAGCTCAAGAAAACAAACAATATAGAAGTGAACTAGAACAGTTGTCTTCCTATATTCCACAGGGAATAATAAAGACTAAGTGATAAATTTCGGGTGGTTACCGGGGCTCAAATCGAGGCGTAAAGAATAGAACCACTGTTACCTGCCACGCATGTCGTAAAAGGCGATTAAGGAGGTTGAGTGTGCGGGCTAGATACCCACCCGGTAAAAAACACTCGATGTCTACAGAAACCACAACCAGGGAAATGCATAGCTCGCCACCCGAGGAAATGCATAGCTCGCCACCCGAGGAAGCTCGCCACCCGAGGAAGCTTGCCACCGAGGAAGCTCGCCACCGAGGAAGCTCCGCCACCCGAGGAAGCTCACCACCGAGAAGCTCTCCACCGAGAAGCTCTCCACCCGAGAAGCTCTCCACCCGAGAAGCTCTCCCCGAGGAAGCCTCCACCGAGGAAGCTCTCCACCGAGGAAGCTGCTCCCCGAGGAAGCTCCCACCCGAGAAATGCATAGCTCGCCACCCGAGGAAATGCATAGCTCGCCACCCGAGGAAATGCATAGCTCCCCTACCCGAGGAATGCATAGCTCGCCACCCGAAGAAATGCATAGCTCGCCACCCGAGGAAATGCATAGCTCGCCACCCGAGGAAATGCATAGCTCGCCACCCGAGGAAATGCATAGCTCGCCACCCGAAGAAATGCATAGCTCGCCACCGAGGAAATGCGATAGCTCGCCACCGAGGAAATGCTAGCTCGCCACCTGAGGAAATGCATAGCTCGCCACCCGAGGAAATACATAGCTCGCCACCCGAGGAAGAAAAAGAACTCCACAAGGAATGGAGAAGGAATGCAAAAAAATTGGGAAGAGTAGTGAGATCTGGAAAAGATGGCCTTAGATAGGCGGGCTTAGAAAGCCTTTGTTACGGATATATGCCTCCCTTGGGATAAGAAGAAGGATGAAGAAGAAGTGATAAATAGAAATGATAAGTGATACATAAGTAGACAGTATAGAAATGATAAGTGATACATAAGTAGACAGTATAGAAATGATAAGTGATACATAAGTAGACAGTATAGAAATGATAAGTGATACATAAGTAGACAGTATAGAAATGATAATGATAATTATAAGTGATACATAAGTAGACAGTATAGAAATGATAAGTGATACATAAGTAGACAGTAAAAAGAAAATTAAAGGCAGTTAAATAATTGATAATTACAGTTGATAAGTGATACATAAGTAGACAGTATAGAAATGATAAGTGATACATAAGTAGACAGTATAGAAATGATAAGTGATACATAAGTAGACAGTATAGAAATGATAAGTGATACATAAGTAGACAGTATAGAAATGATAAATAATACATAAGTAGACAGTATAGAAATGATAAGTAATACATAAGTAGACAGTATAGAAATGATAAGTAATACATAAGTAGACATTATAGAAATAATAAGTAATACATAAGTAGACAGTATAGAAATGATAATTATAAGTGATACATAAGTAGACAGTATAGAAATGATAATTGATACATAAGTAGACAGTATAGAAATAATAAGTGATACATAAGTAGACAGTATAGAAATGATGAGTGATACATAAGTAGACAGTATAGAAATGATAAGTGATACATAAGTAGACAGTATAGAAATAATAAGTGATACATAAGTAGACAGTATAGAAATGATGAGTGATACATAAGTAGACAGTATAGAAATGATAATGATAAGTAATACATAAGTAGACAGTATAGAAATGATAATGATAATTGATACATAAGTAGACAGTATAGAAATGATAAGTGATACATAAGTAGACAGTAAACAAGTATTAAAGGCCTTAGTTAAATCAATTTGATAATTACAGAATTTGAACCATAAACCATTATTCCTTACGGCACTCATTGCCTAGCTCTGCAGACAAGCTTACGGCACTCATTGCCTAGCTCTGCAGACAAGCTTACGGCACTCATTGCCTAGCTCTGCAGACAAGCTTACGGCACCCATTGTCTAGCTTGAACCGATAAACCATTATTCCTTACGGCACTCATTGCCTAGCTCTGCAGACAAGCTTATGGCACTCATTGCCTAGCTCTGCAGACAAGCGTTGTTTAGGGAACAAGCAGCTAGCATTAATAGAAATGAAGTCTTTCACACTTTATTCTCAATATTTGCATTTATATTTGTGAAGACTAGTTTGGTACAAAATATAAATAAACCAAAACTATATAAATCTCACTTTTGTTGTACAAAAAATCATATAAATCTCAATTTTGTTGTACAAAAAAATCATATAAATCTCACTTTTGTTGTACAAAAAATCATATAAATCTCACTTTTGTTGTACAAAAAAATCATATAAATCTCAATTTTGTTGTACAAAAAAATCATATAAATCTCAATTTTGTTGTACAAAAAATCATATAAATCTCAATTTTGTTGTACAAAAAAAATCATATAAATCTCAATTTTGTTGTACAAAAAAAATCATATAAATCTCAATTTTGTTGTACAAAAAATCATATAAATCTCAATTTTGTTGTACAAAAAAATCATATAAATCTCACTTTTGTTGTACAACAAATCATATAAATCTCAATTTTGTTGTACAAAAAATCATATAAATCTCAATTTTGTTGTACAAAAAAAATCATATAAATCTCAATTTTGTTGTACAAAAAAATCCTATAAATCTCACTTTTGTTGTACAAAAAATCATATAAATCTCAATTTTGTTGTACAAAAAAAATCATATAAATCTCAATTTTGTTGTACAAAAAAAATCATATAAATCTCAATTTTGTTGTACAAAAAAAATCATATAAATCTCAATTTTGTTGTACAAAAAATCATATAAATCTCAATTTTGTTGTACAAAAAAATCATATAAATCTCACTTTTGTTGTACAACAAATCATATAAATCTCAATTTTGTTGTACAAAAAATCATATAAATCTCAATTTTGTTGTACAAAAAATCATATAAATCTCAATTTTGTTGTACAAAAAAATCCTATAAATCTCACTTTTGTTGTACAAAAAATCATATAAATCTCAATTTTGTTGTACAAAAAAAATCATATAAATCTCAATTTTGTTGTACAAAAAATCATATAAATCTAGCGTTTGTGGAAACTATATTTTTCCTCAGGCCGAAGGATTGACTTCATTGCAGCGGGTTTTACCCCAAATGACTCTGTCCCTTTCCGCAGAAAGGACACGCCACCTGCCGAGAGTATTGCGCAAAGCACGAACTCCATAGCTCAAGAAAAATCCAAGGGTCTCTGAAAAAATTGCACTCGTAAACCAATCGGCACGGTCCAGATTCGAACCCACGACCTTTGATTTTTCCCTAAGAAATGGGCTAGTCTTTGCAAACATTCAGGCTAGTTCTAATCAGTCTTGTATTTGCAAAAGTACCAGGTAAGCTGTGATTAATAAGTTCGTTAAGTAAGTCCAAGGCTTATTATCTAATGAGATTTCGTCATATCTTTAATGCTTTCTACCTGGTTACATTTCAGGTAAACCAATATATTGATTGTTCATCACATGATCAAAATGTTAATCTTTTATCGTATCATCAAAACATTTTTTTTTATCTCATCATCCCAAACAAATTTTTAATCTCATTATTAATATATTAATTTTTCATCTCATTACCAATATATTAATCTTTCATCTCATTACCAATATTTCATCTCATTACCAATATATTAATCTTTCATCTCATTACCAATATATTAATCTTTCATCTCATTACCAATATATTAATCTTTCATCTCATTACCAATATATTAATCTTTCATCTCATTACCAATATATTAATTTTCATCTATTACCAATATATTAATCTTTCATCTCGTTACCAATATATTAATCTTTCATCTTATTACCAATATATTAATCTTTCATCTCATTACCAACATATTAATCTTTCATCTCATTACCAATATATTAATCTTTCATCTCATTACCAACATAGTGATCTTTCATCTCATTACCAACATATTAATCTTTCATCTCATCACCAACATATTGATCTTTCATCTCATTACCAACATAGTGATCTTTCATCTCATTACCAACATATTAATCTTTCATCTCATCACCAACATAGTGATCTTCCATCTCATCATCAAAATATTGATCTTTCACCGCACCATCAACATTTTAAAAAGCTATATAATAGAGATCAGTTTCCAGATTGCACGAGCACAGCAACGAATTTCATTCTCAGATTACTATCAGAAACTATGCTTTAAAAACATATGTAGAAAAACATAGGAAATTAGGATTGAGCAGCCATGCATGTAAACCAACATTTTATTTTATGTACGCATCATTTGGAGAGACATAGTGCTTGGGGTGCAAAACGTTTCGTATCGATGAACAAATGTTCAAAGGAAAGGGAAAATCCGATGGGAAGAAATGTGCAGATTTAGATAATGACATTGTGTGTTTGTGACTTCGTATTTACTTTCATGAATTAGAATGGAGTTTGTTACCGTTTGAATTAAACTAAAGTACTGCTTCTTTTGTGCCGAAATTCAATAAATCAATATGATGCTAAGCTTGCAGGCGTATGCGATCATGAAGTTTCGGCTCGTGATCATTTTTGTTGGTGGAGCCAGACATAAATTTTTGGAAATATCATGGTTTCGGTTAGGTTATATTTTAATGTATAAAATAATAAAAACACGTTACACCTTATTTTTTGTGGGGCCCGGCCCCACTGGCCTTTAATGACGAGCCGCCACTGCGATCATGTCTCTCCATAACTCTCTCTTTTTTTCCTTCGTGCAGGTAATCAATTCTGATCTTTTGTGGAACCAAGAAGTCAGACCATCCTACATCTTCTCCCTCTGTCTTCACGATCTCTCTTTCCTTGATTTTTACCTGTTGTCACTAAATGTTCTAAACCTCCTCTTCGCATTATATACTCGAAGAACTTTAATTTTCTGATTCTTATTTTTTTAATAAAGTTTCTTTGTGTGCAGGCCTGATTTCTTTTTTTTCGTTCCAGAAGCACTTGAGCTTTTCAGCTCTTCGGCTCGGTGCCATAGACATCGCAACCCTTCGGTTCGGTGCCACGAACACCGTAAATCTGGGGAATCTGTGGCTTTTTCTGCCATCCCGCGGAATTGAACCCGCACACACAGAGGGATAGTCACCCGTAGTCCAACGCGCTACGAACACGCTGGGCAGACGGGCACAGTCCTGATTTAAAACCTCTTCATTTGTTTTCTTCGCTGTCCATATAATTTTCTGCATTCTTCTGTAAAACCACATCTCCGTGGCTTCCAGTGATCTTATTGATTTTTGTTTATTGTCCATGATTCACTGCAAACCAAACATAAGTGCCGAAATTAGCCTAGATATATGGGTATGTTTATTTCGTGGTAATGGCATTCTGTAAAATGGTATCTTTGTCATGATTCTTGTTTTCTCCGGGTTTTTTTTTATCATTGATTCATTGTCTTCAACAATTGTTCGATCTCTCTTATTATTGTAGGACAAAGTTGTGATATATGTCAAACCTAGCTATATGGCAAACCTATGTCACACCTAGCTATATGTCAAACCTAGCTATATGTCAAACCTAGCTATATGTCAAACCTTGCTATATGTCAAACCTAGCTATATGTCAAACCTAGCTATATGTCAAACCTAGCTATATGTCAAACCTAGCTATATGTCAAACCTAGCTATATGGCAAACCTAGCTATATGGCAAACCTATGTCAAACCTAGCTATATGGCATTGTTTCCCTAACTTGGTTTAAAACATTTCTTCAACGTGGCGTCCGTGTGGTGCCGGGGCCCGCAAGGAACTAAAAATAGTACCACTGCAACAAGCAAGGCATGTCGTAAAAGGCGACTGATGTAGGACCTAGGTAAACTACACTAGTAAATAAAATCATCGCAGAAATCGGATGTGCTGGCCTACTTGTAGGCGCATGACTGGCACAACGTACATTTGCTCTTAGGCTCAGGTCACATACAAATCAAACAGAGTGGTTAACAAGTGGTAGATATGGAGCGTTTGAAGAAGTTTAACGTATTATTTCTCCCTTTTGTTTGCACGACTTGAGTGATAACCCGTTTATTTCTCCCTTTTGTTTGCACGACTTGAGCGATAACCAGTTTATTTCTCCCTTTTGTTTGCACGACTTGAGCGATAACCTGTTTATTTCTCCCTTGTCAATGTTATTTAAGACAGCTTTTGAAACTGACATAACACAGGAAATAAATGACATGCGTCTCACGTTAGCTTAAATTATATCGTGTCTAAAAGTGTCTAAAGAAGAAGGAGACATAACACAGGAAATAAATGACATGCGTCTCACGTTAGCTTAAATTATACCGTGTCTAAAAGTGTCTAAAGAAGAAGGAGACATAACACAGGAAATAAATGACGTGCGTCTCACGTTGGCTTAAATTATACCGTGTCCAAAAGTGTCTAAAGAAGAAGGAGACATAACACAGGAAATAAATGACGTGCGTCTCACGTTGGCTTAAATTATACCGTGTCTAAAAGTGTCTAAAGAAGAAGGAGACATAACACAGGAAATAAATGACATGCGTCTCACGTTGGCTTAAATTATACCGTGTCTAAAAGTGTCTAAAGAAGAAGGAGACATAACACAGGAAATAAATGACATGCGTCTCACGTTGGCTTAAATTATACCGTGTCTAAAAGTGTCTAAAGAAGAAGGAGACATAACACAGGAAATAAATGACGTGCGTCTCACGTTGGCTTAAATTATACCGTGTCTAAAAGTGTCTAAAGAAGAAGGAGACATAACACAGGAAATAAATGACGTGCGTCTCACGTTGGCTTAAATTATACCGTGTCTAACAGTGTCTAAAGAAGAAGGAGACATAACACAGGAAATAAATGACGTGCGTCTCACGTTGGCTTAAATTATACCGTGTCTAAAAGTGTCTAAAGAAGTAGGAGACATAACACAGGAAATAAATGACATGCGTCTCACGTTAGCTTAAATTATACCGTGTCTAAAAGTGTATAAAGAAGAAGGAGACATAACACAGGAAATAAATGACGTGCGTCTCACGTTAGCTTAAATTATACCGTGTCTAAAAGTGTCTAAAGAAGAAGGAGACATAACACAGGAAATAAATGACATGCGTTTCACGTTGGCTTAAATTATACCGTGTCTAAAAGTGTCTAAAGAAGAAGGAGACATAACACAGGAAATAAATGACGTGCTTCTCACGTTGGCTTAAATTATACCGTGTCTAAAAGTGTCTAAAGAAGAAGGAGACATAACACAGGAAATAAATGACGTGCGTCTCACGTTGGCTTAAATTATACCGTGTCTAAAAGTGTCTAAAGAAGAAGGAGACATAACACAGGAAATAAATGACGTGCGTCTCACGTTAGCTTAAATTATACCGTGTCTAAAAGTGTCTAAAGAAGAAGGAGACATAACACAGGAAATAAATGACGTGCGTCTCACGTTGGCTTAAATTATACCGTGTCTAAAAGTGTCTAAAGAAGTAGGAGACATAACACAGGAAATAAATGACGTGCGTCTCACGTTGGCTTAAATTATACCGTGTCTAAAAGTGTCTAAAGAAGAAGGAGACATAACACAGGAAATAAATAACGTGCGTCTCACGTTGGCTTAAATTATACCTTGTCTAAAAGTGTATAAAGAAGAAGGAGACATAACACAGGAAATAAATGACGTGCGTCTCACGTTGGCTTAAATTATACCGTGTCTAAAAGTGTCTAAAGAAGAAGGAGACATAACACAGGAAATAAATGACGTGCGTCTCACGTTAGCTTAAATTATACCGTGTCTAAAAGTGTCTAAAGAAGAAGGAGACATAACACAGGAAATAAATGACATGCGTTTCACGTTGGCTTAAATTATACCGTGTCTAAAAGTGTCTAAAGAAGAAGGAGACATAACACAGGAAATAAATGACGTGATTCTCACGTTGGCTTAAATTATACCGTGTCTAAAAGTGTCTAAAGAAGAAGGAGACATAACACAGGAAATAAATGACGTGCGTCTCACGTTGGCTTAAATTATACCGTGTCTAAAAGTGTCTAAAGAAGAAGGAGACATAACACAGGAAATAAATGACGTGCGTCTCACGTTAGCTTAAATTATACCGTGTCTAAAAGTGTCTAAAGAAGAAGGAGACATAACACAGGAAATAAATGACGTGCGTCTCACGTTGGCTTAAATTATACCGTGTCTAAAAGTGTCTAAAGAAGTAGGAGACATAACACAGGAAATAAATGACGTGCGTCTCACGTTGGCTTAAATTATACCGTGTCTAAAAGTGTCTAAAGAAGAAGGAGACATAACACAGGAAATAAATAACGTGCGTCTCACGTTGGCTTAAATTATACCTTGTCTAAAAGTGTCTAAAGAAGAAGGAGACATAACACAGGAAATAAATGACGTGCGTCTCACGTTGTCTTAAATTATACCGTGTCTAAAAGTGTCTAAAGAAGTAGGAGACATAACACAGGAAATAAATGACGTGCGTCTCACGTTGGCTTAAATTATACCGTGTCTAAAAGTGTCTAAAGAAGAAGGAGACATAACACAGGAAATAAATGACGTGCGTCTCACGTTAGCTTAAATTATACCGTGTCTAAAAGTGTCTAAAGAAGAAGGAGACATAACACAGGAAATAAATGACGTGCGTCTCACGTTGGCTTAAATTATACCGTGTCTAAAAGTGTCTAAAGAAGTAGGAGACATAACACAGGAAATAAATGACGTGCGTCTCACGTTGGCTTAAATTATACCGTGTCTAAAAGTGTCTAAAGAAGAAGGAGACATAACACAGGAAATAAATGACGTGCGTCTCACGTTGGCTTAAATTATACCGTGTCTAAAAGTGTCTAAAGAAGAAGGAGACATAACACAGGAAATAAATGACGTGCGTCTCACGTTGGCTTAAATTATACCGTGTCTAAAAGTGTCTAAAGAAGTAGGAGACATAACACAGGAAATAAATGGCATGCGTCTCACGTTGGCTTAAATTATACCGTGTCTAAAAGTGTCTAAAGAAGAAGGAGACATAACACAGGAAATAAATGACGTGCGTCTCACGTTGGCTTAAATTATACCGTGTCTAAAAGTGTCTAAAGAAGTAGGAGACATAACACAGGAAATAAATGACGTACGTCTCACTTTAGCTTAAATTATACCGTGTCTAAAAGTGTCTAAAGAAGAAGGATTTACTTTATTACACTGGGTTTCCAATGTGGCTTCGTCCCTTTCGACAGAATTGACACGCCATTTACCGAGTGTTGCACAAACTCTGGTATCTCACGAAAAATTGCACATGTAACTCAGTTTGAAGTCGGACCGATAGCCTTCAGAACGACAAACAAACATCTTAATCAATTCCCCATAGAGACCCCTGATTATTTTTTAATCGAGTGGTCACGATCTAATCACCCTTTTCACGTTTGATTAAGACACACCTTGTGTCAGAACCACCCCCAAATTAAATATATCAGTTTGGCAACAGTGTAGTGAAAATTTTGACTCGTCCATAATCTACGTTGTCAGGTTGATTATGCGTGAAAATAAAAATATAGTTAGAACCTTAGAAAGATATAATGTAGGCACTATACGATTCTTACTCAGGATAGAGCGGTATAGAGAAATTGCTTTCAAGCCCCTATGTAACGTATAACGGTACGAGAGGAATTATTATTATACGATTCTTAGCCGAAATTATTATATTGCCTGTCATAAACACGCGTATCCTTATTAATAACAATTGTTTGCCAGTTTATTGTCATTGAAACATTGCAATACCTCTTTACTCATGAATGGGGTTATCAAATCTCTCGTTAAAATAGAACGAAAACAATTATAAATTTCTACATCTACTTCACAATATGTGAGCTGATCGACATTCCTTTATGAATTATTTATAATTCCACGCACAACACACTCGTAACACTCGCGTTTATAATCGCTGCAGTAAAGTTTATCACTAAGCCAACATGGCTACAAGTAACTCATGGGGAAAAACATACACAATTCAAATAATCACTCTGAAAAACATCAAGCCACAAAAATATGTTACATGTTTTATACAAACTCGTGCACTCAAAGCAAATCTTTAAAAACAAATTCACTTCTGTCATATTCAGAAAACGAGTAATTATAGGGATCAAGTTTCACAATGCCAGAAAGCTTGAACGACTGAGTCTGTAAAAATAATGATCGCTCCTTCAATGTAACATTCAGATTGTCTTAATTTTGAATGACTCCACAATTACGCTCTTACAGTATTGTGAAAAGAAATTGTGAAATAGCAAAAACAAGACGGAAAGAAGGAAAGTAGTCTTATAAAGTACAACAGAAGTATAATTTTTAGGTACGACCAAAAGGTTGTTATTAATAGATTGATTGATTAATTGATTGATAGGAACATCATCATTGCACTTCGGTGAGTAATCATGTGTGCTCATATCTCTTTTTTACACAGGAAAATCTCAGCTGTAGTGAACGAACTCCGTAGCAGCGGCGAGGGTCCCCGATGTAATTTTGAAGATCGTGTTGATATTTTTGTAGAAATTTTATTTATCATTTCTAATGAATTTTGCCCGGACAGTGACTTTCCAGTCTGCTTTTCACTTCACGATTTGGAACTGCCAAATGTTCTTTTACGTGCTCAAATTGAACACGGGACCAGCCTGTGCCACTGTGAAAAGGAGGACATGACAGCAGAGCGCATACTGCAAGACTGCCAGTTGTTAGCAGGTCTGAGAAACGAAACCTGGCCCTATAACACAGAGCTTCGCGAGAAGCTGTACGGAGGGATGGAGTTCCTAACAACAACGATAGAATTCAGGAAAATATTTGGTTCATCGGTCTAGGCGGGGATTGAGAGAGAACACGGGACCTACGTTTTACTGTCCGTCTCCGATAAGACTAGGAACTCGATCTCATCTACACTGAGAGCAGGGATCTCTGGAAAAATACGCAGTAGATGGCTCCACGAAGGAGAGAACCTGGCACCTTTGACACGAGAGAGAAGCACCTAACCACTATATTGGAGTATTGAGCAAAGCACGAGCTCCATAGCTCCCGAAAACAACCTTAGTGGTCTCTGAAAATAATGCATTACTAAACAGAACGGCGTGGTTCAGATTCGAACCTTCTACCTTCGGAACGCAAGGTGCAGACTTAATTACTAAGTCACAGAGACCCACGATATAGTTAACAAACATTCAATAACTTGTTCTTCACATTTTATTTGTAGTCATTTTCTGAATTTTAATGAAGTCTGTTCATGTCTAATAAACGATCTTCCAGAAATCTGCTTTGGGGGGGATTTTCCATTAATTTGCAGAACATAAAGTTCTGAGTGTCAGTGTGGTTACGTGGTTAGAGCACTGGCATTGTAATCAGTAAAGTCAAGTAACGCTTCCAAATGTAGGCATATTGGATTCGACTGGTGAAAGTAAGTACCTGGTTCGATGAGTTATGACTTATGACTTGACTTATTCCTCTCTGCTCCTCGTGGAGGATAGGGCTTCAACAGTTGTTCGACACTCTTCTCGGTCTCTGGCTGTTATCCTTAGGGTCTCTCAGGACAGTTCAGCACTCTTCAGTTCCTCAAGAAGACTTCATCTCCAGGTCTGTTTAGGGCGTCCTCTTTATGGTTTTCATTGCGGGTTCCACTCAAGTGATTGTCTACTGACACTCGACTGTGTCTTCCGTAGGGTATGCCCGAACCATCGCCATCTGGGTCGTCCGGTTCTTATCCACAGGTCTGTGTTGGTAACTCTATCATACCATCTCAGTCTGAGAATCCGCCGAAGACATCCGTTGACAAAGGTCTGAATCTTATTTGTATTTAACTTGGTGACTCGCCACGTTTCTGAGCCATACAACACAGATTTCACATTTGAACTGAATATCTTGAGTTTTGTTTTCGTGGAGATGACAGTGGACTTCCACACTGTATGCAGGATAGCAAAGGCTTATCGCTGAGTTATGGAGAGGAAAAATTAGTGAGAGAAAGACTGGAACTTCTGTTTCTTCTTCTGTTCTCATACTGTATATAAGTGTATATAAGATACTTATTTGCGTAAATAAGCAGTTGCACGATAGAAAAAACAGTAACGAAATTTGGCATTATTCTTCACATGCGCATGACTGTTACAGAAGATAACAAGTGACACAACATAACTGGCTCCAATGGTTTAACGAATAACAAGTTTTCACGCTTATTGTTACATTCACTGACATACGATACATAATAAAATGAAGCCATTACAAGCAATTAGAAACATAAAATAGAGCCAAACCTTAAAGCCATTAGAAATATTAGAAATAAACTACTCACCGATTTCAACTAAATTCAATCACAGCTAAAAGCATTTTGACATATTTAAATATATATGGCATGCTCCTATCACAATAACTACATTACAGCTGTCACCATAACAATAGTTTCATTTCTGTGACTTTTTGTAAAGATATTATTGAATAATACAATTAGTGTCTAATTCACAAACAAGAATCGAACTGTTGTCAGTCCTGCCAGCTGTAGAGAAGAGGGGTTAATATTTGAAATCCTTTACACGTACATGACTTTTTATTTTGCTACATTCTAATAACAAGTTAAGTTCTATTATGTTTGTGAACTATACATGTAGATATTTACTGTATGCATTTAATACTATAAGATACATCATCAATTCCTTTGTTCATAGTTCATAGTTCATAAGTACGGTTCCAACTTCACTGCAACGGGTCACCCCATAATTGCTCCGTTCCTGTGCCAATGAAAATCACACGAAATGCTAACAACTGTGAAATGTTTCCTGTGTGAACTAATTCCAGAATGAAACAGCCGCGTACCGCCACAAAAAAAGCAACCTGTACCGCATAAAATGCATATGACCGTCGCTAATGTAGCAACACAAAACTGTTCATCACTTGAATTGCAATTCTTGTCGAAGGAACATCAATCATGACAAAATCCAGCTTTCTGCACTCGTAATATAACTGCATATGGCAGATTGAGCTTGTTCGTCATAACCGCTGTCCGCCATTTTCTGAATACACACAACAAACGCACGGTTGACACAGAAAAAGCATTCCATGTAACAGTCATAGCTCACAACGTTGCTCAAGCACTAACTCAGTAGCTCGGCAAACGAAACCGGAAAATACTCGACCAAACATGGCGAAAATGCTCTAGCAAAGTCGTGTTCAGAATCAAACCGTTTGTTACTATTCCTTTGTTAAACGAACATAAAATGTTTCATTATCGTTAGTTCGCTATGAAAAGTCTGAATTGGTCTTCTCTGCAAGCTCATACGGCAGAAAAGATCAAGGAAGCCAGTTGCGCATTTAGTATGACAACAAGTAGGATGGCAATGGATGTACTGACAGTGACGAAAGCCGTACTCTGGCTGGAGTTACAAAACTACACTGACGAGTGCATTCTGAGGGATTCATTAAGTATGATCCGCGAGGTGTAGGCTGGTGCGGTGTGCAGACAATGGACTGAATAAATACAAGCGTCAATAATTCGCAGAATAACATTCATCCTCGTTCCATGGCTCAATTGTATCGATGGCAATGAGAGAGATGACATTTTGACTGGCTCTGTCACCATATCGTGGGGTCAGCCAATGGATAGAACTCACATTTTGAACATCCTCATAGAGTGTGGCCACGACAAGGACTTTTATCTTGACCAATCCACGTCAACTGCTAGATCGCAAGAGCTGGGATTTAAGATTAGGGTTTCCAGAAAAGGACAGCACAATAGTTATATGATTAGGCTCGTCAATCAACATCGCACAATATGTCTAGTCGCTGGACGTTGTTGGAGATATTGCGAAAGAGATTGGAGCACCTATGGACATGTCTGGAGTGCAATGAAGATATTCCAAACTGAAACTGAAACAAATCTATAAGGCTAAGAATCGTCTAAATGTAAACATTTTATGAAATGTTGCTAAGAAATATTTAGTAATTATTTTTCAAGAAATAATGTGAATATATGGGGCAAATTAAGCAAAGACAGAATACAATCAGATTTTTATTTTTAAAAATGTATTCCCATGTTTTGATCCTACTTCTCATTTTAGCTAGCAATTTTACTAATGGAAATATTTGCTTCTAAACTGTGATATTTACTATAATAAATTCAAAAGGGAACAAGAAAAAAGGAAATAATAACAAAGGAAATAATAACAAAGGGAACAATAACAAATAGAACAATAACAAAGGTCCTGTAACAGAAAACCAATAACAAAGAGAACAATAGCACAGGGGAATAATAACAAAGGGAACAATAGCAAAGGGAATAATAACAAAGGGAATAATAACAAAGGGACCTGTAACAAAAAAACCAATAACAAAGGGAGCAATAACAAAGGGAACAATAGCGCAGGGGAATAATAACAAAGGGAGCAATAACAAAGGGAACAATAGCAAAGGGAATAATAACAAAGGGAACAATAACTAATGAATCAATAACAAATGGAACAATAACAAATGGAACAATAAAAAAGGGGAGCAATCACAAAAGGGCCAATCACAAAGGGAACAATAATAAAGGGAACAATAACAAAGGGAACAATAACAAAGTGAACAATAACAAAGGGAACAACTTTGATATTTACTATGATAATAACAAAGTGAGTAATAAAGATGATAACAGTGTCCAACAAATTACTATTAAGACTTCTTACCTTCTCTGCAAATTCATGGCACTCGTAAAAAACCGTTTATTCGTCCTATATTTATCCCTGAAATGTACATTTATCTTTGAGTTGTACATTTATCTTTGAGTTGTACACTTATCTTTGAGTTGTACATTTATCTTTGAGTTGTACATTTATCTTTGAGTTGTACATTTATCTTTGAGTTGTACATTTATATTTTGGTTGCTTGTTTTTTCATTTGAATAGTTCGCGTACACTCCATAATATTTTTTCAAGATTATTATATCTGAATTTACAATGTGAATTAACGATAATTTCAAGCACTAAACTAAAGTAAAAATGATGAAGAAATGGAAACACGTTGAAAGCTACGGATGAGCGGTAACTATACCACTTGTTAGATATACATACACCTGTATCACACAGGTGCTCGAATCGAGGGTTGGAACCGCACTTAAATCTATGTGCATTGAATTCAGTGCTTTCCCCTCAGTGCATTCATTGTGTTGAATAAAATTCTTCGAAAAGTATAAAAATGCTTAGGAACGTTATTTTCTCCACAACATATCACCAAAATGATACCTTCTGTAGGTTAATATGCGCGACAAATAATTTGATTAGAGCATTATACAATTTCGTAGAGCAGAGTGGACATCAGCTGGATTGAACATCAACGTACGATAATAACATCTGAAAAAGTAGAACATTATACAATCTCGTAGGGTAGCGTGGACATCAGCTGGATTGAACATCAACGTACGATAATCACATCTGGGAAAGTCTGTTTCCTATTATTTCTTTCTCCTGCCTTTTCAACACCGATTAGAGCATATGCCTTTAACCACCTCATGCCAAGTCTTCATACCTTTAACTATCTCCTGCTACTCACTCCAGCTCTTCTCTACATTGTTAAACTCTTCCTCCAAATCCCTTCTCCGTGTATTTCTACGCCTCCCTCTCTTTTGATTTCCATGTGAGTTCCAGGTAAGGGAATTTCTTGTTTTATATTCCCCTTGGATTTTCTCGTGTCCTATCCAGATCCAGTGTCTTTTTGTCACCTCTTGGTACACTGGAATATATCTTGTTCTCTCCATATGTTCCTCATTTGTGATCATACCATACCATTTCAGTCCCTCTTTTCTGCGCATACACCAGTTGATGATTGAGCGAGTCTACCCAGTATAAAATACGTATCTAGTTTATCTAAAATAGAAGAACACACTGAATATTTTTTTCGAAGCTACCACGTATGTGCTCTACAGCTAACACTTTCAGCTAGCTAAAAAGGACTGAGCACCTAATGGGGCATCCTGAGAACATATATGTTAGTAATGTCCAAGTATCTAGTTACCATAAGTACACTTTGACTAGTCTTTATAATTATTCACTGGTTATCTTGAAACCATGTTGATAGATATTGAACAACTAGGCTAGATGGTCATTGTTTATTGTTTGTTTGAGGATCATCTTCATCGCACATAGGACATTTTCATAATTTCTCTGATATCCTCCCAAGCATGTATTTCAGTGTGTTTAGACTAACAACTCCCGTCTTGTTGATTGATGTATCTACTGAGGTTTCTCTCATGGGTTTCCCGTCTTGTCACACATATCAGTCTGTACAACCAAAGCCAACTATAAACTACTGGGCCTTCGGACTCAGGTAAGAATTGTGGGAAATCAGACCCCAAATACACCACGTGACCTTGCATTCCAGTATTGGTGTATATAGACGAATTCATTTTAAAATCAACACAAAATGCTAACTCAAAGTCATATTATGCAACAAGTTTAGTTTAACAATAAGGAATATCAATTTTATGAATATTTTTCACCAATAAATAACCATAGACTCACCGAATTGAGTAAAATTGCAAAAAAACGTGCAGTGTTCTATCAATCATCTGTAATTTCCAGATCCCTTTTCTTATCTAGGTCAGGGAATACCCGGCCAGTTGTCTGGCCTGTGCTAGAGCCTGGCTGTGGTACAACTTGAGGTGCAACCGAGATAGAGAGTAGCCTTTATCCTCTTCGCTGACATTTTCAGAGCGTATGTTTTCTCTTAGAGCGTTGATGATGTCTCTTGTATCCATAGAAGTCCCATTCTCGATAGTAGCATTGCCAGCCAGTGCATGAGCTCGCTAATTGCCCTTCACCAAAGCATGGCCTGGGACAAAGGTTAGATGTGGTAGCCGATAGTGAAGTTGATAACATTCTGCGCTAGTTACCATATGTCGTGGAATCTCCGGAGTTCGAGACTATCTCTGGTCAATAAATCTCAAACAAAAGCAAGCTGGATGTGACGCGATAAATAGTATTATATATATATATATATATATATATATATATATATATATATATATATATATATATATAGTAACATATAATGCTAATAGAAAGCTTAAAATATTTGATGACAACTGATAAAATACAGGGAAGGAGAAACCGTGGAGGCAGAGCGAGAAGAGGTTGGATTGTTAAAATTCGTGATGGGCTTAACACGAGATCAACGTCAAGAATTGATAAACTGCACCAGTTAGAGAGAGAGAGAGTTGTGGAGATACATTATCCCGTAAGCCGGCAGGCATGGCACTTGCTTGATTGATTCTTCCTAGATAATATATGTCTTATATATATATATATATATATATATATATATATATATATATATATATATATATATATACAGAGCTTATGCACAAAGCATTCATATTTCAGATGATCATAAAATGTCGACCATTAATTCTATAATCGTACTTCCTAAATTCAAACAAAGGATCCAAATAAAAAGGTTGACTTCACTAACAACGGTTTCCCCCATACGGATCCGCCCTTTCAGCAAAAGTGGCACACCCCCCAACCCAGCTTATAATACAAAATACGAACTCCAGAGCTTCCGGCAACAATCATAAGGATCTCCGAAAAATTTGCACTTGGGGATAGAACGGCGCGTTCCGGATTTGAACCAACGACCTTTGTAACGCATGACATCGGCTTAATCACTTAACCACATAGACCACCCATACTTGCTAAATGAAACAGAACACTAATTTTGCAGCAACATAAAATAATCATCAAAACGTATCAACACTGACACGTCTAAAATATTATTTCCTGTTTTTGTTCTGTTTCATCTATTTCTCTACCGTTTGATGTATCTTTTCAATGTTATTGTTTTTGTTCTGTTTCATCTGTTTCTCTACTGTTTGATGTATCTTTTCAATGTTATTGTTTTTGTTCTGTTTCATCTGTTTCTCTACTGTTTGATATATCTTTTCAATGTTATTGTTTTTGTTCTGTTCCATCTGTTTCTCTACTGTTTGATGTATCTTTTCAATGTTATTGTTTTTGTTCTGTTTCATCTGTTTCTCTACTGTTTGATGTATCTTCAATTTGATTGATATGTTCGTTTCACGTTTCTCACTGTTTGATGATCTTTTCAATGTTTGTTTTGTTCTGTTTCATCTGTTTCCTACCTGTTTGATGTATCTTTTCAATGTTATTGTTTTGTTCTGTTCATCTGTTTCTCTACTGTTTGATGTATCTTTCAATGTTATTGTTTTTGTTCTGTTCCATCTGTTTTCTACTGTTTGATTATTTTTCAATGTTATTGTTTTTGTTCTGTTTCATCTGTTTCTCTACCGTTTGATGTATCTTTTCAATGTTATTGTTTTTGTTCTGTTTCATCTGTTTCTCTACTGTTTGATGTATCTTTTCAATGTTATTGTTTTTGTTCTGTTCCATCTGTTTCTCTACTGTTTGATATATCTTTTCAATGTTATTGTTTTTGTTTGTTATAATAATGAAGTGGTTTGGTCAATTAATAAGAATGCATCCAAATTCTACAGTATACAGAGCCTTCTACAACAGAACACCAGGAAAGAAGGCGAGAAGAAGACCACGAAAAGATGGTTAGATGGCATAGCAGAATCCTGTCAAAGAACAAAATAACAATCACCCAAGCCACCAGTACAGAGCAAAACAAAAGCAGAAAACCACGACACTGGACAAAATCTCGGTAACAGTGTGACGACAAAAGAAGAAGGAGGAATTTTGTTATAAAGGGGATTAAAGCATCTTTAATCTTCATGCTTCTTGCAACCTTAGACGAACATTTTATTGGTTATATCAGAGCATGTATGCCAACAAACATGAACAATAAGCATTAACTCCTTTCGGAGAATCCATTTCTCCTGTATAGTTTTCAATGTTTCTTTTATATTTGACAGTATGTGGTCTCCTCTGACTGGCCTAAAAAAAATAACACAACTTGTTTATGTCTATTTGCAAACAAAAATGATATCGTATATGATTCCTACAGCAGGAAATATAGACAGGTGTTTTATTTATTTACAGGTGTGTTAATGTAATAACTCTTACCTGAGCACAGGTATTTTTTGGCATGACGTCATCCAGATTATTGTTACAGGTGTAATAGGATCAATATTTATGCCAAAACCTGGAAAATGGAGAAACAAACGTGTGTATGAACTATAGAACAGTAGCCATAATTAGTCGCGCAAGAAAATATCTTCTAAAAGTAATTATATAGGAAGATTATGTAGGAAATGAAGGTGCAAATATTTAGGTCATGTTCTTAGATCAGTCGAAAAGAGATTAAATCGACAAGTCCTTATGTAGTCACCAGATGGGAAAATAAAACGTGGAAGACCTAATACAACCCTACGAAGAACTATCCTACAAGAAAGTAAACTATTGGGATGTAAAACCATTCAAGATCTCCAACTGCAACCAACGAACCGCATCACACGGAGCTCTAAATCCTCTGCCCTATGTGCCGTCTTTGGCACGAAAGGACCGAACTATGTAGAAAAATATGTGCCGCCTTTGCACGAAAGGACCAAACTAATTAACTATGTAGGAAAATAGAAGGAAATAAAATAAAAGTCAGAATAACACAAGCTGGATTAGACGTAATATATGAATGTGTACTATATATTTAACATGAGAACAATCATAGAAAAATCTAGAAAGTATAATGTAAAATCTAGATTTGAGAGTCGCAATAATTTAATGGTTAGTGTACTCGCTTCGATTCCACAGTGCTAGCGGATTTTTTTTTTATCCGACCATAACGGTTCGAAGGTCGGATTAAAACCAGTCTATATACATCATGAAATGAATGAAAATAATAGTATATTCTTTACAGGACTTATCCATCAACAACAGTAAACGAGTCGTCGATTTTCTTGGCACCACTAATACGTTCAGTAGTTTGCCATTGCTTTCTGAATGTTACATGCGTTGTGCTACGCCTACTCACTAATATTACATGCGTTATGATAAGCCTACCCACAAATGTTACATGCGTTGTGCTAAGCCTATCCACATAATATTATATGCGCTGTGCTAAGCCTACCAACAAATATTACATGCATTGTGCTAATCCTAACGCGAATATTACATGTGTTGTGCTAATCCTACCCACGAATGGTACATACGTTGTGCTAATCCTACCAACACAAATTACATGCTTAGTGCTAACCTACTCACAAATATTGCATGCATTATGCTAATCTTATCCACGAAAATGATATGGCTTGTGCTAATCCTACCCACAAATGTTGCATGCGTTTTATTGAATCTTGCAATGAATTTTACATGCGTTGTCGTAATCTTTCTAACGAATATTCAATAGAAATGTAACATTTTCTTATTTTTTGAATAAAATATATTTCGTGGAACAAAAAAATATTACATTTGAATTGCAGACATTCTTCAGCTTATGTCCTCCGTCGCATACTTCCATATAACAATTGCAGACATTCTTCAGCTTATGTCCTCCGTCGCATACTTCCATATCACAATTGCAGACTTTTTAGCTTATGTCAATCGTCGCATACTTCATATCAAATCAGAAACATTCTTCAGCTTATTTCCTCGTCGCATTTCATATCACAATTCAGACATTCTAACATGTCCTCGCATGCCATATCACATTGCAAATTCAACATGTCCAGCTCGCAATCACACAACAACATTCTCAGCTTGTCAGTATACTATCACAAGCAGACATTCTTCAGCTTGTCCAGTCGCATACTTCATATCACAATTGCAGAAATTCTCAACTTATGTCCCTCCTACTCCATATCAAATTTAAGCATAGACAACAAAACTACTATGAAAATCAGAACACAAACACATCCAGCTGCAGAACACAAACACATCCAGCTGCAGAACACAAACACATCCAGCTGCAGACAAAATAGAAAGAAAGTATCGATGGATTGAACACACCATCAATAAAAAAAAATTGGACATACTTCCTTCCCTCTGTTCTTTCGCTTGAAATATTGGCTATAACTGCAATGTTATCTCTTGCAGAAATGTCACGGTCTTTTGTAGTTCGCACAGAGGTCGTTTTTTTTTTTTCTGGTGTTGTTTCACTAGTTCCGTGAATACGCCTCAGTGCATCATATCGGTGCAGACTTGAAGCATATTTTTCCGACCGTAACATCTCTCATGTCGACCAAGATTCAATTTGGTACTAGAAAAAACACTGGGAAGTAAAGGAGGAGGGCGCGATATTGACCACATCGTGTACCAATAGTCAATAAAAGTACAGGCCTAACACCCTATTACCTCGATATACCTCGAGGTAATATACCAAAAAGGGTTGTTTTGAAGCCTGTACTCTGCTGTCTTTAGGGGTTGTAGACATGGTTGAAATACTAGTCTTGCATTTGGAATACATGAAGTTGCATTGTAATTTCTGTTTTGTTATGGAAAACAGTTAGGCTCTAAAATGAAATCGACAAGAGAGAAAAGAGTGGTAGGTCAAATAGTACATGGTGATAAACTGTAGAATATGATTTTAGGGAATGTGAGAGTCATCAGCAGATCTTGAAATGAAGAAGAACGACTTGGAATATTTTCTGGAGAGCGAAAATTGCGGTCTTATGTTCCACTGGAACCAGGAAGGAGTTAGGATGGCAGATTGATCTATCCATGGTTGTCCCTACGTTATGGCAAGGAAGCGCAAGTGACACCCTCTGAAAAATGGATTTTTGTTAAAATAGTTGTATGCGAATCTGGTCGTCTCCATTTTAGCGTTTAAAAACCACCAACACTAATTAATTTTTTTTTTTTCACTTTGCTCATTCATGTAAAAACTTATGTGGGTCTATCTACTTATCCTCGTATCTATCCATCACGTTATCTTTCTATCGTATATACATCTGGATATCTACTTATTTTGTTCTTCTTTTTCGAACGCTCCATATCGACCCCATGTTAACCACTCTTTGTGATTTGTATGTGATCTGAGCCTAAGAGCGATTGTACCTTGTGCCAGTTATACGCCTACAAGTAGGCCAGCATATCCGATTTCTGCGATGCTTTTTATTAACTATGGTAGCTTCCCTAGGTCCTAAATGAGTCGTCTTGTAGGTCGCAGTGGTACTATTCTTTGCTTAACTTGCGGGCCCCGGCACCGCACGGGAGACTTATTTTGTTAAATGTATGTATCTGTATATCTAGCAATTTTGTTTTCTTTATGACGATACTTCTAAGTGCTATGTACGTATCTGTATATCTAGCAATTTTGTTTTCTAAATGACGATACTTCTAAGTGCTATGTATGTATCTGTATATCTAGCAATTTTGTTCTCTTTATGACGATACTTCTAAGTGCTATGTACGTATCTGTATATCTAGCAATTTTGTTTTCTTTATGACGATACTTCTAAGTGCTATGTACGTATCTGTATATCTAGCAATTTTGTTTTCTAAATGACGATACTTCTAAGTGCTATGTATGTATCTGTATATCTAGCAATTTTGTTTTCTTTATGACGATACTTCTAAGTGCTATGTACGTATCTGTATATCTAGCAATTTTGTTTTCTTTATGACGATACTTCTAAGTGCTATGTATGTATCTGTATATCTAGTAATTTTGTTTTCTTTATGACGATACTTCTAAGTGCTATGTACGTATCTGTATATCTAGCAATTTTGTTTTCTAAATGACGATACTTCTAAGTGCTATGTATGTATCTGTATATCTAGCAATTTTCTTTTCTTTATGACGATACTTCTAAGTGCTATGTACGTATCTGTATATCTAGCAATTTTGTTTTCTAAATGACGATACTTCTAAGTGCTATGTACGTATCTGTATATCTAGCAATTTAGTTTTCTAAATGACGATACTTCTAAGTGCTATGTATGTATCTGTATATCTAGCAATTTTGTTTTCTTTATGACGATACTTCTAAGTGCTATGTACGTATCTGTATATCTAGCAATTTTGTTTTCTTTATGACGATACTTCTAAGTGCTATGTATGTATCTGTATATCTAGCAATTTTGTTTTCTTTATGACGATACTTCTAAGTGCTATGTATGTATCTGTATATCTAGCAATTTTGTTCTCTTTATGACGATACTTCTGTCATAGTTCCAGTGGCAGCGGAGGAATGGACAGTTAGCCAGATAGTTAGAGTAGTATAATTAGATTATTTAATAGTTGAGACTATGTGTTGCACTTCTAAGCAGAAGTGCAACACATAACTGAGCATGACGCTCTTGTGTAGTAAAATAGTGACGATTTGCAACCGTTACCAAATCGTCACTATTTTACTACACAAAGCGTCATGTTCAGCGTTGTGTTGCACTCTGTAGAATGCAACATAGTCTCAACTATTAAATAATCTAATTATACTACTCTAACTATCTGGCTAACTCCATTCCTCCGCTGCCACCTGGGAACTATGACACTTCTAAGTGCTATTTACGTATCTGTATATCTAGCAATTTTGTTCTCTTTATGACGATACTTCTAAGTGCTATGTACGTATCTGTATATCTAGCAATGTTGTTTTCTTTATGACGATACTTCTAAGTGCTATGTATGTATCTGTATATCTAGCAATTTTGTTTTCTTTATGACGATACTTAAGTGCTTACGTTTATGTCAGACTAGTTTTTCGATGCGTCAATACATCAAAACTTCTAGTATCGTGAGGTCTTATTTATCTATTATAGCCTGCCTGCCCAGCGTGTTCGTAGAGCGTTGGACGACGGGTGGCTAGTCCTCTGTAAGTGCGGGTTCAACTCCGCGGACTGGCAGAAAAGCTACATGTTCCCCAGATTTACGGTGTTCGTGGCACCGAGCCGAAGGGTTACGATGTCCATGACACCGAGTCGAAGAGCTTTGAGCTCAAGTGCTTCTGGATCGGGAAAAAAAAAATGTATCTATTATAGCCCGCCTGCCCAGCGTGTTCGTAGAGCGTTGGACGACGGGTAACAGACCCCTTGAGTGCAGTTCAATTTCACGGACTGCCAGAAAAGCCACAGGTTCTCCAGATTTACGGTGTTTGTGGCATGGAACCGAAGGGTTACGATGTCCATGGCACCTGCCGAAGAGCTGAAAGCTCAAGTGCTTCTGGATCGAAAGAAAAAAAATCTATCTATTATCATATGTCAATCTCTCTAACTGGATTTTTCTGATAGCAAGAAAATGGATATCTGTTAAATTGACTGTCTAAAAGGGTCTATATGGGAAGTGTTGACTTCATTGTACCGTGTTTCACCATATAGCTCCGTCCTTGTCGGCAGAAATAACAAGCAGTATGCCAAGAGTATTAAGCAAGAACGAACTCCGTAGCTCCATCAACAAACCCAGATATCTCTTTTTTTTTAAATGCACATGTAAACAGGAATGACGCGGTCCGGATTCGAACCCACGATATTGAGTACGCAAAGCACAAGTCTTGAACACCTTGCCACAAACAAAGTACACTAGAAAACAACAATGAGAACGCAAACCAATTTTTCCAACCATTGATACCTTGCAGAGATCTGAAACTTAATTTACAAACTACTCCCTTTTTTTTTAAATCTCTATTTCTTTTTATTATTCCCTAGTCATTTCATTTCCATTTTTCTGTATTCCAAAATATGTTATTATAACACTAAGTGCATTATGTAGCCACTCTGAAACTTCATCTTATCAATAATGACGACTTCATTGTGAGATTTGTGAATAACCCCTGCATTAAATTGTCTATTTCACATCAAATACTAATATATATTGTCAAGATTGTTTCTTCAAATTCCTCTTAAATATACAACCAGTATTTTGTGCAAACTGTGCAATTCTTTGACTTAAGTTGCAAAATTAGCACAAATGGTGGCTAAAATAAGTTAATAGTTGAATGCTGGAAAAGACATTATGGAAATGTTCAAGTTATGTAGTGCAAGGTCGCAGTTATCAAAAAGTGAACAGAGAAAATTAGAACGAAGTTTAGCAAACATGAAGACATTTTAGGAAATTTCATAAGTTATGAAACACTAAATATGTATTTAAAATAACTTTTAAGATACAAGTTTTCCCTCCCTTAAATGCATATCCTTTACAGGACTTTGCCAATCAATTCCAGCTTTTAACGCTTTTTGTGAATTTTCTAGGCATTATTACGTTCAGTAGTTTGCCATTGCTTTCTGAACCGGTGTGCTATCGTCCTTTTTGTAAAGATCCACGTAAACAATTTGCAACCAAATTGTCCGCAGCGTGATTCGAACTCAGAACGTCGTGGTTAATAGACCGAGTCACTAACCCCTAAGCCACAGACGCCACCACGTTTTCCACTAACAATAATTGCAAATTCTTGTAAGTACAAATACTTAGATGACTGGGCTTGTTGGTAGAGAAATCGGTAACAAAAACAGAGTTTAAAGCCGTCAGAATAACTTCATTGCAATGGCCTTTACCCCAAACGGCTCGGTTTCTATCCGCAGTAAAGACACACCATCTGCAGAGAGTAGTGCACAAAGACCGAACTCCGTAGCTCCATCAAAAATCCTAGGGTCTCTGGAAAAAAATGCACTTATGAACAGAAAGCGTGGTCCGGATTCAAACCCACGACCTTCGAAACGAAAGGCAAAAGTGCATCACTTAGCCAGAAAGACGATGCGATGGTGACCCTCGCTTTGAAAATATCTGATTTTGAGAACAGCTTGGGACAACAATTTTCGGTATGCACACGGTTTCTGGCTGAACTGCAGTTTTTCTTGCGTTCTGAAGATCGTGATTTCAAATCCAGATCGCTGCGTTCAGTCACAGCCAGGTTTCAGCCAGGTAGATCTGGCCAGGGTATTCCCTGACCTAGATAAGTAAAGGGATCTGAAATGTAAGATGTTTGATAGAACACTGCACGCTTTTTTTTCAATTTTGCACAATTTGTGAGTCTATGGTTATTTATTGTGAAAATATTTATAAATTGATATTCCTTATTGTTAAACTTAACTTGTTGCATAATATAATCGATTTATCATTTGTATTGATTTTAAATGAATTCGTCTATACACCAATACTGGAATGTGAGGTCACAGGTGTAGTTGGTCTGATTTCATTAATTATTACCTGGCCAGAAGCCCAGTAGTTTATAGTTGGCTCTGGTTCAGTCACGGTGTATTTTTCAGGAGATCCTTAGGTTAGTTGCTGGAGCTACAGGGAGCTATGGGGAGACACTTGCAATACTCTTGGCAGATAGATCGTCATTTCTGCAAAAGGGAACGACCCAAATGTGGAAAACCTGTGCAATGTAATCAATACATCATCATTAAACTTTCTTATTTTTTAGATAAATAATGATTGTCACAAAATGAGTAACTTATACAGGTGTTAATAAACCAAGATGTGAAGAGAAGACACCAAGGTAAGATACGAAACACCTCTTCTTCTTAACGTTCGTTCTTCGCGACTAATTTTATCATTCTTATTGTGATATATAACTGATCTTTGACAAGAACGACTGACGTTACAATTTTATCATTCTTATTGTGATATATAATTGATCTTTGACAAGAACGACTGACGTTACAATTTTATCATTCTTATTGTGATATATAATTGATCTTTGACAAGAACGACTAACGTTACAATTTTATCATTCTTATTGTGATATATAATTGATCTTTGACAAGAACAACTGACGTTACAATTTTATCATTCTTATTGTGATATATAATTGATCTTTGACAAGAACAACTGACGTTACAATTTTATCATTCTTATTGTGATATATAATTGATCTTTGACAAGAACGACTGACGTTGAACTCCTGTTAAAATTAGGCCCCACTTTGTGTATGGTACTATCATACACTGTAGGTCCAGGGCTTTCGTTTTTCTTATACTGGAAGTGTTTTGATTTTATCTCGGTGACAGTCAGTCCCTAACACTTTTCCTTCCTTCGTACAAGTTCTCTTTAATGATCTGTTTGCCGTATATTTTGGCTTGGATCTACGCCAAAGAGCCTTTGTACTCTGCAGTCTTTTTGACTAAGCGCGGCGTTCCTTTTGCATCTATGATGAGCACTCTTTAATGATCTTGTTGCCCGTCTGCCCAGCGTGTTCATAGCGTGTTCGACGAAGCCCCCTGTGAGTGTGGTTCAATTACACGGGCTGCCAGAAAAGCCACAGGCTCTCCAGATTTGCGGTGTTTATGGCACCGAACCGAAGCGTTACGATGTCCATGCAACCGAGCCGAAGAGCTGTAAGCTCAAGTGTTTCTGGGTCGAAATTTTAAAAATGATCTTTTGATCCCGTCTGTAGCTCAAGCGGTAGTGAGCTCGATCACAGACCCAAGCAGACCTGGTTCAAACCCCACAGTGGGCAAGTTTTGAAGCAAATTTGTTTAACTGGGATTTTTACACAAGGTAAAAATAGACCTCATCGTTCAGGAAGCAATGGCAAACTACTGAACGTATAAGTGGTGCCTAGAAAATTAACGACTCGTTTACTGTGGTTGATGGCTACGTCCTTTGGGATATGCCACGATTTTCATTTTCATATTTTGACATCAATCTACGCCAAAGAACATTTACTACTTTGCAAATTTTTCTGACTGGGTGTGGTCGCTCCGGTTTGGGAACAACCCTTCTTGGACTAGTCAGTGGGACGGTCACTTGTCGGCTGCTTCGTGTGTTCATTGCTCGTTAACGATCATTTTTCACCGTATATTTTGGTTTTATGTTCTTTGCCTAAGAGTATGTCTACATTATGCGCGCTTTCTGACTATGTAATGTCGTTCCAGATTAGGAACATTTTCAGCCATTAGGGACACATAAGCTTGTCACGCGCTACAGCATTCTTCTCGTGTAGGTTACCGTGAAAAGTGTCGGCCTTCTCCATTGTTTGGAGTTAGACGATCTGTCAAAACCTTAACACTGTCGGCCTTACTTTTCAGCCACTGTGAGTTTGTTCCGGAACAGGAACATTCTTAGCCATTTTGAGACGCGTATCGGCACCTGACAATTGCATTTTGTACTCTGTATTTTCCCTGGCCTCGGGAAACGCTGGACTGGGGCTACACACAAACAATCCAGAAGGTCGTTTCACTCGGTGCTATCAAAGCTACTGAAAATCTTTGCGCTCGCCAATATCACCCACGCCAGTTCTTCCGGGGATGTTAGTTGTTAATGCAACAGTACCTTGCCCGGTTGTCCCAGGGAAGGCAGTTTCGTTAGGCACTAGAACGCAACTTTATTATTTGCACTCGGCCAACTTTACCCAATAAATGTATCTGCGCTTGGCCTCTTATACGGAGTTTACTGCAATCGTTCCTGGTGTCGTCACGACATGTTGCATATTTTCCGACGATTCTTGCCGAATTTGGCAAATTTGGTGCGACCATTGTTTCGAGGGGACGTGCCTCCTGACGACTCATACCTTGTCAGTTTTACGATTCGTTTTTTATTTATTCAGCTTTTCCCATCGATCGAGAGAGACGGCAGATATAATCACTCTGGGATTCTGCTCGTCTGTTTTGCGAGCAGATCTCATCAAATGTAACTGCATCGGCACCGATACTTATACCAGAGTAGCTCTCCCTGGATCCCTACCCGCTTGGCCAGACAGGATCCGCTATCTGTTTCCAGAGACACCGCGTGGAGGTGGTGTAGGATCTTTATTAGTGCCAGCTCACTAATCCTGGCGCGACGTTGTCCCTATGACTGCGCTTTTGACCCCAGGTAATATAAGAAGAAGGGTTTTTTCTGAAATCCGTAGAGGAAGAAAAGGATATGTGGACCTTGGAGTAGATAAGAGCTTTTGAGGCATAGATTAGCAATATACTTAAGACATAGAAGAAACTGCATGAGGTAACTAAACATAGAAAGACTGTATGAAATACTTGAGAGAATATTTCCAAACCGGGGTTAAACAGGGCACAAGAAAGTAAGAGAAAGAGAGAAAGACATAAAGGATTTTCTGCTTTTGTTTTCTTCATCATATTTTTTACTTGTTTTGCTTCACGAGGACCTAGATGCCATCCTTACTGTAGATAAACACCCCACGTCTCTCCGCTTTGTAAACAAACATAAGAGAAACAAATCATGTACTTTTACGTAGGTTTAGTAGATATAACAACATCATATGTTGTGTGTGATAACTAAATTGCATTCTAGAACATATTAATCTATATTTATGTCAAACAACAACATGGGCGTCCAAATGTTAAGGCAAAGGTGGGCAAGTGCCACCCCTGGAAAATTGCTTTTTGATAACAATCACAGTATAGATGAGACTGCAGTAAAACTATTTGATTGACAAAACACGTCATCACAAAGTACTGTAGTTTTACAAATTACAAAACAATGACAAAATACAGCAACGTTTCGACCAACATTATGTGATTTTCATTAGAAACGTTTGTATGTAGTCGTCCATCTGTTTTTTTAAAATTCGTCCTCCTGTTGTTGTTCGTTTGCTTGATAAAGGCCTGTTGGTCGAAACATTGCTGTATTTTGTCATTGTTTTTGTAATTTGTAAAACTACAGTTTTTGATAACACAGTTTTATGTGAGTCTGTTCTTCTTATTTTCGTCGTAGTATCTACGAGCATGAGGATGGGTTAGCGTGATGCATATGTATTCGCCCTCCAACACTTCTATAAAGAAGTAAATGGTCGAAGAGAAGAAGAAGATACGTATTCGGCCTGTTGGAAACTCGACGTTCCACACGTTAGGAAAGGAATTGATCCTCTACCACCTGTACACTAGGGTCTTGAGATGTGAAATGAAGACTTCATTCTCGAAGGTCTAAAAATTGTTACTTTTACTTTATAAGTTACTAGCTAATTTTTTTAAATTTACGTTTCACCCCCCTCTCCCCGTAAAACATGTATGTGGACGCCTATGTACAACAACAGTGTACAACATACACACAACAAGTAAAAACATATTTCCTAACTAAGTTTCTGAAGATTATGTCCTGCTTAAAATACTTGTGTTTGTTCAAGATAATTGAGTCATAAATCAATTATTTATAAATTGTAGCCATAAATGTCAAGTACAGTTGTAAATAAAGCAAGATTTATTTTCGAAAGATTACAGTGTTGAAGTAATCTGTTTGAAGAAAGTATCAGTGATTAGTTGTTTGAGGTCATGGCTAAGTGAGGTCTATGGCGCTATCAGTGAGGCTGTGTGAGGTCTATGGCTAAGTGAGGGTCTATGGCTAAGTGAGGGTCTATGGCTAAGTGAGGGTCTATGGCTAATGAGGGTCTAGGCTAAGTGAGGTCTATGGCTAAGTGAGGGTCATGCTAAGGGTTAAACTTTAGTCTTGCGTTCCCAAGGTCGTGGCTTCGAATCCGGACAGCTCCGTTCTTTTCACTAGCTCATTATTTTCAAAGACACCTAGGATTTCTGCCGAAGTTCGGGCTTTGTGCAGTACCCTCTGCAGGTGGCGTGCAATTTCTGCGGAGAGGAACCAAGCCAAATGGGGTAAAAGCCAGGAAATAATGTCAATCCTTCAGCTTTGCATCCTATAGTTGTTTGGACATTTAGTATATAAGTTAATACATAGTTATGTTGTGTTTTATGTACTTAACATTACTATATATCTATAACAAAAGAGACCAAGAAAAGAGACCTGCATCGAAGAGCATTGGCTTATAAATAACTACATGTCTGGAAGATGAAATATTTTGATCACATTAAAATCCATAGTGGTTTGGAGAGAACGGTAATGGAAGCTATGGTTCCTGGAGTACGAGGCTGGAGACGACCAAGACGAAAGTGGTAGGACATCAGAGAAATCTTGAACTTGACGCTGGAGGAGGCGAGAGACCTTGCTAGAGAGAGTTTTTTCACGCGGGCTGTAATGAAAGCGACGTTCCGCAAGGGACATGCTATATGATGAACGTATATCTTCTTGGTGCCCCGTTTACACATCACGCTCCTCTAGTGATTTTTATTGTTATCTTTCTGTAGTTTATCCACCAAGTGATTCCTAACATCACACCACAATCTTTCTATTCTCTTTCCACAGTTATTCTCAATGTTTTTTTTATATCGGATTTGTGGATTATGAGGTTTTTGACAGTATTGATAGGGAAACCCTTTGGAAATTGATGTCAGAGGTCATTGGATTCCATTTCTGGAAAAAAATCTGACCAGCAATAGCGGAATGCAGGAGGGCTATTCAGAATCAGGACTGTTTGATTCTGAACACGACTTTGCTAGTACATTTCCGTCATGTTTGGTCGGTATTTTCCGGTTTCGTTTGCCGAGCTACTGAGTTAGTGCTTGAGCAACGTTGTGAGCTATGACTGTTACTTGGAATGCTTTTTGCTGTGTAATCTGTGCATTTTTTGTAATTGTGGGTATTCAGAAAATGGCGGACAGCGGTTATGACAAACCAACTCAATCTGCCGTATTCAGTGTTTTGCGTGTGCAGAAAGCTGGACTTTGTCGTGATTGATGTTCCTTCGACATGAATTGCAATTCAAGTGATGAACAGTTTTGTGTTGATACTTTAGCGACGGCCATATGCATTTATCCGGGGCTAGTTTCTTTTTGTGGCGGTACGGCTGTTTCATTCTGGAATTAGTTCACGATACAGGCAACAGTTGTAAGCATTTCGTGTGATTTTCGTTGGCACAGGAACGAAGCAATTATGGGGTGATCCATTGCAGTGAAGTTAGAACCTTACATATGAACTATATGATCTCAATGTTTCGAATGGACATTTAGAAATTTGTTCCCATCCGCTGTTCATCGGAAAGCTATCAAGCCATTACACCTACTGGCATATCACATGCATGCAAAATGTATCTCCTTCTTCGTTTTATTTTTTCTATGATAGTCTTGAATGATGCATAGCCCCATTTTAAAACTCGCGAAAATGTGTCATTACACATCGGTTTAATGTTGGTTTAATTAAAGTAATATTTTAAAAGTCTATAAAGATGGTATTAATTTTGTATATTGTTGTTGTTTGTGTTTGTTCTTGCAATGAAGTTAACATATATTGTTATTGTTGCTATTTGTGTTTGTTCTTGCAATGAAGTTAACATATATTGTCATTGTTGTTGTTTGTGTTCGTTCTTACAATGAAGTTAACATATATTGTCATTGTTGCTGTTTGTGTTCGTTCTTACAATGAAGTTAACATATATTGTCATTGTTGCTGTTTGTGTTCGTTCTTGCAATGAAGTTAACATATATTGTCAGTGGTGTTTGTGTTTGTTCTTGCAATGAAGTTAACATATATTGTCATTGTTGTTGTTTGTGTTCGTTCTTACACAATGAAGTTAACATATATTGTCAGTGTTGTTTGTGATTGTTCTTGCAATGAAGTTAACATATATTGTCATTGTTGTTGTTTGTGTTTGTTCTTGCAATGAAGTTAACATATATTGTCAGTGTTGTTTGTGTTTGTTCTTGCAATGAAGTTAACATATATTGTCAGTGTTGTTTGTGTTTGTTCTTACAAAATGAAGTTAACATATATTGTCAGTGTTGTTGTTTGTGTTTGTTCTTGCAATGAAGTTAACATATATTGTCAGTGTTGTTTGTGTTCGTTCTTGCAATGAAGTTAACATATATTGTCAGTGTTGTTGTTTGTGTTTGTTCTTACAATGAAGTTAACATATATTGTCAGTGGTGTTTGTGTTTGTTCTTACAATGAAGTTAACATATATTGTCAGTGTTGTTTGTGTTTGTTCTTACAAAATGAAGTTAACATATATTGTCAGTGTTGTTGTTTGTGTTTGTTCTTGCAATGAAGTTAACATATATTGTCAGTGTTGTTTGTGTTCGTTCTTGCAATGAAGTTAACATATATTGTCAGTGTTGTTGTTTGTGTTTGTTCTTACAATGAAGTTAACATATATTGTCATTGTTGTTTTTGTTTCGTTCTTGCAATGAAGTTAACATATATTGTCAGTGTTGTTTGTGTTTGTTCTTACAAAATGAAGTTAACATATATTGTCATTGTTGTTTTTTGTGTTTGTTCTTGCAATGAAGTTAACATATATTGTCATTGTTGTTGTTTGTGTTCGTTCTTGCAATGAAGTTAACATATATTGTCAGTGTTGTTTGTGTTTGTTCTTGCAATGAAGTTAACATATATTGTTATTGTTGCTGTTTGTGTTCGTTCTTACACAATGAAGTTAACATTTTCTAAAGTAAAATTCCTTTAAATTTATTCCATCTTCCAAATTACCTCGGGGTTCCCTCACCAGTTCTATGGAGTTTGCACACTGTCACTAGGATCATCCAGTGTAAGAACAAATCTGATTAGACGTTGTTATTTATCGTAATGTCAAGGCGATAGTCTAATCAATCAATTATTCTGTTTTCAATGAGAATGCAGTTACTGTTCGATATGTTCTCATATTTAAGAATACATAAAGTAACGTGAGTATCGTTTGTTCAAAGAACAGAATGTCAGATTGGTCCCATATGTATAAACAAAAGGATTAGTTCATCGCTACACGACCCAAAAGCATTATAGTTACAGGGAGCTATTTCTATTCTACTACATCTCAGCGATAACAGTAACTCTTGTCATTTGTTTGTTTTTGTATTTTATGTGGTAGCTTCCCTTGCACTGTAAAATAAATCGTGGCATCCTAAATCGTGAGCTTCTATAATCTTGAGCGGTAGCTAGCTCGATCACAACCCAAACGTACCTGGTTCAAACTCCGCGGCGAGCAAGTTAGTTTCCTTGGATTTTTACGAACTGTAAAATATAGACCTCGCCGTTCAGAAAACAATGGCAAACTACTGAATGTATAAGTGCTGCCTAGAAAATCGACGAATCGTTTTACTGTTGTTGATGGCTACGTCCTGTAAAGGATATGCCACAATTTTCATTTTTTATCCTAAATCATAAAAAATTAAATCCGCAGCTCTTCCAGAACTTTGGGTAGGAAGTCACATCACTTCATATTTATAGGCCATGGCGTGCAGGAGGTATGAGGGCCAATTTCTTTCCTCACTTGGGGGAAAGTCGAATGTGGGATTGAATCCACAAACCTCTTGTGTCCGAGCCGTCCTACGACGATTGCAATAATACTATTAATAATAACAATAGTAATATTAAGCGACAGTCGAGTCGTTCGAGTCGATATTCGAACTCTTATTAAAACATAACAATGTAAAATGTAAATGAACCCGTTTTCGTACTAAATGGTATATTGTAGAAAATATTGTGTTAGACTTGTATTTTTCTTTAACCATTGACACATGATGGGTGATATAGTCAACATTGTACCGGCCACCTTTAACCATTGACACATTAGGTGATGTATAGCACACCGCCACTTAGCTGTTGACTACATCACATATGGTAAAGGTGCCGGTATGCTGTTGACTACATCACCCATTATGGTATAAAGGTGGCCGGTTGCTGTTGACTACATCACCATTATGTGTCAATGGTTAAAGGTGCCCGGTGTGCTGTTGACTACATCACTCATAATGGTCAATAGTAGTCAAGCAGCACACCGGCCACCTTTAACCATTGACACATGGTGTGTGATATAGTCAACATTGTACCGGTCGTCTTTACTGCGGTGTTCTTAGGACAAAATATTTCTTCTTCTTCTTCTTTGCGTTCGTTCTATACAACCAATTTTAATCACTCTTTGTGATATGTTTGATCTTGCCAAGAACGTGTATTCGTTGCAAATTTGTTTGGCAGGCCCCTAAACTCAAAGACTTCTACACGTTTAGGACACGTTCATCTGATTTCAGCCAAGAACAAAATATTTGATGTCACCCTGTCGTCCAGTTCATGCATTGATACTTTTTTTGTATTATGTTTTTCTAATCACAGTAATATACAAATTTACAACATTTATGATGTTTTTGTTATTATTAATCTGAGATTTTCGTTAAATTGAAATAAAAATTAAAACATTAGCAACTTTTCATTGCAAGCTTCTTGGTCCTTCGTTATACGGTTCAGGATCTTAATCTCTGCAAGATTTTGTATTCCCAGTATATGATTGATTTATTGATTGATTGACAATCATCATTATACTACGAGGAATAACCATGCGTGCTTCACTCTCTTTCTTATACAAAAAGATCACAAATATAGTATCAACTTTGTAGAACCGGCTAAAGTCTCTGATGTAATTTTGAGGACTACGAAATTTGTAACAATTTTATTTTAATCAGTATTAATGGTTTTTGCCCGGGCAGCGGCTTTGCAGCCTATTAATATCTAAAGTATGATAGTGTCTGTGGCTTAGAGGATAGTGACTCGGTCTATTAACCCCGACGTTCTGAGTTCGGATCACGCTGCGGACAGTTTGGTTGCAAACTGTTTCGCGTGGACTTTTACAAAAGGACGAAGGCACCACCCGTTCAGAAAACAACGGCAAACTACTGAACGTAATAATGTCTAGGAAAATCACAAACAGCATTAAAAAGTTGGGTTGATTCGCAAAGTCCTGTAAAGGATATGCAATTATTAAAAAAAATAGTGGATCCACACTTTACTGATTCGTTCTGATAGTCAGCATCACGGACAGGCGTTTGGGAATATCCATTCTCGTCCATGTCAGCCGGCACGACCTATGATGATGTCGATGTGGCTGATACATGATAGATTCCAACACAATGATAGATTTACTTTTTCACTTTTGTTTTCAACTAATGATAAATTAGTATATTGTTATATTGCTAGTAAAAACATTCCTTAAATTGAGTATTGTTCTACTCTACAGTAAATGGTGCCTGGTTCACTTCAAACAGTAAATATTGTCTGTCTACACCCCTAAATAATCTATCTGTCAACTCGCACTGCATGTACAGGTTCACGTGATCGCGGTGACAATACCACCTCGTGACATGCACATTGCATTTGTTAAGTGAGGTCAGAAGTTGCCAGGTCATTGTGACTGTCAGATAATCACGATCTTTAGTCTTTTTAATTTAAATGGTTGAATTGTTGATGGAAATTCCCAGTATGTAGACCAATCTGAGATCTGGGACGTTCAGGTACAGTTTTTGTTATCTCAAGATTCAAAACTATTTCATTTGTGTCCTTACTTACTTACGTATTCCTCTCCGCTCCACGTGAAGCATAGGGCCTCAATAGTTGTTCGCCACTTTTCCCGGTCTCCGGCTGTTTTCTTTATGGTTTCCAAGGATAGTCAAGCACCCTTCAGTTTCTCAAAAAAACTTCGTCTCCATGATTGTTTAGGACTTCCCATTATTATTTAATGCAATGTTATTTTTTTTTTTTTTTCAATTTTCCCTGGTCTCAAAGTAGGTGAGATCGAGTGTCTGTTCCTATCGGAGAGGGACGATGCAAAGTATACATGTTCCTATCTGAGAAGGACGATAAAACGTATGTCCCATATTAAGAAGAACATATAAAGAAAAACCTTAACACATGAGCAACGTTAAGAGCAGGCTATGAAGCCACTTCTTGTACAGAATTTCAAAATAAATAGTACATATATTAGGTATCAAATGTGTCCCAGTAACTAGCATCCGTCAAATAACCCGCAGAGAAAGATAAACAGAAGGTATCCTAGAAATACATGGAGAATATATTAACAGCTTATGGAAGAGTTGGACAGCTGGAAGGATCTGCAAGAGATAACTAAATATAGGAAAACTTGGTATGGGTTGGTTAAGGGCATCTGTCTCAATATGGGAGTAAAGGGCACACAGAATAGAGAGAGAAACCGAGAGAGAGAAGGAGAGAGAATATCATATTGACTAAGTGTGTTTTCTGTGATAGCTAAATAAACATGGATAGTCTTTAAGCCAGCAGACATAGCAGCAATACAATCATGGGCGTAGCAGCAATACAATCAAGGGCGTAGCAGCAATACAATCGTGGGCGTATGTCTATACGTTGAAAATGGCTTTTTGATAACACAATTCTATGCGGATATGCTCTTCTCCATTTTTGCATAGTAAACTACCAGCTAAACAGCTCACTTTCCCATTTCTGGAAAACTTTCGGTGGACGCCCATGAATAGAATCATTGAGCGAAAGAGACAAACCTATGATGCATAAAAACCCTATGATTCCGTAACAACTACATAGACCACTTTATTTGGATCTAATGTCCATATTCCTTGTTATGTGAAGAATATTGGATAGTATATTTGATAAACGTGGCCTTTGCTTCGTATCCATGTTTGTGAAAGCTGATAGAAGTATATGTTTGCTAGTTGTATTGTTTCCCGTCTCAGGTCACACGGAAATAAGGTCAGGGAAAGTTTACCTTTGCCTAAAGCACACTCAAAACCTAGATTCGTTCTAATTGATCTTGGCACAAGACCAGAACCAGGGAGAAGCGACACACTTAGAAAGTAGTGCGAATTAATCTGTAAGAAAAATAAACTCCTTCTGACATATATCTATATATATCTCTACTGCAATATTTGAGTTGTTTTTCTTCTTGTCAAACTCTCATATCGATCACTTGTTAAACCATTCTTTGTGATTTGTATGTGATCTGAGCCTAAGAGGGATTGTACGTTGTGCCAGTTATGCGCCTACAAGTACGCGGAAATGCACATCCAATTTCTGCGAAGGCAACTGGACGTGCATTTCTACGACGGTTTTTTTTCTCTCACAAGTTAGCTTCCCTAGGCCCTTACCTTATAGCCTCTTACAACATGCCTAGTATGTCGCAGTGTTACTATTCTTTGCTCCCTTGGAGCTCCGACAGCACACAGAGGGAAGAAGAAGAAGAAGACAAAGGAAAGTGCAGAGCGCAGAGAGGCCATCTTCTATATCAGCTCTAGTCACCAGTTTCACCTGCAGCAACTGTGGCAAAGATTGCTAATCTACTGCAAACACAACATGTTATGTGATTCAGCACAGAACACACTTTGTGAAGCATAACCTATTGTCTCCTGAGACAAAGAGGCCAATAAATATCTAATGATATATATCAGTGTGATATCAACTACAAACAATACTAACAGAGACGTTTGTGTGGGGAAAATTATGATATCATAAAACAATTATGTTCAGCACTCATCATCATCAACATTCATGGAATAGAGAAATAGAGAATAGAGAAATAGAGAATAGAGAAATAGAGAATAGAGAAATAGAGTATAGAAATGAGTACAAATTCATTGTTCTACCTGTTACTTATTTCTTCTTCTTGGAACGCTCTATATCGACCACTTGTTAACCACTCTGTGTGATTTCTATGTGATCCAAGTCTTACAGCCTTGTCATACAGGTTGGCTAGCACATCCGATTTCTCCGACGCTTTTTATCTATTAGAGTAGCTTCCCTAGGTCCCTAACTCTGTCGCTTCTTAGACATGCTTTGTAGATCGCAGTGTTACTATTCAGTGATTTCCTTGAGGACCCCGGCAACACACGGGCAAATCAGTGACAACTTAGCGAAGACATCTGGCAGGTGCCCTGGAGTACTCCTCGAGTGCGCCTCGCATGTGATGTTTCTTACCTCTTCTGATACTTAGCTATCGACCGTTAGCGTAGGCTGACTTTGCTCTTGAAACCATTTATCTTATTATTAGTGGCAATTGTGGGGTACTAACGGAGAGTCTAAAGGCAAAGGATTGACTTAATTACCCTGGCTTCCTATATGGCTCCGTCCATGTCGCCGAAAATGGGCCATCATCTACCGGGAGTGTTGATCAAAGCACAAACTCCTTAATTCAAGCAACAACCCTAGTGAGCTTATTAAGAAAATTGCACTTTGTGACTCGATCTTGAATGGAATCCACAACTTTCAGAACGACAGGCAAACGCATAATCCCTTGACCATAAAGATCACTTAAACACTGCGGGATACTGTGTAGTGGTTATCATGTTACATGGTCGAACAATTTGCATTGTTAATTCTAGCACTGGTGGTGTTCCTACCAAGTCTCTAATAGCTTCGTGTTTTATCTTATCTCTCTCCTTGTTACTCCTACTATTTTCCACAGACTAGTATCTCTGTACTGTGGTTGATGGCTACGTCCTTTAGGATATGCCACGATTTTCAGTATCTCTGTTGTTGTTTTTTTTTTCATTTGCTGTAAATGTTCAATTTTAACACTGGTGACACAAAGTTTCTCTATCATGGACAGAGAAAAGAACATATGATTCTGTTCTGCAACAGCGTGATATTAAAAAGAGAACAATACAATGCGTCCAGTAAAGAAGTCACTTCCTTGTCAACGAGACTTAGTATTATAACCAATTACTTCTACATTTTCTCCTTCATACTGGACAAAGCGATGAAGAAGATTATTAATCCTTTGAATACAAATGCTATAGAAGAGTAACTTAAAATATCATGGACATAAAAAATAGCAAATGCTTCAGTTCTACAACAACTTGATAATAAAGAGCATAACATTAAGGAAAATTAAATATTTGGACACATCAAACGTCATGAGTGCCCTGAGATGATAATTTTGGAAGGAATGGTGCTTGGAAGAAGAATGAGAGGAAGACCTAGAAGACGATAGGTGCAAGATGTTATTGACGATCTGAGAATGCTGCTGATTCCGGTCAACTTGCACAGAATAGAGAGCTTTCATGACTGCTGTCATGGGAGCCAAGTTGCGGAAGAGATAAGCTACTTGATGATGATGATGAACACAGTGTTGGTATGAAGATAATATTGTATTAGGTTCTTTGTATATCAACTTGATTTGATCAAATTCTGTATGAAGATAATATTGTATTAGGTTCTTTGTGTATCAACTTGATTTGATCAAATTCTGTATGAAGATAATATTATATTAGTCTCTTTGTGTATCAACTTGATTTGATCAAATTATGTTGATTAATAATGTCTCCTGTTCCCTGTTATATCTTATTTTATGTATGTAGATTAATAATCTTTCACAGATCATCACAAACTATCACATAACAGATATCGCATCTGTTTCAAGATCTGGTAGTCTCTGTAGCTAATTCGTTAATTCGTTGCCTTGCGTTCTGAAGGTTGTCTGTTCGATTCCGAACCGTTCCATTTTGTTCACATGTGTATTTTTTCCACCAGAGATCTCTATGAATGTTGATGGAGCTACGGAGTACGTAATTTATGCAATACTTTCGATAGGTTGCGTACCTTTTCTGCGGAAAGGGACCGATCCATACGGGGTAAAACCCTGTGCAGTGAATTCAATTCTTTGTCCTTAGACCATCAGATCGCCCATGTGTTTGCCGGAGCTCTCAATGGGAGCAAAAATAAAACACTGCAACTTACAAGACATGTCGTAGGAGACTATTGAGGTATTGGGTATAGGGACTCTACCCTTGTGAATAAAAAGCGTTGCAGAAATTGAATGTGCTGGCATACTTGTAAGCGCATTACATTGTGCTGGGACTATGTAAATCGCTTTTAGGCTCAGATCACATACAGATCATAAAGTGGGATTTAACAGGTGGTCGATATGCAGCGTAAGTAGAAATATCGATATTGACCAAATAAAACCGTTATAGATAACATCAGAAATTGATCTTGGAGTGCGCTGTCTTGTTTAAAATGAACAGATATGAAAGTGGACGAGCAGGTATTAATCATTGTTATCAGCTTATGACTGAAATAGTATAGTATACGGTTTCGTACAGAAGATTGTTGTTTTATCAGTTAAGTACTGGACGAATGTGATGTTATCATACAAATACTGGACGTTTGACAAGAGTATTCAATAAATTATTCATATGTAACAGATGTCACTCAATATAATACGTGATCTTTGTTAGAAGTAGACATGGGGGTTTGGCTGAAATCGGATGCACATATCCTAAACGTGTAGAAGTCTATGTGTTTAGTGGCCTACCAAACCAATGTACAAACGTATGCACGTTCTTGGCAAATATCAAACATATCACAAAGAGTGATTAAAATTGGTCGTAAAGAACGAACGCAAAGAAGAAGAAGAAGACATGGGGGTCATCGATAACCAAGTTGGTAACACTCTGCGCAAGTGACCACTTACGAAGGTAAGTTCGAAGTTGGAGGCCGGCTTGGTCAGAAATTCTCGTTGTGCACACGTTACGCGATTTGACTACATGAAACCTTGATCGTCGTTTACTTATGAATTGAAATTACAAGTACATCCTGTCACAGTAATGTTCGTATACATCGTGTGGGACAGTGGTAATAAAGAAAGCAAGTCTTTGCGCAAAAATTAGCCAGATTCGTCATATTAGACGCAATCGTTATGCCTGAAATCATAGCGGGCGTACGAAGCAACAAAAAAAAACGAGTCAGCTCTGACAGTGTCCTCTATTACCAATCACAGCTCTGACAGTGTCCTCTATTACCAATCACAGCTCTGACAGTGTCCTCTATTACCAATCACAGCTCTGACAGTGTCCTCTATTACCAATCACAGCTCTGACAGTGTCCTCTATTACCAATCACAGCTCTGACAGTGTCCTCTATTACCAATCACAGCTCTGACAGTGTCCTCTATTACCAATCACAGCTCTGACAGTGTCCTCTATTACCAATCACAGCTCTGACAGTGTCCTCTATTACCAATCACAGCTCTGACAGTGTCCTCTATTACCAATCACAGCTCTGACAGTGTCCTCTATTACCAATCACAGCTCTGACAGTGTCCTCTATTACCAATCACAGCTCTGACAGTGTCCTCTATTACCAATCACAGCTCTGACAGTGTCCTCTATTACCAATCACAGCTCTGACAGTGTCCTCTATTACCAATCACAGCTCTGACAGTGTCCTCTATTACCAATCACAGCTCTGACAGTGTCCTCTATTACCAATCACAGCTCTGACAGTGTCCTCTATTACCAATCACAGCTCTGACAGTGTCCTCTATTACCAATCACAGCTCTGACAGTGTCCTCTATTACCAATCACAGCTCTGACAGTGTCCTCTATTACCAATCACAGCTCTGACAGTGTCCTCTATTACCAATCACAGCTCTGACAGTGTCCTCTATTACCAATCACAGCTCTGACAGTGTCCTCTATTACCAATCACAGCTCTGACAGTGTCCTCTATTACCAATCACAGCTCTGACAGTGTCCTCTATTACCAATCACAGCTCTGACAGTGTCCTCTATTACCAATCACAGCTCTGACAGTGTCCTCTATTACCAATCACAGCTCTGACAGTGTCCTCTATTACCAATCACAGCTCTGACAGTGTCCTCTATTACCAATCACAGCTCTGACAGTGTCCTCTATTACCAATCACAGCTCTGACAGTGTCCTCTATTACCAATCACAGCTCTGACAGTGTCCTCTATTACCAATCACAGCTCTGACAGTGTCCTCTATTACCAATCACAGCTCTGACAGTGTCCTCTATTACCAATCACAGCTCTGACAGTGTCCTCTATTACCAATCACAGCTCTGACAGTGTCCTCTATTACCAATCACAGCTCTGACAGTGTCCTCTATTACCAATCACAGCTCTGACAGTGTCCTCTATTACCAATCACAGCTCTGACAGTGTCCTCTATTACCAATCACAGCTCTGACAGTGTCCTCTATTACCAATCACAGCTCTGACAGTGTCCTCTATTACCAATCACAGCTCTGACAGTGTCCTCTATTACCAATCACAGCTCTGACAGTGTCCTCTATTACCAATCATAGCTCTGACAGTGTCCTCTATTACCAATCACAGCTCTGACAGTGTCCTCTATTACCAATCACAGCTCTGACAGTGTCCTCTATTACCAATCACAGCTCTGACAGTGTCCTCTATTACCAATCACAGCTCTGACAGTGTCCTCTATTACCAATCACAGCTCTGACAGTGTCCTCTATTACCAATCACAGCTCTGACAGTGTCCTCTATTACCAATCACAGCTCTGACAGTGTCCTCTATTACCAATCACAGCTCTGACAGTGTCCTCTATTACCAATCACAGCTCTGACAGTGTCCTCTATTACCAATCACAGCTCTGACAGTGTCCTCTATTACCAATCACAGCTCTGACAGTGTCCTCTATTACCAATCACAGCTCTGACAGTGTCCTCTATTACCAATCACAGCTCTGACAGTGTCCTCTATTACCAATCACAGCTCTGACAGTGTCCTCTATTACCAATCACAGCTCTGACAGTGTCCTCTATTACCAATCACAGCTCTGACAGTGTCCTCTATTACCAATCACAGCTCTGACAGTGTCCTCTATTACCAATCACAGCTCTGACAGTGTCCTCTATTACCAATCACAGCTCTGACAGTGTCCTCTATTACCAATCACAGCTCTGACAGTGTCCTCTATTACCAATCACAGCTCTGACAGTGTCCTCTATTACCAATCACAGCTCTGACAGTGTCCTCTATTACCAATCACAGCTCTGACAGTGTCCTCTATTACCAATCACAGCTCTGACAGTGTCCTCTATTACCAATCACAGCTCTGACAGTGTCCTCTATTACCAATCACAGCTCTGACAGTGTCCTCTATTACCAATCACAGCTCTGACAGTGTCCTCTATTACCAATCACAGCTCTGACAGTGTCCTCTATTACCAATCAGTCCTGGCACCATGATAAAGTATAACATAGCTGTGCTGAAATCTGATGTGCTGGCCTACTTGTAGGTGCATAACTGGCACAACATACAATCGCTCTTAAGCTCAGATCACGTACAAATCACAAATAGTGGTTTAATAAGTGGTCGATATAGAGAGTTGGGAGAAGAAGAAGAACAACAAATTATTTCAATAAAAAATTAAGGTTTACAAAAGTTGCAATGAAAATCTGACATATAACTAGGAACAATGTCAGCATTATGTTTCATTAGGAAAGTTGAATAGAACAATTAAACATTCATGTTATTAACAAGCTGTAGTCATATGCTCTATTCGAAACGGAAATAAATAAGTCCACGTGGATCGATAGGGATATTTTTTCTATAATATTATATATATAGCGCCCGAGTGGTTACCGGGGCCCAAATTTGGGGTGTAAAAATAGAACCACTGTTACCTGCCATGCATGTCGTAAGAGGCGACTAGGAGGTTTGGCTGAAATCGGATGCATGTGTCCTAAACGCGTAGAAGTCTATGCGTTTAGGGACCTACCAAACCAATGTGCAACGTATACACGTTCTTGGCAAAGATCAAACATATCACAAAGAGTGATTAAAATTGGTCGTAAAGAACGAACGCAAAGAAGAAGATATATATAGATATATTATTTATAGGGATATCATAATGTAGGTGAGATCAAGTCCCTAGTTTTATCGGAGACGGACGTTAAAACGGTATTCAAGTTAAGCATGTAAAAGAGCCTGTGGTAGTTGAAGGTTGATAGTAATTTTTATTAAAATGATTCAAAAATAAATTCTACAAAAATATTCACAATCTTTCTTCTTCTTCAAACGCTCCGTATCGACCACTTGTTTTCCACTCTGTGTGATTTTATGTGATCTGAGCTTAAGAATGATTGTACGTTGTGCCAGTTATGCGTCTACAAGTAGGCCAGCACATTCGATTTTGGCATTGCTTTTATTTACCAGGGTAGCTTTGCTAGCTCCTACATCAGTCGCTTCTTACGACATGTCTTGCAGGTCACAATGGTACTATTCTGTTCTTCCCTGTCGGGCTCCGACACCACACTGCCGAGTCAGTCTTTAAATTTACATCGAATGCCCGTCTGCCCAGCGTGTTCGTAGCGCGTTGGACTACGGGTGACTATCCTCTGTGTGTGCGGGTTCAATTCCGCGGGATGGCAGAAAAAGCCACAGATTCTCGTGCAGACGGTTACGGTGTCCATGCACCGAGCCGAAGAGCTGAAACGCTCAAGTGCTTCTGGATCGGAAAAAAAAATTTACTAGTGTAGCTTTGCTTGCTCCTACATCAGTCGCTTCTTACGACATGTCTTGCAGGTCACAATGGTACTATTTTGTTCTTCCCTGTCGGGCTCCGACATCACACTGCCGAGTCAGTCTTTAAATTTACATCGGCGACAATCGTCCAATGATACAAAGTTCGTGCACTGCCTTGCGATCTTCTTGTGTAAGAAAGATTGGAACACACATGGTTATTCACCGACGTGCAATGATAATGATCATATCAATCGTGTCTTCTTCGAACGTCCCACATCGACCACTTGTTAACCATTCTATGTGATTTGTATGTGATCTGAGCCTAATAGCGATTGTACGTTGTGCCTGTTACCCGCCTACAAGTAGGCCAGCATATCCGATTTTTCACTTCTCATTTACTAGGTAGCTTCCCTAGGCCCCTATCTAAGACGTATCTTACAACATGCCTTGTTGGTCGCAGTGTTACTATTATTTGCTCCCAGGGGCGGCTCGTCATTAGGGCCAGTGGACACGCCCCACCAAAATCGAGAAGGGAATAACTTCCCGGAATAGATAAATAATCGAAAATACTCTAAAAATCATGATTTTTCCGAAAATTTGTGTCTGGCCCAACCGAGAAAAATGACCACGAACCGCCACTGTATGCTCCCCTTGAGAGCCCTGGCAACACAAGGGCGGTCATATCAAACAATTAATCAATCAGTTAGGCTCACTTAATAATTACAATTTGTCGTACGTCACTAAACATTAGTAAGAAGAATAGAAATACAATGTTGTCATTTTTGAGCAATTACTGTTTTTGTTTTGTTGCTAATTTTATGATAACCTTTAACCTGTACTTTCTTCTGTAAGTTATTATTCATTCTATTCACTTGACACTATTTATTCACTTGACATTATTTATTCAACTTTTGCAATAATTCAGTCAAGTCAATAATGAATGATATTTGTTTCTTATCTGTAATCGTGTGATGTAACTGTTACTTCATACTTCTACAATCTGCTGCAGAGAATACAGGCAGGTTTTAATCTTCAATGTTGGAAAATAACATTATCCAAATTTAAGTAATTTATCTCTAGATATTTCATGTATTTCTCTCTCTCGCGATCGTTCTTATGTCGTTTTTATCATTCTAATGTGATATATAAAAAGCCACACATCAAGAACGGATGTATGTGCATAACCTTCAGTACCTATTGGAGCTCAGGTGCTTATCCTTCAGGGGTGTGTTCGGTTTCAAACAGCGTTTACTGGGTTCACTCTTCATTAGCCCTTTGCTGTCCCCAGCCAAACCTGCAAGGCGCAGCAGGTTGCTATTTTATTGTAGGTCAGCGACCCTTAGAAGACTCTGTATACTGTAGGTTTCTGGGTTTTCAAGAAAGTTCGGTACTCCCCTCCCCCCCTTTCCCACGAACAACAGGAAAAGGTCGAAATAATCCCATACTTTCTGGGAGCTAGAAAACAAACAAACTAACATACTGTGGAGTTTGGATGCATTCTTATTAAGTAGCCAAACCACTTGATTCTTTGTTTCTCATAGTAATTCAAGCTAGGTTCTGTGCCAACTTTCTTTCTTATGCTGAGGTTAGATGTTACTATTAATGTTACTTTATTATTATATTGAACTATGCCAATGCGGGTTTCAAGCCCGGATGAAAAAGGGGGAGGACTTGTGCGTGAGGCCAGCTACCTATTCACAAGAAATTTAAAGCGCTACAGAAACTTGCAAGAAAGGACGAGCATTGAAGTGGGATGCAGAGGGTTCAAGAAAGAGAGGACGGTTTAAGCGGACCCTGAAACAATCTTTTCTATGACAGGGAAAGAAATATCGGTCTCAGTTCCATGGAGGAGATTGAGCAAGTTGTCCAGGATAGAGCGGTATGGAGAAATTGCGTGCAGGCCCTATGTAACGTATAACGGTACAAGAGGCACTATTATTATTATTTATTATTATTATTATGAATATTTTTATTTCAATTGTAACATGGCGCCTCTCGCCCCCACAGTCATTAGTTAAATGCGCCCCTATGTATAAAAACGCTAAATAACACTGCAATAGATAGAACGAAATGGTAGAGAATGTTTCATAGGTGTAGAGATAGATATAATCAGAGGGGGTACAAGCCAGAAACACCTGTACAAATAAATGCACACATCTAACTTGATGTATTATATCATCATGCTGCTGCTGAGCTTGCAGTTGTTTTCTTATATCTTCCCGTGACGTTAGTTACTATATATAGATCCTCAAGTAATCCACTCAGCATGGGGTTCAACATGTACTCAAACATGGCTGGTCGCGGTCACACCAGTTACTGTTATTGTAAACCGTCCTTACTATATTATATTGTTTTCTTTGAGATGATTTCCCCCTGGTGCTGACGGTAATGGTCGTACCATGGTAACACTTCTGTTTCTATTATATATTGCAGCAATGTGTTTTGTTAGGAGGTTAGAAGTTTATTTGTAAGTTCAAGTTGTAACCGTCACAATGACGATCTATATAAGTGTTGACGCAATATTGTTTAAACAGTGTTTCCCAATACTATTTATACAGTCGCCCAAAAACATGTTGTTATGGTGGTAAATCTTTACCAAGCTTACGTGATTTTGCAACATATCACTTAGAAATATATATATATTGCTTTACAATACTTATCAGTCACTTTGGGAGGAGGGTGTATGTGTGATAAGCGGTCAAGCATTTTGCCTTGTTTTCCTAAGGTTCTGTGCTCGAAGTTTAGAATCTGGTCGAATGGATTAGTAGCGGTTCCTTTGGGAGAACCAGGATCAATCCCCGGTAAGACAAGGAGTTTTTTTTCTGTCTGGGGAATATAAAGAAAAATTTAAACCTAAACAGCTTCACGGAGACTGCACTAGCTATGCTGCGATTAAATCCACAACATTTTTTCACTTGCCCTACACCGTCAAAGAGGGCCACTACCGGCAGTAAGGACAGTGTGTTACAGTTGTGTATGTTGTGTTAAAACTGAACTATGTCTGTCTGTTCACTAGTGCATTTTTTTCAGGAGACCCCTACGATTGTGTGAGATGGTTGTTGTCCAAGTTACGGAGTTCATGCTTTATACAATACGGCAGGTCGTTTGTCATTTCTGTGGTAGGAGATGGTTGTTGTCCAAGTTACGGAGTTCATGCTTTATACATTACGGCAAGTCGTTTACCATTTCTGTGGAAGGAGATGGTTGTTGTCCAAGTTACGGAGTTCATGCTTTATACAATACGGCAGGTCGTTTGTCATTTCTGTGGAAGGAGATGGTTGTTTATACGCTTTTAGTTGATCAGCGGTTATGAATTTGAATTCAGTATCTCTCTCGCACGTGTGGTACCAGGGCCGCAAGGGAACAAAATAGTACCACTGTGACCTACAAGACGTAGAGGTGACGATGTAGGACAGCTACCTAGTAAATAAAAGCATCCAGAAATCGGATGTGCTGGCCTCCTGTAGGTGCTAACTGGCACAACGTACAAACGCTCTTAGGCTCAGATCGTTACATACACAGAGTGGTTACAGTGTCGATGTGGAGCGTTCGAAAAGAAAAAGAAGAAAAAAATTTTTTCTATTGTTTGTCTTCGTATATCTTCCTAATCTTGTTTTGTCTTTCAGCGTCATATCTATTCTCTAATCTTGTTTTCTAGTCATCTCTCTCGCAGCGTCAGATCATTCTCTAATCTTGTTTTGTCTTTCAGCGTCAATCTATTCTCTAATCTTGTTTTGTCTTTCAGCGTCAATCTATTCTCTAATTTGTTTTGTCTTTCATAGTACTCTAATCTTGTTTTGTCTTTCAGCGTCAGATCTATTTCTAATCTTGTTTTGTCGTTAGCGTCAGATCTATTCTCTAATCTTGTTTGTCTTTCAGCGTCAGTCTTCTCTAATCTTGTTTTTTCGGTAGATCTATTCTCTAATCTTGTTTTGTCTTTCAGCGTCAGATCTATTATCTAATCTTGTTTTGTCTTTCAGCGTCAGATCTATTCTCTAATCTTGTTTTGTCTTTCAGCGTCAGATCTATTCTCTAATCTTGTTTTGTCTTTCAGCGTCGATCTATTCTCTAATCTTGTTTTGTCTTTCAAGGTCAGATCTATTTCTAATCTTGTTTTGTCTTTCAGCGTCAGATCTATTCTCTAATCTTGTTTGTCTTAAGCGTCGATCTATTCTCTAATCTTGTTTTGTCTTTCAGCGTCGATCTATTCTCTAATCTGTTTGCTTAGCGTCAGATCTATTCTCTAATCTTGTTTTGTCTTTCAGCGTCAGATCTATTCTCTAATCTTGTTTTGTCTTTCAGCTCAGATCTATTCTCTATCTTGTTTTGTCTTCACAGCGTCAGATCTATTATCTAATCTTGTTTTGTCTTTCAGCGTCAGATCTATTCTCTAATCTTGTTTTGTCTTTCAGCGTCAGATCTATTCTCTAATCTTGTTTTGTCTTTCAGCGTCAGATCTATTCTCTAATCTTGTTTTGTCTTTCAGCGTCAGATCTATTTCTAATCTTGTTTTGTCTTTCAGCTCAGTCTATTCTCTAATCTTGTTTTGTCTTTCAGCGTCAATCTATTCCTACTTGTTTTGTCTTTCAGCGTCATATCTATTCTCTAATCTTTTTTATCTTTCAAGTCAGATCTATTCTCTAATCTTGTTTTGTCTTTCAGCGTCATATCTATTCTCTAATCTTGTTTTGTCTTTCAGCGTCATATCTATTCTCTAATCTTGTTTTGTCTTTCAAGGTCAGATCTATTCTCTAATCTTGTTTTGTCTTTCAGCGTCAGATCTATTCTCTAATCTTGTTTTGTCTTTCAGCGTCAGATCTATTCTCTAATCTTTGTTTTGTCTTTCAAGCCAGATCTATTCTCTAATCTTGTTTGTCTTCAGCTCAGATCTATTCTCTAATCTTGTTTTGTCTTTCAGCGTCAGATCTATTCTCTAATCTTGTTTTGTCTTTCAGCGTCAGATCTATTCTCTAATCTTGTTTTGTCTTTCAGCGTCAGATCTATTCTCTAATCTTGTTTTGTCTTTCAGTCAGATCTATTCTCTAATCTTGTTTTGTCTTCAGCTCAGATCTATATCTCTCTAATCTTGTTTGTCTTTCATGTCAGATCTATTCTCTAATCTTTTTTTGTCTTTCAGCGTCAGATCTATTCTCTAATCTTGTTTTGTCTTTCAGCGTCAGATCTATTCTCTAATCTTGTTTTGTCTTTCAGCGTCAGATCTATTCTCTAATCTTGTTTTGTCTTTCAGCGTCATATCTATTCTCTAATCTTGTTTTGTCTTTCAGCGTCAGATCTATTCTATAATCTTATTTTTGTCTTCTCAGCGTCAGATCTATTCTCTAATCTTGTTTTGTCTTTCAGCGTCATATCTATTCTCTAATCTTGTTTTGTCTTTCAGCGTCATATCTATTCTCTAATCTTGTTTTGTCTTTCAGCGTCAGATCTATTCTCTAATCTTGTTTTGTCTTTCAGCGTCAGATCTATTCTCTAATCTTGTTTCAGATTGAAATAGGAGATACCTGGAGCTAACCTTTCCTACGTCTTGTCTTTCTTCTTTTCTCTAGTCCTGATTTAAATCACAGCTTCAGTGTAAGAAGAGATTTCTAGAACGAGCTTTTGTGTGCGCTTTATAACCAATGTCTTTCGACGTCTCTGTTACATCTGAGGTCCATCTTTTTCGTGGAGTATCATCCCCAAGAATCAGAACTATCCTGCTCTTCTTCTGTATTAAAAATGAGGGTCTAAAGAAGAAAGGGTGACTTCATTGACCATTGGTTCTCCCTGTGGTTCAGTAATTCTCCTTAGAAATGGTATGCCAGATGCAGAGAATGTTGCACAAAACACAAATTCCGTAGCTCCAGCAACAATCCTAAGTGATCTTTGACAAAATTGTACTCGTAAAGTTGCTTTCTCTTCGAACGCTTCATATCGAATACTTGTTAACCACTCTGTGTGATTTCTATGTGATCTGAGCCTAAGAGCGATTGTACGTTGTGCCAGTTATTCGTCTACAAGTAGGCCAGTATATCCTATTTCTGCGATGCTTTTATTTACTAGGTGTTGCCTGAGTCCTCCATCAGTCGCCTCTTAAGATATGCCGTGTAGGACGCAGTGGTACTATTCTTTGATTCCCTTGTGGGCCCCAGTACACCAAGGGCGGCACTCGGGAACCGAACCACTATCCCTGGATTCGAACCCATGACCTTCAAAGGATAAGATAAACTACTGAACTAGTTCATCGCAGAGGCCTCCAACAGCTTGGGTACTTCGGCACTGGAGTTCATCAGTTCTTCACATACTCCGATTCCTTCTTCTTCTTCAGCGATCTCAGGTCATGCGCTTGTTACTGTGGACCACAAACTAGTCAGCCAGTTTTCAGACCTGTCAGGTTTCCTAAACTCTTCTTTCAAGTCGACTTGGTGTGCCACATGTTGCTTGTCAGCCACCCAGGAGAGATAGCCTTGCAGGACATGCTTCGTTTCTGATTCGCCTGCTGACACACATCTGTTCACGTCGACTAGGTGTGCCACATTCCTTCTCAGTTCACCCAGGAGAGGACAGCCTTGCAGGACATGCTCCATGTCTGTTTCGCCTGCTGACACACAGCTGTTTAATTAAATGTATTGGTTTGCATCTCTAGAAAAACAGAGGTATGGATTCTTGACACATTTAACCTTTAAACTCTAACCTCATATATTATTTTTTATGTTTTTCATAAAGAATAAACTACTTTAGTTCTTTGCATTCTATTCTGCAGAAATTTGTTTATTCTACGACTAAAAATAACAACATTAACTTGCCTAGCCCTTGACCTAAATTAACAGCTCAGTTTAAGATGGTCAATTGAATCATGTTTTCATTGACCTCGATCAGGGATTCTGACAATATCGTCACCAATGACGACACACCGACGTCATTTACGATATACATATACTGATGTATTTTATTGGTAGAATGTGAGATGTCTTGAATTGACAACTAGATGTAACGATTCTCCATTGTTGTTCGTACCTCACTCAACGTTCTGACATGCAACTGATATTGTCCTCATAGTTTTATCACTTGACCATCTACTGATACTGTCCTCACATTTGTACCGATGCCTTCCTCTTGCCCCCTACATTCATTTCTTCCCTTTATTTTGGGATGGATAGAGCTACATAGAAAATTCGTTTTTCGATTCGAGTCTAAAACAACGATGTCACACAAGTGCGTAAAGAAAAAGATTCGCCTGCCACCCTCCATACTCCATACCTAGTATTAACACATTAAAGTCACAGTTATGTCTCACCTTACTGTCTGCAAAGTCTACTTGCCACTTTCATTTCAATGTGCTTTCAAATATTAAACGACTGTTTTTTTTCTTTCTTGATAATTCAGCATTCATTTTCACTATCCAATCTTTTCACCTGCTCTCTGTGTTATGTGTTCACGAAATGTGATCCGTCCGTCTGTACGTCACCATCTCCAGGACCGTAACTTCTTCTCTTCTCACCTTTCAACTCTCTTCTTCACCTTTCAACTCTCTTCTTCTTCTTGCGTTCGTTCTTTACGACCAATTTTAATCACTCTTTGATATGTTTGATCTTTGCCAAGAACGTGTAAACGTTGCACATTGCTTGGTAGGCCCCTAAACGCATAGACTTCTACCACTTAGGACAATGCATCCGATTTCATCCAAACCTCCTTAGTTGCCTCTACGACATGCTGGCAGGTACAGTGGTTCTATTCTTACCCAATTTGGCCTCGGTAACCACTCGGGCGTTTCAACTCTCAACTGAGCACAGGTATTCAACAAACGTCTTCCAGCTCTTCCTCTCTTTGTTATCCTTCCAATTCTGTCATGTTTTACCTATCCTTTTAATATCAACCTCCAGCTCTCTTCTCCAGTATGTCTAGGCGTTCCCTACTCCTCTTTCCTGCGTGTTCCAAAATAGCCTGTCGCAATGCTCCGGTCAGTCTTCTAATGTATGTCCTATCCAGCGTCTCTTCCTGAGCTCTTTCTCCACTGGTATCTGCTTAGCTATTTCTCTGAGTTCTTCGTTTGCAATCTCATCATACTATTATAACACCTTGACTAGTCTGATCTAAAGTTTGCTTCTGTCTATGTTCCTCAATCTACAACAAAGTGGTACTGCGTATAACAACAACAAAACGACTTAGAAGGTAACTACATTTCTCATCTATGTGATCTCATCTAACATATTGATTGATTGATTGATTGATTAATTGATTGATTGATTGAATTATAGGACTATAATCACTGCACTTCAATGAGTAACCATATTTTCTCCAATCTATTTCTTACACACGAAGATCTCAGCTGCAGTGCACGAACTCGTAGGCCGGCGAGGTTCCCAATGTACTTAAAGATGGTGAAGATATTTTGTAGGAAATTTATTTCTAATCTTTTTTTATTCCTATCAATGTTGCCCAGGCAGCGGCTTTCCAGCCTTGCTCTTCTCGATTCGGAACTGCCACGGGTTCTTTTACGGGCTCGCTGAACACGGGTTCTACGTTTTATCGTCGTCTCCGATAGACTAGAACTCGATGTCACCTACACTGAGATTAGGGATCTCTGAAAAATATTCCGATGGCTTCACGAGGGAGCTAACCGACTAGCTGTGACACAAGATGATAGTAGATATTGAGAACTGCAAGAATGTATCGACACGATGTCTCATCTCAGATATTGAGAACCGCAAGAATTTTTATTCGATCCATTCCGATATCTCATCTCAGATATTGAGAACTCACAAGAATGTATCCGAACCCGTTGTTCCCCAATTCCTTTAGATATTGAGAACCGCAAGAATGTATCGACACGATATCTCATCCTCCCCAAAAATATTCGAAGAACCGCAAGAATGTATCGACACGATATCTCATCTCAGATATTGAGAACCACAAGAATGTATCGACATGATATCTCATCTCAGATATTGAGAACCGCAAGAATGTATCGACACGATGTCTCATCTCAGATATTGAGAACCACAAGAATGTATCGACATGATATCTCATCTCAGATATTGAGAACCGCAAGAATGTATCGACACGATATCTCATCTCAGATATTGAGAACCGCAAGAATGTATCGACACGATGTCTCATCTCAGATATTGAGAACCGCAAGAATGTATCGACACGATATCTCATCTCAGATATTGAGAACCGCAAGAATGTATCGACACGATATCTCATCTCAGATATTGAGAACCGCAAGAATGTATCGACACGATATCTCATCTCAGATATTGAGAACTGCAAGAATGTATCGACACGATGTCTCATCTCAGATATTGAGAACCGCAAGAATGTATCGACACGATATCTCATCTCAGATATTGAGAACCGCAAGAATGTATCGACATGATATCTCATCTCAGATATTGAGAACCACAAGAATGTATCGACATGATATCTCATCTCAGATATTGAGAACCGCAAATAAACCAAACACACTTTGCAAGTATCACTTGAATAAGTCACATCTCTTTTAGAAACTTAAGCTATAAGTGTCACTTTGGCTTTAGACACCATCGTAACTGTGACATTTGCTCAAGTTGTTCGCCCGTGAGTTGCCCTAGGCTTACAAGGGGAGCACAGAATAGTAACATTGCGACCTACAAGGCATGTCGTAAGAGGTGACTGATTTTGGGACCTAGGAAGCTACCTTAGTAAAATAAAAGCGTCTCAGAAATCGGATGTGCGGGCTACTTTTAGGCGCATAACTGGCACAACGTACAATTGCTCTTGGGTACATACAGATCACAAAGAGTGGTTAACAAGTGATCACTATGGAGCATCCGAAGAAAAAGGGCTCAAGTTGTTTAGTGCATTCTGCATTTCTTCTAAAGAGCTGCAGGGCTGGTAAACGAAAATGTGACAACACGATGATATATATGTTACACAGCTTATACAGTAGTAGGAAATTTGCTTTGTTATCAAATTTGTGACATGAGACTAAATTTGTTACACACACTTGTGACATGGGAAGATAATTTTTACAAAACTTATTACATGAAGTTCATTTTGTTTCAATAATTACAATTTGAGAATAATTTTACTGCAAAACTCTTAACATGAAATGTGTTGTTTTATCAAAATTGACATAATAACAATTTGTTGATGAAGTCAAGACACACAGCTTCAACCTAAAGGAAGCCCTTTATATGGTTATATAGGACGTGTTAGGCCTATTTCATTGACGTATAAGAATGAATGTGGTCCAATACGCCGGCCCTTACTTCCAGAGTGTTGTTCCCAGTTGGGGTGGTCGATTTGAGAAATGCGGCAAAATTCATGACAAGGGAGTGCCCAGACTTAATCAGCCATTGAAGTAAAAGTTCAGTAACAAGTGCGCTAAGAAGGACTTTCACAGGCGTTTGAGGCACAAACATAATTGAATATGATGAACTTTTGTTATTTCAAGTGGCTTACATTAGGGGATGTTTTCCTGTCTTGTATTTTTAGTAAATTTGAGTAGAAATCTGTTATTGAGGGTGTAATTTTGCTTATGAGCATGAAATGTAAATTTCAGTTTGTTGGTAAAGTGTAAACTATATTGTAAGATTTCTGAATCTTCATTTCTAATAGCATTTGTCTTATCGGTGCCTCTAATTTCTGTGGTACTTTATAGACCTTTCTTGATTCTTGTATCTTGATAGAATTTAAATTTGGGTAGTGATTTGTTATAGGCCCAACTTAATTTGTCTGCTTTTGATAAACTCCAGTACTGTTATTGTATTAAACTTGTTTCGATACTTCAGTTTAAACATTAATTTTCTGTCGTGACTGCATAGACACTTAACTTCTGTCGGACTAGTTATAGACACTTAATCTCTGTCGTGACTAGTTATAGACACTTAACTCTGTCGTACTAGTTATAGACACTTAATCTCTGTCGGACTAATTATAGACACTTAATCTATGTCGTGACTAGTTATAGACACTTAATCTCTGTCGTGACTAGTTATAGACACTTAATCTCTGTCGTGACTAGTTATAGACACTTAATCTCTGTCGTGACTAGTTATAGACACTTAATCTCTGTCGTGACTAGTTATAGACACTTAATCTCTGTCGTGACTAGTTTTATTTTTCATTCATCCGCAGATGTTAATGATGCAAATCTTTACATTCAAGCAAACGGAAGTAAGGATGTAAAACATTTTATGTGACACATTTTAATTTGCGCACACACATACAAAAGTAGAAAGTATACGTTATTGGTTATTGGTTACTAAACTGACGTCATTGCACTCCGGGCAGACCCCATAGGTGCTCAGTCTCCCTCAAACAGATATCGAAGAGTATGCTTACTGATGGTTCCTGTGGCTCTCTGATTAAACACACCTCTCACTCTGCCTCCTAGGCATCCAGTTCGACTTGAACAACGGGTAACTCCAAACTGCTTAAATCGCTTGATCGATTTAACATCGATTTTAGTGTCCTCATCCAACAGACAGTCGCGAAGAGACCGAAGAATATCCCCCTTATCCATCTTCAACTCCCCAACAATCGATGATGTTGATGCAAGCCTGTTCGCTCTCTCATTACCGTAAACACCCGCATGCCCAGGACAGTATTCGTAATATAGGAAGATATATCGTGCATTCGTGTAAACGATATATCGTGCATTCGTGTAAACAGAATACCATACATGCCAAATTGCGAAAAGGCGCAGACACTAATATAAAAGCATTCTCAGTGTGCATACGTTATGTATGCATATAAAAGCACAAAATGTAAAAATTCACAACAAATTAATACAGAGATAGACATCACAGTAACACAAATACTGGATTTACTGGATGTACAAATCATACACATCGCTTCCTCCGTCTTGTATCCCAGATTAAATATTTGACGTTATGATTGCTGGCGGCAATCTGACAAACAAGAACCAAACATAATCAATCATATGGAATATGTCACGGTTGTGTAATGATACAGTAAAGCAATCTTGCATGTCTGATTCCGTCAAACTTGTCCCAGTTGACTGAGCTGTCATGTAGATAGTTCTGGTTTTGGCTCTGTTGTCCTGTATTTGTGTCACTCGAGAGTTTGTATACCTTTATAGAGTTTATTTGTGTGTCTTTATATTTACCAATTGTTGAAAGATCACCCGCTGTTACACATACATACACACATATATCATCATCATCAGGTGCCGTGCGCTAGCGTAGCGATCATGGATCTCCACAAATCTCTGCCGTTGGTGTTTACTATCAACTCAGAGGTTGACGCTCTACCGTGCCATGAAGTCAGACTTTCCAAAATTTTCTTTCTCTGTCTTCTCTGTCTCGTCTACCCTCGATTTTACCAGTTGTCATAATGTGTTCTAAACCTCCTCCTCTCATCACATGACTGAAAATAATGACTGCCTCTTTCTTATATCTATGAAAAGCTTTCTGTGTCTTGATCTCATTCAACACCTCAAAATTAGTCATTTTAGCAGTCCATGGATTCTCATCATTCTTCTATAAAACCACATTTCTGTGGCCCTCATAGATTTTTCGATCTGTGTGTTCATTGTCCATGACTCGCATCCGTATGTCAGTATTGGTTCTTTGTAGCACTGAATAACTCGCATTCTGATCGGAATTAACAAAGGCTTGTTGCAGATAATGTTTCTCATGTTCAGGATACATATATACTTACATATAATGGACCATTACAGTCACATGCAACTTTATGATTCAGCTCAGAACAAACTATGTGACGTAGAACCCAGTAGCGGCTCGTGATCATTTTTGTTGGTGGGCCAGACATTTTTTCCCGGATAAATCATGGTTTTTAGTTGCTATATTTTAATTTATAAAATAATAAATACGTTATACATTATTTTAGTGGGGCCCGGCCCCACTGACCTCTAACGAAGAGCCGCCACTGGTAGAACCTATTGTCTCCTGAGAGAAAGAAACCTATGATTTTGATGATATTTATATATATATTTGACAGACTGTCAATTGGCAAGTGTTTTACTGTGACAACTTTTCAGTTTGCACTTTACTCTCTTGCCTTTCATCTCATCGCTAAGTCTCTCTTCAAAAGATTCTGCACCTTTTCGTAACGTTGTTGTCCACACAACTCGGTTATCATCCAGTTAATGTAGATCCCCATGTAAGTGATCAGCGCTTCCTGTAATCCGACCATGTAACGTGTACACAACGAGAATTGTTTTGGTCCAATTTAACCTCGAACAGAGGAGTTTCCACGTTCCGTAGTCACAAGGTAGTAACAACTGTTATAAGAAGGATAAGATGAAGATATGGTGGACACATCTTGAGAAGAAATAATTAAAGAATATTAAAGCAGGCACTGAAATTGGATGCAGAGGGTTCAAGAAAGAGAGCACGACCTAAGGAGACTCTGAAACGAACTTTGATGAGAGAGGCAAGAAATATCGGTCTCAGTTCCATGGAGGATATTGAGCGAGTTACCCAGGATAGAGCGGTATGGAGAAATTGCTTGCAGGTCCTATGTATCGTATAACAGGGGCGAGAGGAATTATTAAGTAGTCAATACTGCATCGTGTTATCCACTTTGCTATCGGCGACATCTATATATTATAGTGTTTTATCTTGTTTTTACGTTATTTGTTAAATCATCACTCTTGCAGTTTGTTTGTGCTGAAGAACAAGAAGGCTTTACAAAACAATTAAACAACTTAAAACATTATGGAACGTAACTGATAGGAAAACAAAGATCAGAATACTAAGAGCATGCATATATTCTCAGTGACATATATCTATTATGGATGTGAAGCATGAACATTTAATAAGGCAGTGGGAAAACATATATGTGCTTTTGAATATAAGTGTTACAGGCGAGTCCTTCGTATATCATGGACAGAGAAGAGAACAAATAGATCTATCCAGAAAAAAATTCAAAATCAAACAAAACTGACTGATACTACATATAATAAAGAGAATATTAAGGTATTTTGGACATATAAAAAGACACGAAGGGCTGGTAAAATCCATCATGGAAGGCATACCGACAAAGAGAAGAAGAGAAAGACCACGGAGAAGATGGATTCAGGATGTAACTGATGGTTTGAACATGACGGCTGCAGATCTGGCCTATGAGAGAGAGAATTTGAAGTACTTTAGTGTGGCAAAGTTCTGCTCAGGATAAGCTATTTAATGATAGATGTTGTGCTGAATTCGGTTGGACTTACAATAAAAGAAACTCTTGTATTTGTGTCACTTCTGCTATCTATATTGTTCTTTAAAAAAAAAGAGTATAAAGACGAAGGATTGTCTTCATTACGCCAGCTTTTACCCGAAATAGCTAAACTCCTTCCATAGAAATGACACGCCCTTTGTAGAGTTTATTACAAAAACTACGACCTCCGTAGCTCCAGCAACAATCATAGGTGTATCTGGAAAAAATACACTCGTGAACAGAAAGGAACGGTACGGATGCGATCCCCACTCGAAACTTAAGAACACCCGTATATTGACGGGGACCTCACAAGGAGCACAGAATAGTAGCACTGCGACCTACAAGGCATGTCGTAAGAGGCGACTAAGGTAGAGTCCTAGGTAAGCTACCGTAGTAAATAAAAGGGTCGCAGAAATCGGATGCTTGTCTACTTGTAGGCGCATAATTGGCCCAACGTTCAATCGCCTAAGCCCCGGATCACATACAAATCACAAAGAGTGTAGTTAACAAGTGGTTGATAAAGAGCTTTTTTCTTCACCCTTCGCCCCTAGGGAAGCATAGGTCCGCAACCAAGGCCTTCAAGCCCGCCTATCCAAGGCCATCCTTTCCAGATCTCGCCACTCTCTCCCCTTCTCTTGCATTCCATCTCTAACTCCCGTCCCCCAGGTGTTTCTGGGTCTTCCTTACTTCTATTGCCCTGGGGTTCCCATGGGAGCCTGTCTCAGATCTGTGGGGTTTCCTCGGGTGTGTCCTTCCATCTCCACCTTCTGCTCATTATCTTTTGTTCCACCTGCCTTGTCCTCCCCTACCCCACAGTTTTTGTTTGTGGTCCTGTCTCCATCTCAGATGGAGTTTTCCTGTAGGCATTATTGATGAATTTGCAACTTTTTGGTGTTATTTTTAGTTGTTCTCCATGTCTCTGCTCCATACAGAAAAGACTTCATTTGAGTTAAATATCATTATCTTAGTTTTATTCCTAACTTCAAATTTCTTCAGAATGGCAAATGCTGATCTTACCTTGTATTCTAACCTTAACATTTTATCTTCCCCGAATTTGACCCCTTCCCCAGATTGTAAATGTGTCCCCTTTTTAGTGGTGATCCTCTAAATAAGATTGGGTCTCTGGAACCAGCATTTAATCTCATGATTTTTTTGTTTTCCCCCCATGAATAGTCAGGCCTAGTTGCGGGAGACTGTTTCTAGTTTTGTTTTTTTCTCTTGCATCTGTGATGGTTGTGAGAGAGGAGGTAGATCATCTGCAAAATGGGACCCCCAATTGACTCATCATGGTCCATTGTATTCCATTTCCCGGGCAGTTGTTGATCTCATTACCCAGTCAAAGCCAGCAGGAAAAGGAAGGGCGATAAAGGCACCCTTTTGCACCCAGTTTTATTTCGGAAGGCCTCGGTTTTCCTTCATGGTATTTACCCTAGCCCTCTACTTTTTTCTTTTTAAATTGGTTAGTTTTGGGGACGCCAGGTCGTAAATTTTCCCCAGAGTTTTTTGTTGGCTATCGAATCCCTTTTCATAGTCCACAAAGTTTATGTAGAGGGATGAGTTCCACTGATCCCTTTGCTCCACTATGATACGAGCGTCGATATTTGATCTTCAGGACTTTTTTCCTAAATACTGCTTGTTCACCCCTTAGTACTGATCTGTTTTTTCCTTGAGTCTTTTAGGATGATTATTAGTATTTTGCCTGGTAAGACGGAGCATTATTCCTCTATAGTTCGGGCATTTTTGGAATCACCCTTTTAGGTAGTTTGACTATATATTTTTCCCAGTTTTTTGGTATTTCTTCCCTCCAAATTTTTCCCCAAGCTATGAGCAGTCTGTTGAGATGTCAGCATTTCCCTTTTAGGCCTCTGGGTATAATCTGGGCCAGCCCCATTTCGTAGTTGGAGAAGGCCTTCTTTTTTTCCCTTTTATTGGCTTGCTACAGTCGATTGTTGATTTTTAGCTGGATCTATGTCCGGGGTGGGAACGGGCCCTTTTAAATGTTTTTGAAATGTTCTCCCCCATCTGCTTTGTTCTTGAGCTTGCCGAGTAATCTCCAGCCTTGTCCAAATTGGTTTATTTATTTTTTGGGTTTTTCCCCGTCAATTTCTTGTGTTATCGTATAAATCTTTCAGGTTACCCAGCTGCGCCCTTCTGCTTCTCTTGCCAGGCATCTAAAACTTTTTTTATCTGTTTTTATACTTTCCACCTCCCTGTTGGTTTGTGTATTTTTTGTGCTGCCCTTTGCTGATCTTGGCTATTACAGAGGCCCCCCTTCTTTTCTCTCTGTTATCTTATCTAACGTTGATTTTGACCCTTCCTTGTGGTGGTTTTTTTTTCCCAAGGGAGTTTCAATCCAGCCCGGGCTTCTTTAACTTTATCCCAGTGGTTTTCAATACTTCCTTCATAAACCAGGGCCTAATTTTGTTGAAATCGTGACACTTATACCCTTTTCCCCTTCTGCTCCTTCAGTGTCCCTTGTTTTTCACCCGTTCCCATGCGTGGTCGTCAGAATTTTTTTGAGTTTCTTCGCATTTTCTATAACAAGGTGTTTCAGGGGCCACACTGTCCTCTAAACTTTTCGTCGTACGTGATTTTGAATTTCACTTTTTTGGCAGATGTGTTCGATTTGGTTTTTGTCCGGGTCGGGGATATCCATTAGCTGGGGGATTCTTTTGTGCTGAAAAAGGCTACCCCCAAAACCCAACTGTTTGCCCCAAAATAAAACATCTCTCCATTTTTATTTTTCCCCTAGCCCGTGTTTGCCCATGGTTTCCTCGAAGCCCCAGTTGTTCGCCATCTTTCATTAAAGTCCCCTAGAAAAAATAAGATCCTTATTTTTAAATTTTCCTAATACACCTGTAACTTAGAAACTTTTTTTTATTTTTTGCTGTCATTTTTGGGGCGAATTTGGGACTATGTTCAGTTAATTTTGCTTTGGGAGGTTTTGAAAGTTGTCCGATCATTTTGGTCCAACCTCATTCAAAATTTTTTTTGTTTTTGCCAACATCAATGCACTCCTCCATGGGGGGTTTTCTTCCTCCTCTTTTCCCGGAGTACAGAATGTTTCCCCCCGTTATAAGTCTAGTGTGTCCTGCATTTGTCCATCGGGTTTCGCCCAGTCCCAGGAGGGCCAGTCCATATGTCCTTTTCCCGTGCCACCTGTGCTGTCCCCCGTTTCCTTTCCCAGGTGCCAACCGAAAGATCTTCCGGTTGAAAGAAGGTGAGTCACCCCGTTTTTTTCAAATTTCACCGGGCCTTCAATCCTTTTTTGGGGTCCTTTCTTCCTGGGTGGGAGTTTTAATTTTCTTGGTTGGGTTTTGGTATTTGGGTTTTTGGGTGTGGTGCCGCCCCCCCAACCCCCCAGTCGCCTTAGACATGCAGGCGGGGGACAGGTTTATTCTTTACACCCCAAATTTTGGGGCCCCCAACCACTGGGCCGATAAAGGCATTAGTAAAGAAACGGGAAAGGTTACAAACCCCTTTTACCCCAATGACCCAGATATTGTTCTTTGTTTCATACAAAACAGACCAAATATGACACCAGGGACCCTGTTTTGTACTGTTTCAGAAAGAGATCCAAATTTTTTTAATATGTTAAACTAGTTAACATAAGGCAGTTTAAATTGACATCAAGGGTTACTGTATGTCCCTAAAAAAAACTTTCTGAAAAACGTTTTTTTTTCCCTGTTACACCAGTTAAAATATGAAAAGGTTCAAATAATGGAATGAACATACAAAATCCTTTGGACCGAACGCCAATACGGGTTTTTGTTGCCCCCTTTACCAGGAGCCATACTAAGGGGGTTTTTTTATTATAAACAAAAATGGCTTTAAAAAAACATTGCTTTTCCCCTGATCCATAAGTTAAACTCTTGCTAGACAACATCAGATTAAATTTGGTTTGGGGGTCCTTTTAAAGGGGTTAAGAACGTCTGTTTGTCGTTCTGAAGATTGATTTGAATCGAACCCCAAGTCACATGTGCAATATTTCATGAGATAGGGGCCATTTTTCCCAAAGATTTAGACGGGGGGCCAAAGGGAAAAACCCGGGGAGCAAAAAATCAATCCTTTTGCCTTGACCCCCTTTTTTAATAATCAAATATCAATTGATTGATTATTAATAATGGGACCATTAAAATTGCACTTCAGTGAGAAACCCAGGGTTCCCCGACTTTTCTTACCGGGGAAGATATCAGTGCGTACGAACTCTGAGCACTGGCGAGTCCCAATTAAATTTTTAATGATGGTGAAGATTTTTTTGTAAATTTTTTTTTAAAAATTTTTTCTAATAAATTTTTCCATATCCATTTTCCGCCTGCCTTCCGATTTTAACCCCAATGATTTTTTAACAAAAATTAACACGGGACTAGTTTTATCATCCGTTCCATGGGACTGGGAACTCGTTTCCTCCACTGAATCGGAGACCGGGAAAATTCCCCAGTGGCTCCAGGGGGAAAACGGGTATTTTGGCACTAACAGAGTACCAAACCCTCTACGCACAGACCCGGGGATTCCCCAGTTTAAATATCGATTATAGAGATATCAACGTTTGATCCTGCTTTCACTTTTTTGCAAATCTTTTAAAGTCCCCAAGTCTAAAACCTGATGTATTGATGACTGGAAAACCCGAAGATTTTGTTTCCTCTCATTTCTTTCCTATTGATTTTATTCGGGAATACTTGTAGTAATAGACAAATTTTTCCCCCAAGGTTTACATCTCGATTAGTTATGAATGTCTTCGCCGTGGATTTGGGGGCCCGCAAAAGTAAATATTTACCACTGCGACCTCAAGGCTGTCGTAGGAGGCGACTGGGTAAGGACCTGGGAAGCACCCTAAAAAAAGAAAACTCGAAAAGGGAGGGCTGGACACTTGTGGCGCAAAACTGGCAAAAGCAATCGCTTTCAGGCTCAGATCACATACAAATCAAAAAGAGTGGTTTAACAAGTAGTCGCATAGAGCGTTCGAAAAAAGAAGAAGAACATCCAGAGACAACAGGTCGATAGTTTAGTCGTAAAAAAGATCCTCAAATTGAAAAAGCAACGATGAAAGGTCAAAAACGGGGGGGGGAGGCCCGGGCTTTGGGGAATTATTTCCCTGAACATTTTTTGGCTCAAAAAAGGCAAGTTGCTCCCCCCCTGAAAATCAAGGGAACAAGAGGAATGAGATAAGATAAGTCATTGACGTGTTATGTCACTTTTTATCTTTTTTATTTTTTATTTTTTTAGAGGATTTTTTTTTAGATCCAGAAGCATTGGCTTTTCCCCCGGCTCGGTCCCAGGGGACATCGTAAACCCTTTGGTTCGGTGCCACGAACACCGTAAATCTGGAGAACCGGGTTTTTTTATGCCAGCCCGCGGAATTGAACCGCACTACGGGCTTGACCGTCATCCAACGCGCAAGAACAGTGGGCGGTTATGGTATTAAAGCCTCTTGCCAACCCTTTCAACCAAGGAGAACATTTTTTTGGTTTATCAGGTGTGTCCCCAACGAACATGAAATAAAGAGTTTTCTCCTTTCGGAGAACCCGTTTAAGATAATTTAAATTTTCCTTTTTTTCCCCTTTTCAGGTTTTTATCCCCTAGTTTCATTATTAAAATATGTAATTTCTGTTGATTTCATAATTTGTTTTTTATTCATCAGTAATTCCCACATTTGTAAAAGCAAACCCAGCAAAGGGAAAAAAACTCAGAACCTTTAAAAATTTTTTTTGAACGATCAGGCAATCATATCAACAACAGAAGAACAGCTACAACAACACACCCGACTCCAGTTGATCAACGAATACAACATGAAATTAACATCGAAAACAGAAGTAATGCCCGCCAGAAAAAACACTAAAAAATCTCCATCGATAATCATCTACTAAATAAACAAAGTTTCAATCCCTGGGGGCTTTTTTTAAAAATAAAAAAACAATGAAATTAACACAGTGCAACAAAGCAAATCAAATGATGGGGCAAATGGCGCCTTTTTAAGATGCAAACACGTCACCATAAAAAAAAGAGCAATGTTCAAACAATCTTTCCCCCCACATTTGTGGCCAAACCTGGACCTGACAACAAACGATAGAAGAAAACAGTCACAACAGAGATAAGTGTCTACGCAGAATGCGGGGTTTAAAAAGAAGAGACCGTTGAAAAATGAAGACATCGGGAAAAAAAGGGGGTACAGCATCGTATAACTTCAAAGAAACAAAAAATTAAATGGTTCGGTCCGTAAGCAGATTACCACAGACAGTGCCCCCCAAAGAGCAATGCCCTCCCAATGGTAAAAGCAAAGGGGCCAAAAAGAGGGGCCTCAGAGATAACAGAGGCGACGAAAGAGACATCTGAACCCATACTAGGCCCTTTTTAGAAATCTTTCCTGACTGACGCTGTAGGTGGGTTCGGAAAGAAAAAAAGAAGAAAGTTATTGTATATTTTCGAAAAAGAAGATGAAAAGTTTGGACAGCCTGACTTCTGGACGGGGGTCAGCATCTGGTTATAAAAAACACCAACAAGAATTTGGGGAAACCAGATCGCCTACGCTAGGGCAGGCACCTGATGATGATGATACTTTCATGTGTCTGGTTCTCCCAGATATCATTTCTGCGTTTGATGTTGTCTTTGCTGTACTTTTCCCCCGATCCAGAAGCACTTAGTTTTTCTGCTCTTCGGCTCGGGCCGGACACGTCCCTTCGTTCAGTGCCACGCACAGTAAACCGGGGAATCTGTTGTTTTTTCCCACCCCGCGGAATTGAACCGCACACACGGGGGATAGTCACCCAGCCCAATGCGCTACGAACCCCGGGGGCAGACATTGTGCAGGATGCCGGTAGAGTTATCATTTTGTTCTAGTAAACAAGTGTTAAAAATTCCGTTGTTCTTCCGCGGGACAAAACAAATGTCGGTGTGTACACTCTACGCAGTTGAATACAGGGGGGCCCTGACCCTTTAGAGAAACTAAATTCACCTCTGAAGTCAGAGATTGCCTAAAGGGGCTAGGGAGACTGGTGAGTAAAAAAACAAGTGAAAAGGCAAAGGGATTGATTCATTGAACGGGGTTTCCCAATGGCTCCGCCCCTGTGGGCATAGATGGACCCCATTGAGGAGAGCAACAAAGCAAACCCCCGTAGTTCCGGCAACAATACGGGGAATTTCATGAAAAATTGTACATTTTCCCTCGGAGGATTCAAACCCAAACGTCAGTATGACAAGCAAACGACTTCACCACTTCGACATTAGAACCAAAAACGTCAGTATGACAAAAAACGACTTCACCACTTCGACATTGAGAACCACAAACGCGATGACAACCGACTTCACCACTTCGACTTTGGGAAAAACCCCAAACGTCAGATGAAAGCAAACGATTTCACCATTTGAATTGGGAACCCCAAACGTCAGATGACAAGCAAACGACTTCACCCTTCGACATTGAGAACCCCAAATCAGTATGACAAAAACCTTCACCACTTCGACTTTGGGAAAACCCAAACGTCAGTATGACAAGCAAACGACTTCACCATTTGACATTGGAACCAAACGTCAGTATGACAAGCAAACGACTTCACCATTGACATTAGAACCCAAAGTCAGTATGAAACAAAGACTTCCCCATTTGACATTGGAACCCCAAACGTCATATGACAAAAAAACGACTTACCACTTCGACATTGAAAACCCCAAACTCAGTATGACAAACATTTCACCACTTCGCAGAGAACCAAACGTCAGTATGAAAAACAAACGACTTACCACTTCGACATTGAGAACCAAACGTCATATGACGAAAACGATTCACCATTTCGAATTAAAACCCCCAAACGTTCAGTTTGACAAGCAAACACTTCCCACTTCGACATTGAGAACCAAAACTCATTTGACAAGCAAACGATTTACCACTTCACATTGAGAACCAAAAACTTTAACAAAAACGCTTCACCATTCGACTTGAAAACCCCCACAAACGTCATTTGAAAAGAAAATTCCCCCTTCGACAGGAACCCCAAAAAAGCAAGAAATACAAAAATATTATACCCATATTAAGCGTACGGTAATGTTTGTGAAGACCTTGCACTAGACGTGTAAAATATGAAACCGTATTTACACTTTTTTTTACGTTTCCCGGTTCACATCTTGATAATATTTGCCAGTAAACATACCCCAAATGTATAAATATTGGGAAATTTTAAATATTATGGTTGCAACCAGCTCTTAACATTGGAAAATTGGCCCAAAGTTGATTTTTACCAACTTTCCGGGACATAGATAAAGGGGTTAGATAATTTTAAGGGCATATGAAACTTTTTAAAAAAAAACTGACCCGGGTTTTATTCGGGTCAGCAAAAACCAAGTTAACAATCCCAGAGATTCCTAATGAATAATTAAATCTGAATGAATATGATAATGAAAGTTTGGCGGAGTATTTTTACGGATAGACGGCCAGTTTCCCACCCATGGGGCACCCAAAGTTCAATTTATTTTTATTCTTTTTTTAACCCTTTTTGCCTTATTGATACGAAGAGATTTCAGAAAGGGGTGTTTTTATAAAAGTTCTTTTTCCCTTTTTATCTCAAGCCCATTTTGCGTTGACAGCTTTTTGCTTGTACCCACTGATATAATATTTTTTTTTCACCCGTCTTTTGGGTTAATCTTTTATATGGCGCCCCCAAATTTGTTTCTGATAAATTTCAGTATTGATGTTGTCCCCTTTTTTTTCCTGATATCTTTTCTAAATCTTCTTTTCATACCCCCAGTATACAGACGATTTGTTCTGTTGATTGTAGATAATTTCCCCAAAAAACCATTTGTTGTATATATTTTAATCAAAAAGTATTTTTAAACAAATGTTTTAAGTTTAATTTTATAGACTAAACGTGAAAAGAAAATTATCACATGGTGAAATCTTAACCCTTAATTGTTTTTTTTTGAAAACCTCCAGAGTTCTGAGTGTAAAAATTTTGATTTTTAAAAACATTGAATTTATCCAAAATCCTAAAGGTTATTTTAGAACATTTATTCAACGGTTTAAAGAATGACTGCAATAAATTGTTTGGGAGTAATGAGGGGGAAAACAGAAGAAATTAATTAATCGGGAGAAATAATTCTGAATAGTTAAAAAGGGGGATAAATTCCACTTACAAGATTTGAAAAACTGAATTCATGAAATGTGTTTAGAGATGGTAATTCAACAAGAAAATAAATTCAAGAAACTAATGTTTGTTTAATTAAAGCCACATCGGGGGCAGCACTTTTGGAGTTAAATCGGGCCATCTTCTTCTTTTCGCACTGTTGAGCACTTTAAATATACTGGGGCTCATCTTCTTCCTTCCGCACTGTTAACTTAATATAAAAGGGGCCCCATTTCTTCTTCTTCCAGACGTTGACACGTTAATTATGGGTTTTTTCTTTTTTCCTTCGCACACTGTTAGGCCTTTTTGACCACTATTCTTTGCAACTTAGGTCCGACACCACACAGGTGTCTTGTTTCTAAGATCTCAGCAATACAAAATAAGAAAGAAGAAGGGAAAAAAAGAAAGTGGAAGAAAGGAAAAAGAAAGAAAGGGAAAGGGAAAGGGGGAAGGAAGGAAACTGAATGGGAAAGGGAAAGGGAAGGAAGGAAGGAAGGAAGGAAGGAAGGAAGGGGAAGGAGGGAGGGGGGAGAAGGTTGGAAGGAAGGGAGGGAGGAAGGAATGCTGAATGGAGGAATGAAGGAAGGATGGAAGGGGGATGGAGGGGGAAAGGGAAAGGGGGGAAGGAATGACTGAATGGAGGAAGGGAAAGGAAAGGGAAAGGGGGGGAGGGGTGGGGGGAGAAAGGGGAAGGGGGAGGGGGGAAAGAATGAGGGGAAACAGAAGAAAAGGAAGGAAGAAAGGGGGGAAGGGATGGGTGGAAGGAAGGAAAGGAGGGGAAAGGGAAAAAGGGATCAAGAAAAGAAGGAAGATGGAAGGGGGAGAGGAAAGGGAAAAGATATATAATGAAGACCCACTCCCTTCGTGTTGAATTCAGTATTTATTTGCCCAGGGTTTCTTTAGTGGACAAGTTTAAAATGATGAAGCCAACAAAAGAGATGTTATTAGTCATTGTTTTCGTGACAAGACAAGATCAATTGATAACTGATACCAAGGCTCATAAAATTTCCCTTAACATCCCAAAATTTTAAAAATTTGAAAATATGTGAGATGTCACGAAAAGGGTCAGAAAATGTGGGAAAGAAGTCAAAAAAAATCATGAAACTGAAAACTCATTTATTTATTTTTATTTGTAGTGATGATGACCCGTAACGGTGGAGAGTTACAAATTAAGGGTTTTATATGAACAAATCTGGGGAAATTCAAACTGTCAAAAGGTTCATGTTTTTCCTTGAATAGAGTGTAATTGGTCTCAGATGACACATATATCTCCATAAATTTCTTTTGCATTCATAAAACTTTTTTATTTCTTGCATAAATCTGTGAAAAATATGAATCTATCTTTTAAATCTTCCTCGTTGCTTGTTGCGATCATTGTCTATCCTTTTGTTTTGAATATAAACATGGGCCTTCATTGCAATTTTCTCTTTTATGAAAAAAGACTCAAAAGCATTTATTGGCTTCGAAAAAAATGTAAAAGTCTTATCAATTCCTTTTGGGGCATAGGGCATTTAAATACATATGTATTTTTTTCTGTCTTATATATACTTTCTATAGCTTTGCACATTAATGCCTTTTTCAGTTTATTTCTCAAGAGTGTATTTTGGTCTTCCATGTTTCTGTTCCCCCTTTGGGGAAAACCAGTATAGTTATTTTCTTTTAATGTGTGGTTGTTTTTTATTAAAAATTTTATAGGTTTGAGTCTTTTTTAGTTTTTTTCTTCTTCAGCGCCCCTTCCATATCGACCCCTTTTTAAAACCTGTGTGATTTGTATGTATCTGAGGTTAAAGTGATTGTGGGGTTGTGCGTTATGCCCACAAAATAAACTAATTTTGGATACTTTTATTTCCTAGGTAACCTGGTCCCACATCAGTCGCCTCTTAGACATGCCTTGCAACGGTGAAATATTCTTTCTTCCCTTGTGGGAAACCCCCCACCACACAGATGCTTTTTAGTAATTTAAAGTCATTCTTAAAGGTTTAAGGGGTTTTTTTTGACCAATTTTTCCTTCCAAATCGATACTGGCCCGTAGAAGTTTGTGATGTTGCAAAACCGTGTATTGTCTAATTCTGTTTACACGAAATAAATGCCCAGGGTCAAAAAAGGAGCGAAAGGGTTAACACTTCAGTCAAATTTAAGATATTCTAAGAAAATGTAGATTTTTTGAATTTTTTTTAGTCAAATCAAATAACAATCGGGGAAATAAGTCCCTATATTTACAGACAAGAGATATCCAAATACCATCTTCATTATATTATTATACACCTAATATACCATCTTCATTTATAGTTAAATTATATCACTTAACATACCATCTTTGAAATTTACCCTCTATAATTAGTTTTATCACTCTAACATACCATCTTTGAATGTTACCATCTATGTTAGTTATATCACTCTAACACCTCTTTTATTCTTCCCCTTAGAGTTCACCCGCTATAAAATCAAGCAAATCAGGAAGGCCGGTAATGGGCATCTGGTGATTTGTGCGAGAAGGCATGCTTTTTTTATCATTTTTTTGTGTTTCGTCATTCAGTCGTGTCTTTTTCCCAAATTAGGAAAAAGTTTCTGATGTATGCCACCATGTCAGTTATATTCCCGTAAAGTATCTTCTCTCTCTCCGATCGTTCAGGGCCGCTTTTATCATTCTATTGTGACATATAAACAGCCATACATCAAGAACGGGTCTCAGCCCAGTACCTATTGGAGCTCATCTTATCCTTTGGTGGGGTGTTTGATTTCAAAACAGTATCTTTTCGGGATTTATCTATAGATGAATACTTGTAACAGGAAGCAGACTTATCTGGTTATAGAATCTGATCCTTTAGGGTCGTCAATCAGACATTTTAATTATCATGAACCTGATTCTATAGTTTTCTATGAACCAAAATGTACAATCAAGGAACTAGACTATCATTTTCAAGGAACCAGACTTACAGTTATCAAGGGAAACCCGACTTATCGTTACAAGGGACCAGAATCTACGTTTTCGGAACCAGAATCTATCAGTTATCAAGGGAAACCCGACTTTTTGTTTTCAAGGAATCAGATTCTATCAGTTATCAAGGTACCAGAATCTATCAGTTATCAAGGAACCAGAATCTATCGTTATAAGGAACCAGATTCTATCAGATCAAGGACCAGACTATATCGTTTTCAAGGAATCAGATTCTATCAGTTATCAAGAAACCAGCACTATCAGACATCGACCAGACTCTTTCAGTTTTATGGGGCCCGACTCTATCGTTTTCAAGGGACAACTATAAAGTTACCCCTAATACCGGTATGGTTTTAAAATATAAAGAAAAAATTAGTCTATTTATAAACGCTTTTCTGAACAAAGACCCCACCTGAGTAGGAATCTTCCCTAAGCAGCACTACACGTCTAGGGGTTTTTGGAGGGTTTTTGGGGCTGAAAGAAAGCCGGGTTTCTACAAAAAAAGGGACACATGGAAAAAAGGGGGAAAACTCATTTTCGAGGCCAACAATAAAGCTTGTCCAAAATTTAAACAAAAATGATTATGTTCAAACCCTAAAATTTTTAAAGCGGAAAAATTCGAAAAAAGTAAAGAAAAAAAAAAATGGTGGTAAAAAAAAAGGAAAAAAAAAAGATAAAAAAGTGTAGAAAAAAACGGGAAATTACAGAAAGTGGCAGGTGGAAAAAGGGGAGAAAAGGAAAACAGAAAGGGGGAAAGGGGAAAATTAAAAAGTAAAGTGTGATAAAGGTTAAAAGGAAGAAAATAAAAGTTAAAAAATAAGAAAAAATGGGTTTGTTTAAAAAAAAAAAGGGGAAATAAAAAAGGTTAAAAGGTAAAAAAAAAAAACAAAAAATTTAAAAAAAAAAGAAAAAATCAAAATTAAAAAATGAAAGAAAAGCAGAAAAATGAAATTTCAGAAAATTTAAAAAGGGTTTTAAAAAAAGGTGATGAAAATAAAATTTTTTATAAACAAAAAAAAAACTGATTTTTGAATGCCAATAAAAATGTAATAGGGAAAAAATCTTGAACAGAAATGGTTGCATTTAAAAAAAAAAGAAGCCAAAAATTTTATGCGCCCATTTTTTTTTTTTTTTTTATTAAAAAAAATTTATTTTTTTTAAAATTTTCCCATCAAATTTTTATTGATTTAATTCCTTTTTTTTGTTTTCTTTTTAAATACTGAAGGACTTGAAAACAAATGCACTAATAATAACACAGACAGACTGATCTTACCTATTTCACCAATTGTTTTTCAGCCTGCATTCACAACTAAACATATAACAAAGTACAACAGAATTAATATTTTATTTACTACAAATCAGGGATGATTAAGCTCTACTATTTTAGAAATATGGATAGCCACGTATCAACAAAAAAAAACAAAAAAAAGAGACCAGTTACTGACTTCTCTCTACTTGAAAACATCCCGAGATCTTGTCATAGAATGTTCTTTTATGCCTTAATATTTAATACCTTTTTTCCCATCCAGAAGCACTTGAGCTTTTTTAGCTCTTCCGCTCGGTGTCATGGCATGAACCCCCTTTGATTCGGGGCCCGAACACCGTAAATCTGGGAATCTTGGGTTTTTTATATCCGGGAAATTTAACCCCACACACAGAGGATAGTCACCCGAGTCAAGCGCTACGAACACGCTGGGGAGACGGGCATATTTAATACCCAAGAAGATTACTATCTCCTTTTTATTCACTGTGGCCCATATATTGTCGTTAGTTAATCTCTTCTTCTGCGTTCCTGCGTAAATTCAGGTGTTGAAGACGTCTGGTATGGCGTTTCTGGCTTATTTTTTCATTAAGGCCCGTTTTCCTTTGATTGTCCTCACCTGCAGTCGAATCAGAGGTACTTGAAGATTAGATCCCGGTGATCTTAAGAAATCTGCTGTTTGAACCACTTGCCCGAGTCCTCTCCCTCGGAACTCTTTAAAACCAGTGACAATTATGAAGTGCGACTTCATGGGTATCCTGCTCTTTCGCCTGTGATAAGATGTTCCCTACTCATCGTATGATAAACACGCTTGATGATCTTTTAATACCGTATATTTGGGGTTGGATCTACGCCAAGAAAATCTACTACTTTGCATCTTTCGGGGGAAGGTCGCCCCTTTTAAAACCATTCTCAAACCCCTTTTGGGAAATAGTCATTCCAACGATCCTTTTCTGCTGCTTTTTTTTTCTCTCTTGCGATCGTTCTAGGTGTTTTATCATTCTTATTGTGATGTATAAACTGCCAAAATGTAGTGCACCAACCTTCAGCACCTATTTGAGCACAGTTGTTTTCCTTCGGTTGGGTGTTGATTTACCGGGTATTGTGCGGTTAGCTCTTCAGCCTTACGTCCCCAGCCCCCACAAGGCAGGGGGTTTCTATTTTTTCAGGGGAACCCCAGACGCCTACCCCCCCCGGGCTTATGAAGTCATCTGCCCAGCAAACCGGTCGTTTTAAGAACACCTTTGGGTTTTCCGCCCGTTCAGGTCATTTGCGGTTTGCTCCGTTGCCTTTGATTATCGCCAATCAACTAAAAGGGAGCAGTAGTTCCCTGGAGCGGAAACGCACTGGCTGTGCCTCTGCGGGCTTTCCAGTTGTTATTTAATTTGGGGGGACGCACACCCTGACCGCCTTTCGCGGTTCGCCACCCCTTTCTGCTGCCACGCTTGTCGCTGTTTCCCTTCACTGGTTTTTCCCCTGCTGGGCTTTTCCCGCGTGCGTGCCAGCCCCCCCCTGATGCCTTTTTCACCATCGTCTTTTCCGGCTCACATTTTTTACCACAATGGGCCCCCTTTGCAACTTCCGTATGCGGCCCCGCTCTGCCCCGGGGCCCACCTCACCATTTCCCAAAACCCGGGGTGTCTGATTTTAATGGGCAAAAACCCAGTTTTCCCCGTTGCCCACGTGCAACTAACTCTCACCAGCACATCTCGGGTCAAGAGTCCCCCAAGAAGAGAGCATGGGTCCTTTTGCCCCCGCGGGCAACGTTTATGGCTTTGGGTCTCCCCCATGTTTGGGTGGGGGCCAGTGCTTTATATGTGACCCACCGGTTCAACTCATTTAAAAACTATCGGGTCTAGGTTTCGTGTTTTCCTTTTACCGATCATATTTTGCCGATTTGTGCATTATGATCTTGCCTAATACTATGTCTAACTATGCCCCTTTTTTGATTGGAAGTTTTCCGGATTAGAAATTCTCAGCCATCAGGACACATGCGCTTGCCAGATCGATACATTTTTGGTGTTTATTTGATCTGAGCCATTGTGTACAATATCCAGACAAGAGACGCAAGAAACACAGATATGTTCAATCAATTTTTACTTTTTTCTTTTTTTTTTACTGGCTGAAAAAAAATTGGGTTAAAAGGGTTTTAAGGGGGGAAAAATTTTGAGAAAACTTTGGGGGAATTAAAAAAGTAAAATTTTTAAAAAAACTTTTTTATTGGGGGTTGAATTAAAAAAAAAAAAAAATTTTTTTTTTTCGGTTTTTTTAAAGCATTCCCCTAAAAAAAGCCCTTTTTTCCAAAAATTCTAAAAAGCCCCCCCAAACCCTTCGGGACCCGGTTTTTAAATTTATTTTGTTTGGGGGAAAAGTTTGCTTATTTCTTTTTATCCGAATAGTTGTAGCTTTGAGAATTTAATTAACACTCACTGTCTTGTGTAGTGGAAAAGATGTTTTTTAAATAAAATTAATAAAACACTATTAAAAGTTAATGCCAAACAAAAATTTTGAAACTGTTATAATTTCTTTTGGGTCATCACCATCATCATAAATTTGTCCCGAGCAGAACTTTTCCACCCCCCCAGTCCTCCAATTGCCCCTTTTTATAGCCAGATGTCCGCTCTGCGCCTCAGTTCAAACCATCAGTTAAATCCGAATCCATCTTCTCCGTTCTTTTTCTTCTTTCCTTTTTCCTATGCCCTTCCATGATGGTTTTCCAGCCCTTTATGTCTTTTATATTCCAAAAAATCACAATTTTTCTTTATTTTTTAGCATCAAAGGTTTTTTTTGATTGTTAGTTCTTTTTGGGTGATTTACATTTGCACCACTCTAGAATAAAAATCCCCAATTCACGAATTTATAAATTTGGAAAGAGTAAAACTGGTAGATTTTGTGTTTATAGTTGATACCATTATTTCAAAAAGTTTTTTATTTTCAAAATAAAAAAAATTTTTCAGACATTAAAATAACATTTTGGAGTTAAAAAAAATCCCAATCAAGGTTATTTTAAAGAAAAAAAATTTAAGGGACCATTTGAAAAGTTGCATATACTGAGAAAATATTCCGCCGGCCCAAGTATACCGCCTTTGGCTCAGATCACAATTATAAGGGAACAATTTGGGTTATATGGTGCGTTCAAGAAGAAAAGAGAAGAAAAAATTAAACATATATATGATTATTTTCCTTTTTATTATCCTATACATCTCATGAACGCAGTGTTTCATTGTTATTTTGAGTCCAGTCCCGAGCCTAATATGGAAAGACTGAAATAAAGACAATCGTTGACGATAAGACCTTTAAAAAATCTAAACAGGGGCAATTTAACTACTGTTCTTATATAAAAAAAATTGAGAAACATCTGTTCAACTGATGAGATCTCTACTCTTTTTAAACTATTCCACATCCAAAAAAAACAAGGAGATTATTTTATATTTTCTAGATAGATTATAGGGTTGTGAAAATAGTGACACTATTAATTAAAGATAACAGTTTGTCCTTTTCTGTCACGCTACTGTGGGGTATGACAAAGTTGATTCAAAATTTTTATCAAAGATACCCCGCAAGATTAAAGAGTCATCATTGGGTTAAAACGGTGACAAATGATATGTTCCCTTCTTCAAACCGAACGCCCGGAAACCCGTCTTTGTGATTTGTATTGATCTGAGCCCAAGGCGATTGTTTACGTTTGGGCCCGTTGGGGCCCACAAGAGGGCCAGCACATCCGATTTCTGCGACGTTTTTTTTTTACTAGGAGCTTTTAGGGCCCCCACCCAGTCGCCCTTTTCGACATGCCTTGTAGTGCAGTGTTACATTTTTGCTCCTTCGAGTCCGGGGAATACCTGGGGGAATATGTTTATATTTTTTTTTATATTTTCCGGGCCCGTTGTTGGGGGGGGAAAAGGCGGGGGGGAAAAGGGGAAAAAAAAAAAAATAAATAAATAAAACATCATCATGAATCCCGTCCGCCAAAAACCAAAAAACAGAATAAAAATGTCCAAAAATTTTTTCGTGCCTTTTTCAAATCCAGTTTTTTGCATGACTTTGGCTCAGCTTAAAAGTTTGTCTCATATTTTCCCCGCTCTCCCCCTTTTTCACTGTCCCTACTGTGTCCACTGCAGGGATGTTTGGTTTTTTTTTCTCAACCTGGGAGATAAACAACAATATTTTTAAAAAACCATGTTAGAACAACCATGTTAGAACAACTGATATCTAAATTTTAACACTAAGACAAATCCGAATACAAAAAATGGTTAGGGGCACGCAGGGGGTTAGTGGTAATGAACGAGCGATAATTGGCCGGCTACAAAAGAAGGCTAGGATCGTGCATTCTTCACGCACTGAGAAATCTTTCCGAACGGGAGTTTCAGGATTGGGAAACCCACTGCACAGTTCAAAAGATGGGGGCCCGGGGAGCCGAAAAGAACGACAGACTAAAAATGCAAAGAGATTGTTAATTTAACATCGAACTGGCGTGGGGCCGGACCGCGGATTTTTCTGAGGCGGAGATTGATCACCTGGCAGTCCCCGGGTGATGAATCCCCTATAACTGATAACATGGTTAGGTATTTCTCCTGTATAGATCCGATACTTGGAAACATAAAAAAATAGAAAATGTTAAGGGCCCGAGGAAGATTTCAGAAGAATTCTGGGGATACCTATGGAAAAGATTAGAAACGTTTAAAAACTAAAGATCTGGGGGCATAATAGACACAAAAAAAAAGAAAATAAACATGACGAAAGAGAACAAGAGAGATTAATAAACAGATACCGCAAAAGTGAGAAAGATGGGAAAACTACAGGGAAGAGACAATAGAGAAAAAACCAGAAATAAAAAAAAACTTTATTATTCCTCCCCCTCGTGGAGCATAGGGCCTCAAAATTGTTCGCTCCCTTTTGGCCCCTAGCGTTTTCTTTATGGTCTCCCCGGGTAGTCGAAAACTTCGTTCCCCAAGAAAACTTGTCTCCAGGTCTTTTAGGGGTTTTCTTTTCGTTTTCCCTTGGAGTTCCCAAACAAGTGCTTGTCTAGTGATACTCGAATGTGTCTTCCGTATGGTATGTCCGACCCATCGCCATTTTCTCTTCTTGACCTTGGTCATCATGGATTCATGTCCGACTTTTTCCACATGTCTGTTTTACCCCTTATCATACCATCTCAGTTGAGAATCCGCCGAAGACATTCGGGTAAAACCTGAATCTTATTTGTATTTAATTTGGGATCGTCGTTTGAGCCATACAGCAACACAGATTTCACATTTGAGCTGAATAACAAATAAGAGATAGGAAGACAAACTAAACGCGAAAAAGCAAAAGTGGGGGGAGAGAGAGAGAGAGATGGGAAGCGAAGCAGAGAAAAGGTGCCGACGAAAGTCATGGGAAAGAAATACAGACCCCAAAAGTGAAAAAGAGAAGGAAAAAAATAAACACGACGACGAAGGTGAAAATAGTGAGAAAAAAAAACTAAACCCAAAAAGAAAGTCTGAAAGAAAGAAAATTAGAGACAGATAAAGAAAAAAGAAAAGAGAGAAAAAAGAAAAAAAAAAATGAAAAAAAGAAAGAAAGAGAATAGAAGAAAAAAAGAAGAAAAAAATGAGAGGGGGAAAAAAAAAAGAAAGAAAATGAGAGCGAAAAGAGAAAAAGACAAAAAATAAAAGGAAAAGAAGAAAGAAAAGGAGGAAGAAAAAGAGAGAGAAAAGAAAATGAGAGAAAAAAAAGAAAATGAGAAAAAAAAAGAAAAAAAAAGAAAATGAGAGAGAAAAGAGAGATGGAAAAAAGAAAGAGAAAAAAAAGAAAGAAAGAAAATGGGGAGAAAAAAAGAGAAAAGAAAGAAAATGGGAAAAAAAAAAAAGAAAATGAAAAAAAGAGAAAAAGAAAAAACAGATAAAAATGTAAGAACGGGGTAAAACCAAACAAGACAAAAAAAAGAAGTGAGAAAAAAAGAAAAACAAACAGGGTGAAAGTCTGAGGAAGAAGAAAAAAAAAAAACAAACAGGGTGAAAGTCTGAAAAGAAAGAAAGAAAAACAAACAGGGTGAAAGTCTGAGAAAGATAGAAAAAAAGAAAAACAAACGGATGAAAGTCTGAGGAAGAAGAAAAAAAAAAACAAACGGGAAAGTCAGAAAGAGAAAAAAAAGAAAAACAAAAGGGAAAGGAGAAAGAAAGAAAAACAAACAGGGTGAAAGTCTGGGGAAAGAAAAGAAAAAAAAAAACAAACAGGAAAGTCTGAGGAAAAAGAAAGAAAGAAAAACAAACGGGGTGAAAGTCTGGGGAAGGAAAACCAGACACGACAAAATAAAATAGTTTGAGGGGGAAGAAATTAAAACGTAGAAAGTTGAAAAGAGAACACCAGAGGGGGATAGACAGAAAGGACAAGCAGAAAAGAAGAAAAAAACAATGAAACACGGAAAACAACAGACAAAAAGAAAGCAAATAAGAAAAAACGGGAAATGAAAAATAATTCAAACCGAAAAAGGAGGCTGAAAAGAGACAGAAAAGTATAAAAAAAATTAGAAAATAGAAAGAGAGACGAGAAAAAGGAAAGTAAACAAAAAAACAAATACTAATAAACAATTGATTAACAGCAAAATCTATATTAAAGAATAATCCATTCTTTGTTTTTTTTTTTTTTTTCCCACAAAACGAATTTTCTGTCTTTTGGAAATTCAAAATTCAAATTTCATAATTTTTCTAAACACATTTGAAAGTCTGTCTTGAAACCATATTTAGCTGTTTTATTTCAAACACTTCAACATACTTCTAGAAGACACTCAACACATTATAAATTAGTCTGCTAGTTCTAGGGTTATTATGCTATACACAGATCAGCCCACCACACACACACACACCACACACATTATATATATATATATTATATAAAAATAGAGGGTATCTCCCATGTGTATATATGTACTAAGCATCTCGTTTAAAATCCTTAAATGATAATTAATAGTATGTTATGGGATATTTTATTAAGCAAATATAAATTACTTTGTAAGTTTTCAGTAAATGTAAAACGATATTTGTATAGTTTTCATCAAAAAAAAAAATGGTTCAGACACATAAGCAGATTACCAACAGAGTACACCAAGAGCAATGACGATGAAGTGTATACAAAAACAACAGACACCACAAAGTAATGTTACTTGATACAGTATATACAAAGCAAAAGGCTTCAAAAAGGAACTTCTAGAGACAACGAGGTCGCGAAAAACACTGTAAATGAAACGCACACACGAGCTCAAGTCCTAGAAAACTCTTATTTTCAGAGCCCCAAATCGAGTAAACCTTTGATTTGTGTCATCTCTGACCCTAAGAATGTGTGTTGTGCCAGTTATGCGACACGTAGGCCAGCATATCGATTTATGTGACGCTTTTATTACTGAAGGTAAGCTTCCTCAGTCGTATCTTGCGACATGCCTTGTGAGTCACAGTGTTACTATTCTTTGCTCCTCTGTGGCCCCGCAACACACGGATGGGGAAATAACAATATTGGTCTTGTAAGAACTGCTTACCAACAGTTCTCAATCTACATCGGTTATCCACTCTATGTTCAAGGATGTAATGGAAGGAAAATAAGAAAATATCAATGGGTAGGTCAGGCTAAGTATCAGGTAGGTCAGACTAAGGAAAGGATGTCCAACAAAGATAGACAAGTAAGGAGGATCTAGGTGAAGTCTAAAGACAGAAGAAACCGAAAATGTCTGATATGTTAAAAAGAAAGACCACGGGGAATATCGGAAAAAGAACTTTTAAACCGGAAACAGTCAATAGAAATGATAAACACAGTAAAGTATATAATATAAATATATATATATATATATATATATATATTAAAGAGAAACAAACGGGAAGCCTTTCCAACCGATGTCCAAACAACAGGAAAGTCTGAGATTTCTTAAAAAACAGTTTTCTGAGTATTAAAGATAAAACTTGGAATTTGCTTTTAAAGAAATAATAAACATATATATATATATATATATATATATATATATATATATATATATATAAATATATAAAAACTACTGACTTATTCTGAGCGTTTTAGTGAAACATTAGGCCTCAACAATTGTTCTCCACTTTCCCGGTCTCTAGTTGTTTTCTTATAGCCTACCTGAACAGTCCAGCACCCTCAGTTCCTCAAGAAATCGTATGTATAGTCCCCCGTTTTCCTTAGTTCACTAAGATGCTTCAGTGACACTGGGGTTTCCCGAGAGAAGATAAAGTCAATTCCATGCGCTGTTCATTGGAGAGCAGTTAGTCATCTTTAGTTTTAATGATAGTCTTTAATGATGCACAGTCTTTTTTTCTTCCAAAATCTCTTTTTTCCTTCGTATTTGGTCAGAACATTTGCAATATTCTTCTTAAACATTTATTCTAAATGTCTCTACTTTTATATGATTGTGTGACTCATTTTCAAGAAAACACTTAAATAACTCCAGGAACTACATAATTGTAAGTTTTGCTTTAAGAGTTTATCCTTGACTTTCCAGATTTTGTTGATAAGGCAAAGTATCATACCACTCACTAATTAATAATTGCATTAAACAGGATATTATAGCAGTCTAAGACCTAAAAATTTGACGTGGTTCTTAATGACTTTTGTATATCAAGGATCCCAGTTATGGTGAAGACGAGACATAGGGTACGCGTAATACCACCAATATATATCTTTGCAACTGCTTTTTGCAGGTCGGCTAACGAAGTTGCGTGACGGAAACGAACCCGGTATTATGTGCCAAAGAAATCCAAGGATAAGCATCAGCAAAAGAGCTAAAGAGAAGCCCACCTGCTAAGGCTGCATGGATCAGGTTTCAAGATGAATGAGATTTATAGAGGAATTCTGTACATCAGTCTAAGGGTGATTCGAGAGAGGGATATATATCTTTGCATAATTGCATGCACAATTTAAGTTGACTGTGATCATTAAAAAACCATTAATTTCAACTATTACATGAGAACATTCTTCATTTGTTTATTTTTATTGAATTGACATTTATACTTATCTTGATTGTTTATCAACAGTGGTCTTTGTTTGAAAAGTTCGTTGTGTCTGTCGTTTGGGTTAACTAACTAATGCTCCTAACAAGTCGTCTTGTCAGATGCTCCGTTTGCCTGGACGTACATGTGTTCAAAACCAATCTGCGTGTCATGTATCAAATAAGAAATGTTTTAACGGATAAAGGTTTATAAAGCTCAAAGACAATAAAAAATTTAACTTTCTGATCCCTACTAAGAAGTCAGCATGTTGAAAATTTAAACTAATAATTATACTAGACAAAATGGAATTAGATAGTGTACGTATGTCTGTAAATGTCTGTAACTCCATCAATCCATCGTTTTCTTGATCTTCTCTCTCTTGATGATTCCTTTTAGTTTCACTATTGCAGCCGTTATGATCTTCTCATCATGTAGTAAACCAAATGAGTTCTGTTTCTCAAGACAAAAAAGTATTGTTCAAACTGTTTTCTAATTTCTCACTTATGCACTCTCCCATTTTATTTAGTTTCCTCAACATGTCACCTTCACTAATTTTCCATTCTTGTTCTTTTGTCAGTTCCATGTTTGACACTGGTAGCACAGTGTTGCTATAAGTGCATTTATAATCTGTCTTTTAGTCTCTACTGGAATTCCTGGATTTTTAAGATTTGCTGAATTATATTTTTTTGCGTGCTGGTTCTAGTTTAATCTCTCTGTCCAGTCTATATCAGATGTGAAGATACTTTCTATTTGAAAATGCTTCTTCCCAGGTAGTTTAGATCTGTATCATAACATTAGAACAGTAGAAATCTTCCTTTGTAAGAAATCGAAGAATACGCAGTTATTCACTGAATCAATTTTTTGGGTCTTATTATAACTGTAAAAACAGTTCAACCACTGGATCATCTATGCTAAGTTAATGGGTCGATTATGCCTCCTCACTGGGCGCAGCCTTCTGGGGGGGTTTGGTTGACAGTTTGGGGCGTTCATGCAATTAGGTCGGTGGCTCCTTAAAAAAAATTAATAATATATATTTTAACATTATTTCCTTTTGTAAGAATATTTAAAATGTGAATTCTACTTCATTCATCTTATGCCCATCTTACACGATCAATTTTTCATCAATTTTCTAATTAATGCATATAATCATTTAAATTGACATTAATATTATATTACTGTACCTATACTAAAAAATTTATATATTATATATAGTTATTAATTATATAATTATTTATATTTATTTTAAGAAAATTTTTATTTTTTATTATTTCGAAACTACTACAAAATACATATTTACACAAATACAGAAACAGTAACGATAACAGCAACGTTTCGACCAATAAGGCCTTTACAAGAACAAACAGGAACAAATGAACAAATGGACGACCAATACAAACTATTAAGGAAAATCTGGAATAAAACGAATACAAAAAGTAACACAAAAAACTAGAAATAGAACGGAAAAGAAACAATGAAACATCTATAAATATATAACTTGAATCCCTTTTTAACTTCCAGATTACAACGGGGAAGAAAGTACAGAAGCTAAATGTATACGTTGAGCCCTGGATAAGTACCATACAAAGAAATCAACCGATTCTCCAGAGCAAATCGCACACTTCAGACAAATCGGATGGCTGTCCTGACATCGCAAGCTCCTGAATGGCCAGTATCAGTAAATGGTATTCTGGAGGTCTCAACATTGGCGTATTGACGCATTTTAAGTATCTACAACAATACTCAACTGCTCGTTCAATATTGTTTGACCGCTTGCAGATAATGCATAGATAATAGGAACTCGTACGTGAAACGTCTTCAACAACGAACGTGTTTTGAAAAGACACTTTGGCAAGACTAGCAACTGTGGACGCCGTGCCTCTATGGTTGACAAAGATCCTGATATGGGCTAGAGATTGCAACAAGCAATCCTTCTTCTTATCTGTACGCCACCAAAGGATAGTGTTGAAGATTGAACGGCTCAGGTGACTGAAGGAAGGAATGACGGAATAAGACTTTCTTCACAGGAAATAGGGTAGAAAAATTTCACCGTGCAGATGGAAGTTCTATCCGGTTATATATATATTATAATTTTCTATGTCAAGAGAAAGAGTTCTGTAATAGTAGGGAAGGGTGAAGTAAAGGATAATAGTGTTTAAAATTTTATGTCAATTGGAGGTGACTGAAAATTGAGAACCATGAATAAACTATACATAGAACCTTTACATCCTTTAATTTATTTCCCACTTAAACATAATGAGAATTTCACAAAATTAAAAGTTTAACAACAGTTTGTTTCAGTTTTTAAAGCTAATAATTGTTTTAACAGTTGAATTGAATTGCGTTTTCATCTGTTTTATTATTTTTTAATTTAAATATTTGTTATATGTATAATTAAAATGTATTTATTGTTGGTGGCGTCTGTGTTAGGGTTAGGACTCGGTAAAACCAACTTCTAGTTCGAATCACGCTACGGAGTTTGGTGCAAATTGTTCCGCGATTAAAAAGGACGATGACACACCCGATTCAGAAAGAATGGCAAATCTGAACGTAATAATGCCTAAAAATCTTAACGGAAAAGCTGTTGATTATCAAAGTCCTTGGATATAATTAATTTATTTTAGTATTATTGTAGAACAAGCGTCCTCCACATTCACTAGTCATACAAGTATTATTTTTTAAAGGGGTCTAATTTCACTTATAGATATATTGTACAGTACAAAAAAATGTGAAGTACATGAATTTTCGAAGGATCTTTATGCCAACAACGTCTTCTTTTCTTCTTCTTTGCTTATATCGATTTAACTTCTTTCCTATGATGTGATTTTTAGATGGGTAAAAGATTATTGTGTTATGCGCTAACAATAACCAGCCTCGATTTCTCCTGTGTTTTTTTATTAGAAGCTTCTTGGCTAGTTAATGCCTTTATGCATTGTAGGTCAGTAGTAAATCTTCTTCCAGATGAGTCGGCACCACAAGCGATTGACAACAAGTCAAAAAATCTTCAAATTAGTAATCTGTGAGACAATATAGAACCAGTGAGCGTTAAGTTAAAACCGCCAAATGCCAGGGCTGAAGTCTAGGCTTGGCATGGGTTGGCTGTACGTGTGTAGTGTGTAGTGTGTCAGGTTTGTGTGTTTGCAATTAAGTGGTGTATCTTTGGGTATGTGTGTATGTATGTATGTATATTATGTGTGTTTGGTGTCTGGGGTCAGTATTTGGTTTCTATGTCTTTATACTTTAAATATTCTTTTCAATTTGAAAGTTTAGCATTTCTGTGTAGCCATGCGTCACTATAAAGTGTTATTTCTATATGCATTTGACTAGCACCTGTTAATATATAATTTTTTTAAAGAAATAACGTATGTAGTCTAAAATATAACTGTTATATCCTCGTCTAGACATATAGAATTGGTTATGGTTATTGGTTACTAAACTGACGTCATTGCACCGGGAAACCTTAGTAGCCCACAGATTGAGATACATCCGGCGTTTTCCTGTGGCTCCTGATTAAACATACCTAAATTGCCTCTCAGGCATCCAGTTATAACAACAGTTGCAATAACAAAACTGTTGATTAACAGATATTTAGTGTCCTCATCAAGAGTTAAAGGAAAAATTTCCCTTTATCCATCTTACTCCCAACAATGTGTGTTTATGTCGTCCTTCATACGTAAACACCCGCATGCCCAGACAGTTCTTCGTAAGCCGCTGGGTTAGAAATTCTATGACGACATCCTCATACCGAAACCTGCCTTCTGGATCTTGTGAAGCATCACTGAGAGTCAGAAAACAACTGCCCATAATGAAGTCCAGAAATCAATGGGCAAGTGGTGCCCCCAATCCTTAAAATGCAAGTATTTTTTATTTCTTGAACACCCTACAGCGTTCAAGAAACCACGGTTTCATACTTGAACCGACCCATCAGTATATACAACAACATCATCATCCTTTATCTTCTATCAGCTGCTTAACTGCGAGATCAGCCTCATGTTGCCCCAATCTCTACATTCTCTTCCGGTAAAACGTTGAGATAGTTCATCTTGCTTCCATCTGTTGGACCATTTTCCCTTTGGAACACACCTGGCATTGCGTATCTCAGCAAGCCGATTACGTCTGCCTTATGCCCGTACCCTTAACATCATTAGTTTCTGCTGTGATTTTGTATCGAAGTAACCGCATAATATCGGTTTGGGCGATTGCAGCGGGAGCGTCAGTGACAGAAGGCCAAGCATATATCTCATCTTCACAATGGGGTATTACAAATTCAGCCCAGAACTATCCCGCATACCTTCATTCTGAACCGTTCAAGTCGTTCACATTGTTATTGATATCGTAAAATTCCGAGTCCGTAATCTACCACTGACTTGCAGTCGATCGAAAAGGGATAGTCTCTGTCAGGTGTGTGCCCAGTTTGAGAGCCGCAAGACCACGCTTGCACGTTGTATCGTTGTAATATGTGTTTGAAAGATAGACTACGATCAGAAGTTAGTAGTAGCGAAGCCTGTTCTGCGCTCGATGGTATGTTCATCAATTAAGGGTGGTCGCTGACGATGTGATTATTCAACGAGCACCAAACATACAGTTTGCGGTTGACTTGAGCGAGACTCCTACAAACCGGGAATGGTATGCATTATAGACATATAGAATACAACATATAACACAGATTTGTATATGCAGGAATGCGTGCTAATAGAACTGTTCCTAGGTTAAAGTTTTAAATTAAATAAAAACCTTTTATATCGGGTGCCTCTACTGTAATAACCATATCTTACTAGTCTCAGGCGTAAAGTATCTGTTTCTGAGATGATTTCTTCTCTAAATCCGTGGTCATACTTAAAATCATAGTAATTAAATTACTGTAAGGGTGACTGAATAATTTGTCTTTATGTTTATGTTTTCATATCAAACGTTAATCACACTTTGAATATGTAGGGTTTGCACACAGAACGTGGCGGTTGTACTGGTTCATTGACACCTACAGCGGGAAAAGTCACACTATTTGTTAACTGAATCATTTGAAAGCATCTCAAATATAATAGTAAAATTCAGGGTTAGATGTATTTAATGCATTTACCATAAATATGATTATAATCAAATTATGAGTTGATGACAAATAAAACATTTGCAAAGTAATTTATACTCATTTTATAATTATTCTATATAATCCTCATTCAACAGGATCAAAAAGAAGAACGCCCTCATTTACATATTTAAAAGAGTATCTCTATTCCGGGCCCTTTAAAGGGGACCAAGAATAGTAACAACCCTACATGTTTAAGAAGCAATGAGGTAGGGGCTGAGAGCAAATAAGTAAAATGCGTCGCGAAATCGGATGTGCTGGCCTAAAAGGCGCATAACAAACAACGTACAATCCTAGGCTAATCACGACAAATCGATGGTTAACAAGTGGTCTTCAACGTAATCGTTTTCCCCAAATTTTAATCACTCTTTGTGATATGTTTGATCTTCTTCAAACTTACGTTGCATTTTGCAGACCCCTAAACACTAGACTTGTAACGTTTAGACATGTGCATCCGATTTCAAATTCCTACTTGTTTGAGCCCTGAACACGTAGCAGTGGTTCTTTGCTGCACCCCAAGTTTAGGGCCATCCACTTTCGGCAAACAATGGAGGTAGCATTGAAGCTGAAAAGAAAGAAAACACAGACTATATGTTTATTTGATGCAAATATGTCTGCTCTATATGGGCCAAACCAGCAGCCAAATAACAATAGATCTAAGGTTCGAAGTATCGAAAGATGACACACTATTCTAACGCGTTAAAGAAATGAAAGTAAACAAATATTAAGGACCTATGGAAAAAAACTTTACAACAGCGAAACAACCTTACTTCTTACGCTACCATTTGCCTCCTCTAAAAAGTTTTTCGACCCAAACATTTTCTCTCCCAAAGAGTTTATTTCTTATCATTTATGTTTGTTCAGGAGAAGTATGAAATCAGAGATATGTCTAGTCAACCACTTATCACTGTTTAGAGAAGAGAAATAGAATATGTTGATACCTTGAGGAGTAATGATGAAAAATGATCTGAGATCAGCTATGAGGAAGTCAAAACTAACCATCGTTCGCACTATCGAAGCAAATGGGCAAAAGACCACCGCAGTACACAGACAGTGACGGATACTATGGTCTCTCTCGCAGTGAACAAGTTGTCATATTTCGCCTCCGTACCGGCCACAACAAGCTCAGAGCCCACATGCTCCATAAATTTAAAATTGGCACAACTAGCCTGTGCCCATGCAATATGGCAGACATGACGGCAGAACACGTCTTGCAAGACTGTCAACGTTTAGCAGGTATACGAAAAGAGTACTGGCCACAACACACAGAGCTTGAAAGCTGACGGAGAACGGAGTCCCTAAAACAACAGTAAAATTCATGATAGAAGTTGGTCCATCAGGCTAGGCCGGGAACGCAAAGGAAGGATCAACGAATATCAAAGCAGGCATCGAAGTGGGATGCAAAGGGTTCAAGAAAGAGAGGTCGACCTAAGAAGACCCTGAAAGGAACTTTGCTGAGAGAGGCAGGAAATATTGGTCTCAGTTCCATGGAGGAGATTGAGCGAGTTACACAGGATAGAGCGGTATGGAGAAATTACTTGCAGGCCCTATAACGTATAACGGTATGAGAGAAATTATTATTATTTATGTTTGTTCCTCTACTTCTGTATAATTTTTAAAAGTGTCATTCTTGGTTGAAAAGGTGGGTCTTGTCTTAAAGAGGTTTTACTGAACTAATTATATTCATCCATATTCTCTTCGTGTCCTGATTGACACCTAAGTCGTAAACATGAGATTTTCATTTCCGCCTTTCTAATAAATGTTTTCAACGTCAGGTCACAGTCTTTCAATTCTTTCTGCAGTTAGTCTCCATGTTCCCATCCGTGTCCGTCTCATAGCTTTTCTAGACAATGCTTCTATTATCATGAAACAGCCATGCTCAGCCCATCTCACCTCCCTAATGAACAAACAAGTAGTTGTCATGGGTGTTCCACTTCACCCATCAATGACCCACCCATGTGAACAGGCTAGAAAAATACCACATTTCACACCATGATGCGATGAAACATTGTAAATACAAAAACATCATCATCCACTTGACTTCTTGATGACTGGATGTATTCTAGCTTTACTATTTCTCTCGTCAAGCTCGCTTGTTTTTTAGAATTATTTTTATTATCATTTCCTACAGATTTAATTTGTTATAAAGTTCATATATTATTATTATGTTATTGACTTGCTTGGTTGTTTGCGTTCGTTATTGTCAACCAGGTTACGACCATGTGTTGCCTGTGCTAGCAAGAGGAGCAAAGAATAGTAACACTGCTACCTACAAGGCATGTCGTAAAATTTGACGAAGGTAGTTGGCTGAAATCGGATGCACATGTCCTAAACGTGTAGAAGTCTATGGTTTAGGGGCCTACCAAACCAATGTGTAACGTAATATGTTCTTGGCAAAGTCAAACATATCACAAAGAGTGATTAAAATTGGTCGTAAAGAACGAACTCAAAGAAGAAGACGAAGAGAAAGTGGCCTAGGAAGCCTCCTTAGTAAATAAAAAGCTTCTCAGAAATCGGATGTGCTGGTCTACTTGTAGGCGCGTAACTGGCTCAACGTATAATCGCTCTTAGGCTCAGATCATAAACAATCACAAAGAGTGATTTAACAAGTGGTCGATATGAAGCGTTCCAGGAATGAAGAAGGAGAATCAACCAAGTTAACCTTTCTTTACAATATGTTTGCTATAACCCTAGAAGGAGAATCAACCAGTTAACCTTTCTTTACAATATGTTTGCTATGCCCTAGAAGGAGAATCACAAGCTAACCTTTCTTTACAATATGTTTGCTATGCACCCTAGAAGGAGAATCAACCAAGTTAACCTTTCTTTACAATATGTTTGCTATGCGCCCTAGAAGGAGAATCAACCAAGTTAACCCTTCTTTACAATATGTTTGCTATACACCATAGAAGGAGAATCAACCAAGTTAACCCTTCTTTACAATATGTTTGCTATGCGCCCTAGAAGGAGAATCAACCAAGTTAACCTTTCTTTACAATATGTTTGCTGTGTGCCCTAGAAGGAGAATCAACCAAGTTAACCTTTCTTTACAATATGTTTGCTATGCACCCTAGAAGGAGAATCAACCAAGTTAACCTTTCTTTACAATATGTTTTCTATGGCCTAGAAGGAGAATCAACCAAGTTAACCTTTCTTTACAATATGTTTCTATGCGCCTAAAGGAGAATCAACCAAGTTAACCTTTCTTTACAATATGTTTGCTATGCGCACTAGAAGGAGAATCAACCAAGTTAACCTTTCTTTGTAATATGTTTGCTATGCGCACTAGAAGGAGAATCAACCAAGTTAACCTTTTTTTTTTACAATATGTTTGCTATGCACCCTAGAAGGAGAATCAACCAAGTTAACCTTTCTTTGTAATATGTTTGCTATTGCCTAGAAGGAGAATCAACCAAGTTAACCTTTCTTTACAATATGTTTGCTATGTAGCCCTAGAAGGAGAAATAAACAAGCTTAGAGCTTTCTTTAGCAATATGTTGCCATGTGCCCTGAAGGAGAATCAACCAGTTAACCTTTCTTACAATATGTTTGCTATGTGCCCTAGAAGAGAATCAACCAAGTTAACTTTCTTATGAAATATTAGTAATGTAGAAGGAGAATCAAAAGTTAACCTTTCTTTACAATATGTTTGCATAAGGCTAGAAGGAGAATAAAAGTAACTTTCTTTCAATATGTTTGCTATGTGCCCTAGAAGGAGAATCAACCAAGAACTTTCTTTGCAATATGTTTGCTATGCAATGAGAAGGAGAATCAAAAGTTAACCTTTCTTTACAATATATGATGTGCCCTAGAAGGAGAATCAACCAAGTTAACCCTTCTTTACAATATGTTTGCTATGCGCCCTAGAAGGAGAATCAACTAAGTTAACCTTTCTTTGAAAAATGTTGCAGGCACTAGAAAACGAATACGACAGCAACTCGCAGTTCAAAGAGCATGAGAATAGAAGTACATATGAATTTTGTCAAAGATTATGAAGGTATCAACAGGACCGCAAATGTGGTGCAGGACCTGCATCAGGAAGCAAAGAATAGTACCACTGCACACATTATACATATGTCGTAAACGACTTATGTACACAGGATGCTACCCTAGTAAATAAAAAGCAGAGCAGAAATCAATGTGATGGCCTTCTAAATGTACACTGTAGCACCAACGTACAATGGCTCTTAGCTCAGATCCATACAAATCCACAGAGTAGCTAATGGTGGTTGATATGAGCGCCTTCTAAGGAAGAAAAGAAGAAAAGAGAAGCTTCAACATGCACACATTTATACAGAATGGTAGCTATAGATTTTACACACAAAATATCCCACTTAAAATACAATATTTTGGAGTTATACTCTAGCATGGTATCAGATTGGATTGGGTGATCTCTGTGGCAAAGTTGTTACGCCTTTGCCTTGCGTACCAAAGCTCGTGGGTCTCTATCCGGACGCACTTTCTTTACAGGTGCCTTTTTTCCAGAGACCACTGGTTTTACGGAGCTACGAAGTTCTTAACAGTGCAATACTCTTAACAGGTAGCGTACCATTTCAACAGGTAGCGTACCATTTCTGTGTGAGGACCGAGCCATATGGGATAAAAAAAAACCCGGTGCAATGAAGTCAATCCTTAGACATTAGAGCCATTAGATTTGATTGGTCATACGAAGGTCATCATCATATCTGACTCATGATGTCTAAGGTTGTTACATGCAGCAAAACATTCAACCATTCACATCTACGTGTTCCTAGACGTGTCAACATTCACATCTGCGCATATCAACAAGTATGAGAGACGTGATGGCTTAGTGGTTAGTTCACTTTCTTCGTAGTCGTACGGTTCCGGATGAAATTCTCAGTGGGAGTGGTATTATTTTCCGACTGTAACTGCTCTCATTTCGACTCCGGCTCAGTTTGGTACTAGATAAATACCGGAAAGTAAGACGGAAGGCGGATGTTCACCACGTCACGAAATTTCGTACCGGTGGTCAAAAGACAAATATGGCTAAACACCGCATTCCCCGATATATCTCATGAAGCAGTTGATTTTCTTTAAATTTTCCGTATTTTCCTAATTAACACAGAAACTGTAAAGGAGAAGGACACACTTCATTTCTCATGATTTTTTTATATGGCTTGGTCACTCTCCGCATAAATAGTATGCCATCTGCTGAGAATATTAATCAAAGCAGGAACTCCGTTGCTCTATCAACAATAAAAAGGATATGTGTACAAAATGCACTCGTGAGCGAACAACGCGGTTTGGATTCGAACTCTCCCATGTGTCGCCGTTGCTCACAGGGTCGCAAAGAATAAGTACTTGCGACCTACCAGGGATTTCGTAAGAGGCGACTGAGGTAGGATCTATGGAAGCTACTCAAGTAAATAAAAAGCGAAAGTTGGATGTCCTGACCTACGTTGTGCCATAACTGACACAACGCGCAATCGCTCTTAGGCTCAGATCACATACATATCATAAAGAGTGGTTAACAAGTGGTCGACATGGAGCGTTCGAAGAAGGAGAAGGATTCAAAGCCACTTCTTCTTCGAACGCTCCATATCGACTTTTGTCAACCTCTCTGTATACTTTGTTGTGATCTGAGCCTAAGACGATTGTACGTTGTGCCAGTTATGCGCCTACAAGTAGGCCAGCACATCCGATTTTTTATTTACTATGGTTGCATCCCTAGAGCCTACATTACTCGCCTCTTACGGCATGCATTGTAGGTTGCAGTGGTACTTTGCTTTGCTTCCCTTGCGGGCCCTGCCACCACACAGGAGACAGATTCGAACCCACGATATTGTGAACACCTGCTAACCTCATGACAACTTCGCTACGAAAACCTTCCATTAAGTAATCAATAACTAATTAGCTCTCATCATTTCACTTTCTTGGAAATATACTTTTTCTATGTTTTGTTTTCATCTCATAACACTACCACATGACTCATTCTCCTTTAATAATCAGCCTGAGCTCTTGCTTACTCATCACCTCATTCAACAACCCTCTCAGATTAGATCATCCTTCGTCCACACATATTTCTGCACTTATCTCAAAACACAAAGTTTACTCATTCTTTATTTAGATATGCATTTTTCTTTCTATCCTCTATATTCTTCTTCTTCTTCTTTTTCGTACGTTTAATATCGACCACTTGTTAATCACACTTTGTGATTTGTATGTGATCTCGCTCGTGGGGGGCCGGAGCCCGCAAGGGAAGCAAAGATTAGCACCACTACCACCTACAAGGCATGTCTTAAATGCGACTGATGTGGAACCTAGGAAGCTACCCTAGTAAATAAAAGCGTCGCAGAAATCGGATGTGCTGCCCTACTTATAGGCGCATAACTGGCAAAAACGTACAATCGCTGTTATGATCAGATCACATACAAATCACAAATCGTTAAGTTTGGACATGCCAGACAGTGTCGTCTTCGTGGTAGAGAGAAGATATAGTAATCAACTTCTCATGGGTACGGTGAGCAAATGGACTTTGGGATGGCTGCTGCAGCGGAGGACAGAGCTTAAATGGAATGCCCAATGTGTCATGACGTCGATCGCATAACATAACATAAGAAATCACAAAGAGTGGTAAACAAGTGGTCGAAATGAAGCATTGAAGAAAAGTTAAACTATAAACATAGAAGTATTAAGTCAATATCTACGTATATACCTGCGCTCCATCCCAGTATTAGTTATTTAGATTGATTACGGAGAGATGACTTTGCTAAGCCTACAGTATGGCTTCCAGTTAAGTCAAACTGAATTGTTTAAGAATGAGTCTTTACGATTGTCGGAAACTAGCCTCCTTCTGACAAATCAAAGAATGTAACCTGAAAATTAACATAAAAAGGATAGTGTCTTTAAAAGGAATGCTTTATATTCTCGTATGCACAGCAAAATCAGAGGGTCTTTAAGGGGAAGCGGTTAAGACGATTTTCTGTTGTTCTGAATGTTGAGGTCTGAATTCCGACCGAGTCACAAGTGTAGTCTTTTCATGAGATCTTTAGGATTGCTGCTCGGGCTACGAAGTTCACTCTTTGCGTTGTCTCTCTAAAGCCCATTTTATGACTTTTTTTTACATACTAACCCTTCAGTCTCTAGATCAACTCTGCATCGAAGCATAGACGCTAATGTTACCTATCAATCTTTAACTCCCCGACAATCACTGCTGTTAATGCAATGCAAATCTGTTCCCTCTCATATTTCTAAGATCACCCGCATGTCCGTGACAATAGATCCGAATAAGTATCTAGATGTCAAATACTGTGAAGACGGCACCCACTCAAACCGCATTCTAACCGTTTTGAACCTTTTAAAGTATCGATTTAAATCAAACATAACAACGACACAGACAGCTCACCACATGGGAAATTAAATGTTTGAGGAAGGCGGTGGCGGTGGCCAGAAAAGCTAGAATACGAAACGAGGACATTAGAAGCAGAGTGGGTATAACTTCATGCACCGAATACATTGAAAGACAACAAATTCAATGGTTCGAACATTTAATGAGAGTGGAATACAACCAAACACCAATAACAGAATATAATAAAAAGAGATCAAGTAATAGATCTATTGGAAGACCGAGAACAAGATGGATAAACAATATCAAGACTGCACTAAATAATCAAGGATATAACACAACGATGGTGACTCATCTGGCACAGGAACGCAAATTAAAGCTCCCACCCTACGCTTAGCAACAAGAGGACAACCAACTCCATACTTCCACCTGAGGAAAACAATAGACATAGACAACAACTGCCCAGTAACTGAGATCAAGAGCCACTGGAGTGTAACAGTCAGCATCATCATCCATCATCCTATTGGGGTCGTTAAACCATGTAGCACATTACTTAGGTAACTTAACCCTGACTCAGACCACATAGCATATGACTGAGACCAACAACATTTAAACGAAACTACTGAGACAGAAGTATTAAGAAGCATCAATTTCAAAACAGTATAAATTTTGGGTACAACATTAGTACTGAACTTCATCAAGAAACAACATATAAATGGTTCAGCCACAGAAGCAGATTACCAACAGACAGTGCGTCGTGTTGGTCAGATACAGGATACAAAACAAAATGCCGTTCACGCAAAAGGTGAACCTCAGATATACCACAAGCGATGAAAAACACTGTTCATGAAGCGCACACATAAACCCGTTCTAGAAATATCTTCTTATACTGACTCTGTGATGTAAAACAGGAATAGAGAAAAGAAGAAATAGATCAATTATGTTTTCATTTTGTCTGTAAATTTTATTCGAATTTCTTTATTCTCTCTTTCAACTTAGTGAATCAACGCTAAACAGAATTATAAAAAGCAGACATTGCGTTTCTCTAATAAATAACTTAGATATTACGTTCTGGCATTCATCTGTTAACTGTGTTAAAAATGTTTTTTTACTCATGGTTTACCCATTACACAGAGGCGTGACTCCCTACCCTAATATTCACAGCAACTCTCTATCTATCTTCTCTCTTAAACGTTTGAACTACTTTTTTCTTACATACATAAAAATATATATTATAAACGGAGTCAGATATTTCATAGTTTGCGATATTTTCTTCCTTGAAAACAAAATTTCGAAATGTATGTTAGTTATTGTTTCTTTTTTCCTTTACGTGTTTGCTGTTTAAATCGTTGCAGCAAGATTTACTGAAGCTGTTTTTCTTCACGTGTTTGTTGCTTAAATCGTTGCGCAAGGTTTCTAAGTTCTTTTCCTTTACTTTGCTGTTTAAATCTTGCGGTTACTAAGTTCTTTTCCTTTACGTGTTTGCTGTTTAAATCGTTGCAGCAAGGTTTACTAAAGTTCTTTTTCCTTTACGTGTTTGCTGTTTAAATCATTGCAGCAAGGTTTACTAAAGTTCTTTTTCTTGAGAAAGTTTATTACTTGTTTAAAGAGCAGGACTTCTTGTACATCAAAACATGTTCGTGACTGTGTTCATATATATATGAATTGATGTGAGGCTACTATATATATACTTTGCAATGTGAGACCACTATATATCCTTGACGACTTGAATCCTCTGCACATCGATAAGATGTGAGGTCACTATATATCCTTTGCGATTTTAGGTCACTATACATCCCTTGCGATGTGAGACCACTATATACACTTTGCGATGTGAGACCACTATATACACTTTGCGATGTGAGGTCACTATATACACTTTGTGATGTGAGGTCACTATATACACTTTGCGATGTGAGACCACTATATACACTTTGTGATGTGAGGTCACTATATACACTTTGCGATGTGAGGTCCACTATATACACTTTGCGATGTGAGGTCACTATATTCCATTGCATGTGGTCACTATACACTTTGTGATGTGAGGTCACTATATACACTTTGTGATGTGAGGTCACTATATACACTTTGCGATGTGAAGTCACTATATACACTTTCATGATGTGAGACCACTATATACACTTTGTGATGTGAGGTCACTATATACACTTTGTGATGTGAGGTCACTATATACACTTTGTGATGTGAGGTCACTATATACACATTGTGATGTGAGGTCACTATATACACTTTGTGATGTGAGGTCACTATATACACTTTGCGATGTGAGGTCACTATATACACTTTGTGATGTGAGGTCACTATATACACTTTGTGATGTGAGGTCACTATATACACTTTGTGATGTGAGGTCACTATATACACTTTGTGATGTGAGGTCACTATATATCCCTTGCGATGTGAGACCACTATATACACTTTGCGATGTGAGACCACTATATACACTTTGCGATGTGAGGTCACTATATACACTTTGTGATGTGAGGTCACTATATATCCTGATGTGAGCCCTATATACATTTGATGTGAGGTCACTATATACACTTTGCGATGTGAGGTCACTATATATCACTTTGATGTGAGGTCACTATATACACTTTGTGATGTGAGGTCACTATATACACTTTGTGATGTGAGGTCACTATATACTTGCTATGTGGTCACTATATATCCTGGATGTGAGACCACTATATACACTTTGGATGTGAGACCACTATATACACTTTGCATGTAGTCATATACACTTTGTGATGTGAGGTCACTATATACACTTATGATGGAGACCACTATATACACTTTGCGATGTGAGTCACTATATACACTTTGCGATGTGAGTCACTATATATCCCTTCGATGTGAGGTCACTATATACACGTGGAGGTCTATATCCGCATGTGAGGTCACTATATACACTTTGCGATGTGAGTCACTATATACCCTGGATGTAGGTCACTATACACTTTGTGATGTGAGGTCACTAAATCCTGGATGTAGAGTCACTATTCACTTTGATGTGAGGTCACTATATATCCCTTGCGATGTGAGGTCACTATATACACTTTGTGATGTGAGGTCACTATATACACTTTGTGATGTGAGGTCACTATATACACTTTGTGATGTGAGGTCACTATATATCCCTTGCGATGTGAGACCACTATATACACTTTGCGATGTGAGGTCACTATAGTCCTTGCGATGTAGGTCACTATACACTTTGATGTGAGTCACTATATCTTGCGATGTGAGGTCACTATATACACTTTGTGATGTAGGCACTATATACACTTTGTGATGTGAGGCCACTATATACACTTTGTGATGTGAGGTCACTATATCCTTGATGTGAGACCACTTATACACTTTGGATGTGAGGTCACTATATACACTTTGTGATGTGAGGTCACTATATATCCCTGCGATGTGAGGTCACTATATACACTTTGCATGAGACCACTATACACTTTGCATGTAGGTCACTATATACTTTGTGATGAGGTACTATATACACTTTGATGTGAGCCATATATACACTTGCATGTGAGACCACTATATACACTTTGCGATGTGAGACACTATACACTTGATTGAGGTCACTATATACACTTTGCGATGTGAGACCACTATATACACTTTGCGATGTGAGGCACTACATACATTGCGATGTGAGACCACTATACACTTTGCGATGTGAGACCACATATCCCTGCGACTTGAATCTCTGCACATCATGAAGATGTGAGGTCACTATATATCCTTTGCGATTTGAGGTCACTATATATCCCTTGCGATGTGAGGCCACTATATACACTTTGCGATGTAGGCCACTATACACTTTGATGTGAGGCCACTATACACTTTGCGATGTGAGCCACTATATACAATTGCGATGTGAGGTCACTATATGTCCCTTTGATGTGAGGTCACTATATATCCCTTGCGATGTGAGGTCACTATATATCCCTTATGATGGAGGTCACTACATATCCCTTGCGATGTGAGGTCACTATATCTCCATTGCGATGTGAGGTCACTATATCCCTTGCGATGAAATCTCCATTGCGATGTGAGGTCACTATATATCCTTTGCGATGAGTCACTATATCCTTTGATGTGAGACCACCTGGCGATGTGCAGCCTACATGTATTTGTTCCTGTCTGTATGTAATCGATTCGCCTATGAATCCGATTTCAATGTGTTATCAAATATCTCCAATAACCTGTAACTGAATATGTTAATTATAAATGAGTCTACATATATGTAAGCTTTATTATGCAACGACGCTGTATCTTACTCTAGTTGAGATGCAACATCACGATCTCTAAAAACTAACACTGAAACATCATTTACTCAACAGTATCATTTTTCCCTGTATTATCAATCATCGTATGTGTTAAGTTTCCTTTCTGTTAGCGTGCTAAGCAAATCTTTGTATTATTTTTCAAGATCTCTTGTAAAAAAAAAATTTTCAATTTGCATTTTTGTCTATAGTTCTTGCTCAGCTTTCTTCTTTAGTTCTAATTCTTTTTGTTGTTACTTTGTTTGATCTGTCGGTGTTACTCTACTCTTTTTAATTCTTCGCTGGATACTCTTCCTCTCTGATATCAGTACTGCTCTTGTGCAGCGGGTGTATCTTGTCTGCGATAGTTGAGGCTGAGACATTCTTTCTTTGAATTATTGATACAAGTTCAGGGGCGTGTACCTCATATTATAATAAGGGAATTTATATTTTACCTTGCTTTTGATTGATATTAGACAAATTTTCTTTCTTTTTTTCTTCTTATTTTGTTTTTTTCTTTGCATTATATATATTTCGTCTTTATACTAAATTTTTTCTTACTGTCTTTTCTTTTTTACATGAGTTTTCTTTTACTCTATGTTCGTCTTTCATCCATTTTTCTGCTGTTCTTTTCCTGCAATTTAATTATAATTTTTCTTTTGCATTTTCTACTTGTTTTTCTGTGGGTTTTTTTTCTCTCTTTCTTACTACCTATTTTTGCACGCCAAATATGACCTCTCTTTTTCTTATATGCTTGTCTTTTTTAGCTGTGTTTATGTATTTGCTGCCTTTTATGCATACCAAATACGACTATTTTAACTCTCGCTTATCTTTTTCGAAATTGTTTTATTTTTCTTACTGTGCCTTTTCATTTTTCATTTTTGGGGGTTATTTTATGCAAGATAATTAACTTTTTTTTAACAATCCTATGTTGTTTTTAATATCACCTTCTTTAATTTAATTCTTTATTCTATAACTACGAAGATTCTTTGAATAATATATTTTGGTGTGTGTTACTTTCAAATGTTTGTGCAAGCTGAGCTTATGTGTGTACGTTTGCTCTGTCCTGCGTTTTAAGAGATTTGGTTTGGTGTACCTCTGAAGTTGGAGTAAGGCTCGTATGCAGAGAGAAAAACACTGACGACAAGGAAAGCAAGACTTCACCTCAAAATCAGCCATAGGCGCCATGACTACGATTTAATTCATAGCTCGTGAACGAAAAAACAAAATAAGAGATGGAAGTGTAATTTTTACAAGCAGAAATGGATGCCGGAGGAGAAGAGTGAGAGGTGTGTTTAACCAGCAAACCACATAAACGACGGGTATGCGTGCCCTTCAACAGATGTTGGGGGAGACAAAGCACCTACTGGTCCGCCCGGAGTACTATAACATCGGTTAACCAATAACCAAACATGCTCATGTGTTTGAATTATTGCACTCCAATCTAAGATGGTATGATTCATACACAGAATAATTCTTATTAACCCATGTATTTGTGATAAGAAGGGTTTTGATTAAATGGAAAAAAATGAGACAATTCATTCCTTAATCTGTATTAATTAAACGATATATTCTCTTTCTCATTTAGTACTTCGTATTGGTATATTGTTTCTTGATAAATACCTACCGTCGAAACGTCGAGTGTTTTCATTTTTACATATTTAATCATGTTTTCCCTTGCTAATGTAATAATGTAAAATACATGCCTCCGTGTGGTGCCGGGTCGCAAGGAAGCAACGAATAGTACCACTGCGACCTACAAAGCATGTCGTAAAAAGCGACTGATGTAGGGGTCTAGGGAAGCTACCCTAGTAAATAAAAAGGCGTCGCAGAAATCGGATGTGTTGGCCTACTTTTAGGCGCATAACTGGCACAACGAACAATCGTTCTTAGGCTCAGATCACATACAAAGCACACAGAGTGGTTAACTTGAGGTCGATGTGGAACGTTCGAAGAAGAAGAAGCAATATACATATCCTTGTTTAAACCGCGTTAGTTCTTACATAGCATCGTTACTATTCTGATTGCTTCATTTATCATTCCCTTTAGATTGAACATGCGGTGCATCGCCCCTGGGGCTGTAAGTGGGGGATGTAAGGGATACGTAAAGTGATTCCCGTAAAAATCTACAAATGAGTTTCACACTAGATCAGTGTTTCCCAACCTTTTTGTGCTATGCCCCACCAAAGCTTTTCAAAATTCTTATGCCCCCTCATTTATATTATTTTTTAAACTTCAGTAACGTGATTGTGAAACAACATTCATTTTGTCAACAGACATACAAAAGCCGATATATCGGCTTTTGCAACATCATGAACATTAGTTAAACTCTGAATGAGTCCATTGCCCCTTAACGATGAAAATGTCCCCTGTGGGAACGTGGGCCCCACGTTGGGAAACAGTGCACTAGATCATACAGCTTAAAGTAACAGGAATAAGAGGAAGTATATACATTACGTTCACGTTTCAGGAAAATGTGAGAAGAAAAATATGCGCTGTATACATTCCTGGATAAAATAAATAGTAAGCAGATTCAGTAGATCAAGGGTTTTAAGTCTATGAGTTATGACACATAAGTGTGTGTAACGAATGGCGATGGTATTTGCTGATATTACACATGTTTATACAGCACGAGATGCCCGCGTGCCCAACGTGTTCGTAGCGCGTTGGACTACGGGTGACTAGTCCTCTGTAAGTGCGGGTTCAATTCCGCGAACTTGCAGAAAAGATACAGGTTCCCCAGATTTACGGTGTTCGTGACACCGAGCCGAAGGTTACGATGTCCATGACACCGAGCCGAAGAGCTTTCAGCTCAAGTGCTTCTGGGAAAAAAAAAAAAAATACAGCACGAGCACACAAGATGTGTTGTGTTACACACAAGTATAATGAGAGAAAATGATGTTGGTCGTAATATTCGACTGTATTACGAGGTTATGCGTTGTATTCGAGTGTTTAACGAAGTTAGTCGTAATATTAAGTGTATTGCGAGGTTAGTCATGACAATTAAGTGTATTACCATTTTAGACATTGTATTCAAGTGTGTAACGTGGTTAATCGTGGCATTTAAGTGTATTACGAGGTTAGGTCATGTATTCATATGTATAACGAGATTAGGCATAACATTCAAATATATAACGAGATTAGGCATAACATTCAAATATATAACGAGATTAGGCATAACATTCAAATATATAACGAGATTAGGCATAACATTCAAATATATAACGAGGTTAGGCATAACATTCAAATATATAACGAGGTTAGGCATAACATTCAAATATATAACGAGGTTAGGCATAACATTCTTATAAGGAGGTTAGGCATAGCATTCAAATATATAACGAGGTTAGGCATAACATTCAAATATATAACGAGGTTAGGCATAACATTCATATAACGTGATTAGGTATAACTTTCAAATATATAACGAGATTAAGTATAACATCAAGATATATCAGATTAAGTATAACATTCAAATATATAACGAGATTAGGTATAACATTCAAATATATAACGAGATTAGGTATAACATTCAAATATAAAGGTTAGGTATAACATTCAAATGTATAACGAGATTAGGCATAACATTCAAATATATAACGAAGTTAGTCGAGACATTTAAGCTTGTAACGACTTTGGTAGGGACATTGAAATATATAATAAGAAACAAAGAGGTTTGTGGAGACAAGCATATGTATATAGAAAAGGTCGACTGTACTGCTTACGAAATATAAGCGTGTAACGAGTCCCATTAAGATTCAGTGAAGACAAAGTAAAACGTGATATAATTTGTTGTTAAAGATATAAATGCGTACAACTGACTTTATATGTTTCTCATATAGCACGGTCACTGTCGGCAGAAATGGCTAACCACCTGCCGAGAATATTGAACAAAGCACAAACTCGGTAGCTCAAACAACATTCATTCTTAAGAAATCTCCGAGATTAAAATTTACTTATATTTACATAGAACAGAACGGATTTCAATCCACAACATTCAGAAATCAGGGCAAACGTTTAACCTGTCACCACAAATACCCTTTCTAACGAGATTTAACCTTGTCACTTCGTAATTTATTTTTACCTCAAACCTCGATTTACATTGCACGGCTAACTGATTTAGTAAGTATAATGGTTTTGCATCCTATTAAAAATACATCGAGCAAGTGTATCGGCTCAGAAGAGCAAAAGAGTTAATACATTTTTTCTAGAAAATAGAGGTGTATGTCTTGGAGTAACAAGAAGAGACCGGTTGAGAAAAGAAGACATCAGGGAAAACGTGGATACAACATCAGTACTGAACTTCATCAAGAAATAACCAATTAAATGGTTCGGTCACATAAGCAGATTACCAACAGACAGTGCACCTCAAAGAACAATGTTACCCCGATGCAGTGGATACAAAGCAAAAGCCGGCCACTCAAAAGTTTGACCTCAGAGATAGCAGAGACGACGAAAGACATTGTTTAGGAAGCGCTCACAAACACCGGTTCTAAAAATCTCTTCATATCCTGAAGATGTGAAGAAAAACATGATTGAGAAAAGAAAATAATTAGCTTTTCATCTATTTCAAGGTTGTTGTTTTTATTTAAACCCTGTGTTCTGTTTTCTTGCACAAATATACCTTAAACAATGTGTGCCCTTTAATAACACTTTGAGAATCCTTGTTGTTAGCTTCATCCATGATGTAATGTGTACGTGTCTGAGGGCTGAGTTCGGGTTTAACAGTACAGTAAATACGTTTGACAAACTGGTTTTGACATCGGAATGTGCATTTTATGTCTCTCCTATGTTTTTCTGCTAATCCTAAGATTCTAAAATTCCCTGCAACTTTGTCAGAATTCTTATATTTCCTAGTCTCACCTTTTACTGGTCGTCTAGACAGAGTGATGGATACTGTTGAAGATGTTTACCAGGATCCATGAAGGTGTGGAGAGGTATCTTATTGCATAAAGGAAAATATTGCAAAATCTACAAATGATATGTTGAGAACAAGACCTGTCAATATGAGATCGATTGATCAATCTTCTTCGAACTCTCTATATCGACCACTTGTTAACCAATCTGTGTGATCTGTATGTGATCTGAGCCCAAGAGCGATTGTATGTTGTGCCAGTTATACAATTAGACCAGCACATCCGAATTCTGCTACGTTTTTTATTTACTAGGGTAGCCTCCCTAGGCCCCTACCTCAATCGCCTATTACGACATGCCTTGTAGGTCGTAGTGGTACTATTCTTGGCTAGCCTTGTAGGCTCCAGCACCACACGGATGTCTCTAGTTATTGAAGTGGTGCTTATTAGTTTTCTTTTATGTCCACGATACTCACCCGATTCTTATGCATATCCATATTTTGCTAGCTTTAATTTTCTCTATTTCCTTTCTCATTGTCCATATTTCCGTTTATACCACAATAATTATTATTTTAAATATATCAATTCAAGTCCGATACAGTGAATACAAAGCAAAAGGTTGTCCCCAGCAAAGGTAGTCCTCAGAAATAACAGAGGCTGCGAAAAACACTATTCAGGAAGCGAATGGACCGAAATGACATTCTTAAAGCATTGAGAAAGTCTTTCAGAACAGAGGAGTTTCAGGGTTGTGAATCCCAGTAGCTGACCAGATTGAAAGAGATAAGCTGTCGATTGGTACAGCACGAAAAGAACGGCATATCAAAAAAGGCACACAGAATGATTAATCAACAGCGAACTGACGGGTTGGGCTGCTGAACGCTGCTGGATTTATTGAGGTGGAGATCGAAGCACCTAGAGACGTGACCGGAGTGCTGTGATGATCATCAACATCAAGGTGCGTATCCTTTATAGGACGTTGCTCTCTTTGCAGCGCATCTGAAATTCACTCTGCCTCTAGACAGTTTACCCACTTCATCAAGTTCTTGGCAACATACAATCAGTAGTTTGCCATTGCTTTCTGATTTCTTTCTGGCCACTTTAATCTCTAGTGTGCCCTGAGTCCGATACCAGGCTGTTTCAGCTCCCTCTTCGAAGTCTTTGTTGACATTGTCAGTCTTCTGCTTTTCTGCCGGCAGCCTTGTGTACTGTAGAAGGAGACTTCCTTCGAGTTTTGCTCTACGTAGTTTCGTCGGCTAGTCGAAGCCGTTGCCCGCGGGGTGGCGCTGCTGTACACAAACAGACTCGAGGAGCCATACGCGAGCTGGGCAGGAGTGGAGGAACCAAATAGGCTCCAGGCCGCCCTAATAAGGACGTGACTGTCTCTCACCGTGAGGTACTATCCCTGCCATCTCCTGCCCTACCCCCCGCTATGATGATAGTCCTTATATAATTGAGAACTGAGGAAGCGCTCAAAAAAGCATGTACTAGAAAACTCTTCTTATCCAGAAGCTGTAAGGCAAATGCGTATTAGATAAAATAAGAAGAAATATATATAGCAATTAAAAGTTCATAGGTCCGTGTGGTGCCGGGGCCCGCAAGGGAACCAAAGAATAGTACCACTGCCACAAGGCATGTCGTAAGAGGCGACTGGTGTAGGACCTAAGGAAACTACCCTAGTAAATAAAAACATCGTAGAAATCGGATGTGCTGGCCTACTTGTAGGTGCATAACTGGCCCAACGTACAATCGCTCTTATGCTGAGATCACATACAAATCACACAGTGGTTAACAAATGGTCTATTTGGAACATTCGAATAGGAAGAAGAAGGAATGTATAAATTCTTTCTTTTGAAGAAGAAGAAGAAGAAGAAGTAGATGAAAGTCCATAAGAAACACACTCAAACAATAAAGGATTCGATAGATAAAAACAGACTTATAATATTTCCCATTCCCCAACCAAGAACATGTTATATCTAGAATCTATATTTATTTATATATCAGAGGAGTGTATGAGTCATTGTTCGTTTTCTAACAGATTCATATTGATATTATTAACCGTTGACTTATTCCATGTGGAGAAATCAGAAATATTATCATGATTTTTATTTATGTTCCCTGATTCACATGGTCATTGAGTTACTCGTATGTGCTGAATCCTCCCTGCCAATAATGGCTGACGCATTTCGTTTCTGCGAACTTGTTTTAGTGTGATTTCTAGACGGCTGTAGTCCCCTGCTGACGAGATTTGCTTCTATAGTTTGTTAGGCTTCGTCCTACTATAAGTGATTTCACCCTTCTTTATTCGGGTTCACCAACACGGGATTTTGTACAGGGAGTGCTACATGGACACAATAGTTCATTCCCCATACACTTTAGTCAAGTGTCAAAGAAATAGAAGACAAGACAAGAAAGAAGATGCCCTTTTTGAAAGAGAGAAACTTCTGCTGTTTGTCCCGTAGCTGGGATAAGGGATGGTTGCAGCCATTGCATTTACCACCCGTCGTTCTTCAACACAATCTTTCTCACCACATTATTCTACCAGCGCCAAACATGGACGCTGACAACAAATGATAGAAGAAAACTAGTCACGACAGAGATGAAGTGTCTACGTAAAATGTTAGGGGTAACAAGAAGAGACCGGTTGAGAAATGAAAACATCAGAAAAAAAGTAGGTGCAGCATCAATACTAAACTTCGTCAAGAACGAGATTCGGTCACATAAGCGGATTACCAACAGACAGTGTGTCTCAAAAAGCAATGTTACTCCGATACAGTGGATACAAAGCAAAAGGCAGTTCACGCAAAAGATATACCACAGAGTTAACAGAGGCGACGAAAGACACTATCTACGAAGCGCACACAAAGGCCCGTTATAGAAATCTCTTCTTGACCTAACGCTGTGAGGCAAACAGGATTGGAGAAAAAAAAGAAAGTTGGGTTCTGCGCTGTCACTTTATAGGGCACCATTTGGTGTTGTCTTTCATACCTGATTCAGAACCAGTATGTCTGTTTGAATACAGATAAAAGAGAAGACTGCAGCAAAACTATGTTCCAAAAATGAAACACGTAAAAATAACGAGGTATAGTAGTGTTTACAAAGTAGAAAAGCAAAATACAGCAACATTTCTACCAAAAAGACTTTACCCAGCTACCAATTAGGGATTTATAAGAATTTAGGAATTGCATCTGTTATGTCTGATGTGTAGAAACAAACAGAGGCGGCTCTTCATTAAGGACCAGTGGGACGGTCCACCAAAAATAATTGTAGCGTGTATTTATTATTTTATACATTAAAAATAACCTCCCAAATCCAAGATTTTCAAAAATATTTGTCTGGCCCCACCAGCAAAAATGGTCACGAGCCGTCACTGGAAACAAAGTTTCCATCCTGTCCTTCTGTATCCTTTGGTTGATAGAGACCTTTTTGATCGAGACGTTGCAGTATCTTGTTGTTATACTTTGTAAATCTAACTACATTACATAGTTTTTGAGGAGTTTCTTTGCAAGATCCCCAGGGGAATCAACGGAAGCAATGAATATGGTCAATAAATATTGTACAAGTATTAGGAGAGTCCAAAAAACAAATGACCAAACACAGGATTCGAACCTCTTACTCTTATTTCTTACGGCACCCATTGTCTAGCCTAGCAATACGAGCGTTAATACGATCACAACCAGGATTACATCGTTTGTTTTCTCTGAATACGACAGCCACGCGAATTAAGCCGTTGGAATGTCATCAAGGCTATTGCAATTTGTCTGGTAGAATGTCTGACTTCAGATTTCCTAGCGAAGGTTAAGACAGACATTTGTGTGAAGGAATGTGACGAAGTAACTCTTTCGTTAGAGAGAAAATATGTCTTAATAATAAAACTTTCAAGTGTGAATTTGTGAAGGTAAACAGCAATATTTTAACTCAACATTTCACACATTCGTTGATACTCAATGTAGAATAATGTTTCTATCCGATATCCACATCAGTAATGGTCATATTCGATACTCATGACAGTAATGTTTCCATCGATATTCACAACAGTAACTGCCATATTCGATTGTTTTTTAAATCGTCAAATTCGATATTCACGAGAGCAATTACTATAGTCGATACCCATGACAGTACTGATTCTATCTCTCTCTCTCTCTCTCTCTCTCTCTCGCGATCGTTCTTAAGCCGTTGTATCATTCTATTCTGACATGTAAACAGCCAAACATCAGAACGTTATGTACCTGAACAGCCTTCAGTACCAATTTGAGCTCAAGTGCTTATCCTTGGGTGGTGTGTTCGATTTCAACCAGGTTTGTGTACGGTTCGCTCTCCCTAGCCTTTTGCTGTCTCCAACCAAAACCCACAAGGCAGCAGGTTGCCAAATTCTTTTAGGACAGCGACTCTTAGACGGCCTTCCCTCCCGGGCTTATGAACTACATCTGCCCAGCAAACCGGTCGTTTTGTGGACACCTTGGTTTGCCGCCCGTCCAGTTTTGTTTACGGTTTGCTTCGCTAGCCTTTGATTGTCCCCAATCAAACTACAAGGCAGAAAGGATTCTATCTGATATCCACAACAGTAATTGTCATTTTCGATACCCATGATAGTAATATTTCTATCCGATATTCACAATAGTAATATTTGATACCAACAACAGTAATAACCATATTCGATTTCCAAAACAGTAATCGCCGTATTCGATATCAACAATATTTAAATCAGGGATGACTAAAAAAAGATCCGGAGTTGCAGCGGAAGTTACTAATCTCCAGCGAGGTAAGTTACTTAACTCCAGCGAGGTAAGTTACTAATCTCCAGCGAGGTAAGTTACTTACTCCAGCGAGGAGGATTACTTATCTCCAGCGAGGTAAGTTACTTAACTCCAGCGAGGTAAGTTACTAATCTCCAGCGAGGTAAGTTACTAATCTCCAGCGAGGTAAGTTACTTATCTCCAGCGAGGTAAGTTACTTATCTCCAGCGAGGTAAGTTACTAATCTCCAGCGAGGTAAGTTACTAATCTCCAGCGAGGTAAGTTACTTATCTCCAGCGTGGTAAGTTACTTACTCCAGCGTGGTAGTTACTATCTCCAGCGAGGTAAGTTACCTCGCTCCAACTCTGTGTCTTTTTTAGTCCTCCTGATCAAAATGTAGGTGAGATCAAGATTCTAGCCATATTGGAGACTGAAGACTAGACTTATTTCTCGCGTTCAGCTAATGTGTAAAAGAACCCAGGCTTGTTATTAATCGATACGAGTAGGCTGGATAGCCGCTGCCATTTCAACATTTAAGAAAAACAAAACAGACACTACTTTCAACCTCTTGTCGAGTTTAATTAATGTCTTCTATTTCTTCAGAGAGAACTCAACATGCGGAAGTAAAACTGATACGACGATGAAAGAGATAGATGTTTTTCTTTCCAGACAGGCATTATTCATTAAATGAAAGGGATTTTTAAAAGAAATTACTTCTTAATTCTATTAAATAACTACATTGAATTCTTCCGTCTAAACACAGGTTCAGTATCTCTTCTTCTTCTTCTTTGCGTTCGTTCTTTACGATCAATTTTAATCACTCTTTGTGATATGTTTGATCTTTGCCAAGAACGTGTATGCACATTGGTTTGGTGGGCCCCTAAACGCATAGACTTCTACATGTTTAGGACACGTGCATACGATTTCAGCCAAACCGCCTTAGTCACCTCTTACGTGCGTGGCAGGTAACAGTGGTTCTATTCTTTACACCTCAAATTTGGGCCCCGGTAACCAGTCGGGCGTGGTTCAGTATAAATGTTTAAGAACCGACACAACTGCACTCCAGAGAAATCCCTGTGTTCAGTTTCTTTTTCAAGATATCATGTTCTTTTTTTCCCTCTATTCATGTTGTGCCTTTTAGAGTTCATGGCAGTGGCGGCTCGTGATCGTTTTTGTTGGTGGGGCCAAACACAAATTTTCAGGAAAATCATGGCTTTGGGTTAGGTTATATTTTAATTAATTAAATAATAAATACACGTTACACATTATTTTTGGTGAGGCCCGGCCCCTCTGGCCCTTAATGACGAGCCGCCACTGGTTCATGGTATGCGAAAGGTTCTAACAAGTACCCTCTAGTACGCCTCGTATGAGATATTTCCTATCGACTCTGATATTTCTGAGGTCAATAGTTTGCGTGGGGGTCTTTGGCATTGAAACCATTGTATTTAAATAGTACTGCTCGTTGTGATATACAGTTGGGTTGCAATCTTATATGGCCGAACTATTTGATTTGTTATTTCTTAATTGGAGCGTCTGGCCGAATGGATTAGAGCGCGGCTCCCATGCGGGAGACATGGGTTCAATTCCCGGTAAGGCCATATATTTTTTTTTCTTTCGATGGCATAAAGAAAACATCCTAACCGGAACAATTTCTTGACGACGGCACTAGTCATCCAGTCATTAAATTCTACAGGCTAATGCTCCTGTTTTTCTACACCGCCCAAAAACGGTATTACAGTCAGTGAACTGATAGTAGACTGGACAGAGAGATCGAAACTGGAATCCAGCAAGCCAACAACATTACATACCAGCTTACCCAATTTTGAAACACCCAGCTATTCCAGTAGTGACTAAAAGACAGATTATAAATTCAATCTTTATACCAACACTGTGCTACCAGAACCAAACATGGGCACTGACAACAGAACAAGAAAGGAAAATTACCACATGCGAAATGAGATGCCTGAGGAAAGCAGTAAATAAAACAAAAAGAGACCATATAAAATGAGGAAATTAGAAGAACAGTTGGAACAACACCTGTTATTAGATTTATTGAAAAACAGAGACTCAAATGGTTTGGCCACTTGGTCAGAATGAACCCGAATACACCAGTTGCAAGAGCGTACAACCTGAAAATGGAATCATCAAGAGGAAAGGGCAGACCAAGAAAAAGATGGGTTGATGGAGTTACAGACATCTTAAAACTCCACAATACCACAACATATCAAGCGACCGAGCGTGCATTATCTCCGAAACCGATCATCAGTTAAACCTGCTACGCCTAGCGGCAAAAAAGCAGAGAAGGACTAAAGAAAGAAGACAGTCAGTGAAAACAGTTTATTTCTTAATATGCTCTAGCGCTGGTGTTGTTCTTACCAAGTCTCTAATAGTTTCGTTTCTTATATTATAAATCCTTGTTACTTTCACTATTTCCCTCAATTATTTCATCTCTTTGGTAATGTTTTTGTTTTCATTTGCTATAAGTGTCAAATTTTGACACTGATAGCACAAGGTTGAGATGAAGATGGTATTGTATAAAGCTCGTTTACGTGTAATGATACGTGTTTGCACTGAGCATCAAGGTCATTTGGTCGATGATTTGGCATGCAGACTACAATTTTAAAACAATGTCACTCTCTTGAAGATTTTCTTACATTTTTGGGAAGTTGCTAAGAGGAGCTAGCTACAAAACTAAAATGTAACTTAGCATCATTGCTATCAATTATGCTAAAAAATATTTTTACTTTGCTTGATGAAGATCTCTTGTGAGAGCGCCAAAATATCATGTTGCAGTTGTGTGTTTAAACAACTTGTAGAATCTTGTGAAATAGCAAACAATCTTACACCTTTCTATCAAGCAAATATAAAAGTCAGCCTCCATCAACAGGAATTCCCGATATTCTGACTAAGCTGGACGTGCTTACGTTACACGAGGCCACGATGAAGGTTCATAACACTCCTATTATTTGACATCTGAAAACAAGTGAGGTGTACGATGACATCTGTAGAATAAACATTGCAGTGACTAAACTATGTCATCTGTACACATAATACTGTAACACACTTCGGTAAACAGACACAAACGAAATGCTTTCTGCTTCTGCTCTTGAAAGTACAAGTATAATTTAAGAAATGAAATGATGTAACAAAAGAAAGGTAGTTTTACAAAGTACAAATTCAGGCTAAAGTGACTTTCATACAAAAAGACATCAAGGAAATCTTCTTCTTCTTCGAAAGTTCTATATCGACCACCTGTTAATCAATATTTGATTGGTATGTGATCCGAGCCTAAGAGCGATTGTACGTTGTGCCAGCTATGCGCCTACAAATATACCAGCACATCCGATTTTGCGATGCTTTATTTACTACGGCAACTTTCCTAGATCCTACATCAATCGCCTCTTACGACATGCCTTGTAGGTCGCAGTGGTGCTATTTTTGCTCAGTTTCGGCCTCAGCACCACATTGGAGACTACAAACATCAAATTTAGGCACTACATTTTGAGAAAGAAATAGAGGTAATAAAAAACTCGTTTTAAAATGTTCAACTGTTTAAAAATTATCAGCAAATATTGACAATATTTCAATGTTACAATATCATTTAAATACATATCTCCTTGATAAAATTATTATAAATTCATTAATCAACATAGAATGAGTGTGGTCAGTCAGTTTATATCAAAGATGTTATTGGAGAGGAGATGAGAGCATCTTCTATGAACATGCCTGGAATGGTCTGATGATGATTATTGCTAATCATTAATCACCGATCACCAATCACTTCTGAAATCATTAGTTAATTTGCACATGTCCTAAACGTGTAGAAGTCTATGCGTTTAGTGGCCTACCAAACCAATGTGCAACGTATACATGGCAAAGATAAAAAATATCGTGATTAAAATTGGTCGTAAAGAACGAACGTAAAGAAGAAGAAGATTAGTTAATTAATTTAGGTTTTTTTTATTGTGAAAGTGTGACAAAGTTTTCTATTTCTTTCTGGTATTGGAAAAAAAGGGTTCTTATGTTTCAATAGTTTGAGAACCCCCACCCTTTTCTAATACTAACAGTTCTGTAAGTGTTTGTCTTTATTTGTGTTTGTGTGCTCATACGCGTGTGTGTGTGCTTGAGAGTGAGTGTGGGTGTAAATGATTGTATATGTGTTCGCGTACGTTAGTTACTGCAGTTGTGTTTGATTCGATCCCTCCACAAGACTAGCAATACGTGCAAGGACTGACTATATTGAATGCACAAGAAAAATCTATACAAGAAAAGCAATGCTTGTGATAGAAATCTTAGAACTGTCAACAGTTCTCTAACAGCGGGCCAGACTTGGAAATCTGGATAAACCGTGGTCTGTAAACACGGATGTGGCATTGTGTCGAGTCACTTTGATGCTGCCATGGCAACTTAAAACCTGTTACAATTCTCTGGGTTTTTCTTAAGCAAACAGAATAGGGCGAATCTCTCTATGGAGCAGTGGCATTAAGAACATCGCTCTAGTTTGTGTGTACGTATGATTGTATTGTTTACACTAAAAACACAAGTTCTGATAAACATTGCTGCTTGTCATGATATATTTTTTATCAATCAGCGTAATAAGAAGGCGTCTGTGTTAAGATTTGGTTGTATATACACAAGGAAATGGAAACTTTCGTTTTAATCTCATGCCAGTTTATAGTTCTCAACTTGTTGTACACCAGGCTTATAAATTAAACGACTGAAGAAGACAAGGTCCGACAGTGATGGATGAATTGTCTACGTAGAGTTCTGAGACTTTCAAGAAAATACTGGTTTATAAATTAGAGAAGAGAAGAAGGAGTTTTAAGAACCTCAGGCGCCTGTGTGGTGTCGGGGTCTGCAAGGGAAGCAAAGAATAGTACCACTCCGACCTACAATGCATGTCGTAAGAGCCTTTAAGAGTGCATTTTGTTCGTATTTGTGGACTTGCATTTATTTTCCGTGCTTGCTCTGCTACTACTACCAGTAGTTCTCCCCGATCCCTGCCCCCCTTAGTCAGACCGGAACCAGTCTGTTTCCAGGGTCACCACATGGAGGTAGGGGGCAGGGTCTTGATTAACGCCCCTTCACTAACCCTGAGGCATGTTGCCGCCATGCGCGTGTGACCCCAAAGCACAGGGTTTGAGCCACAAACCCTTATTCTTTACGGCACTCATTACCTCCTTATTCTTTACGGCACTCATTACCTAGACCTACATTACCTAGACCTACATTACCTAGACCTACATTACCTAGACCTACATTACCTAGACCTACAGACGAAAGTTTTATTAGTTTAGTAACGAAGAAATCAGGAAAAAGAGGGTACAACATCAGTACTGAACTTCACCCAGAAACAACAAATTAAATTAATCAGATACATAAACAGATTACCACAAGACTGACCTCCAAGGGCAATACTACTCATATAACAGTAGGATATAAGGTAAATAATCGCCCACGTAAAAGATGAAACACAGAAATAACAGAGACCCTGCATGACTCTATGAACGAAGCGCATACAAGAGCTTGTTATAGAAATCTCTTATCCTGATGCTGTGTGGCAACCTAAGATTAGAGAGAAAGAAAATAAGAACTTGTTATGGCTGCGGATAAAGTCTGGCTCGCCTGCTGGACTCGATTGCCAACTTAAACACAAGTCCTAGTAATAAATTACAGGAACACTGCGCCATAACAAACATGTTGAATACTGCAACTATAAATTTCTGGTTATGGATCTAGTAACTTCAGAAGAGTCATTTATCATACTAGCCATTGAAAGATTTAAAGGTGACTTTCGTGGGTGATTTAAAGAAGCAGTCGCCCGTGGGGTACCGGGGCCCGCAAGGAAAGCAATGAATAGTACCACTGCAACCCACACGTCATGTCGTAAGAAGTGACTGATTGTAGGACCTAGGGGAAGCTACCCTTGTAAAAAAAAAATAGAAGAAATCGGATGTGGTGGCCTACTTGTCGGCGCATAACTGGCACAATGTACAATCGCTCTTATGCTCAGATCACATACAAATCACAAAGAGTGCTTTAATAAGTGGTCGAAATGGAGCGCTCGAAGAAGAAGAAAACGTCAATATGTACCATTTTTAGAACCGCTGAGATTATTAAATTTCAAACAACATACTTTTTTTAGGTAATCTAAAATATAGTTTCAAAATGTTTTATCAGAACACTTTAGAACCATTGAGAATATTATAAAACATCTCAAGAAATAGAAGATGTGGATCTTTAAATGTGGATAACTCGCAATGTGGTACGGTCGCAGGAAGCAAAATAGTACCATGGACCTTACAAGGCATGTCAAAGACTGACGCATGTAAGACCTAGAGAAGCTACCTATTTCAAAACAAACATTTAGAAATCTGATGATATTATGAGTTTCAAATGAACAACGGATTGGTTTATGACGTTGAGATTATATATTTACAATAACAGTACTATTTTAATAAGACAGTAGACTCTCAAAGATACGTTTAGCAGACATGTGAGAGTGCTATGCTCACGAACCATTGGTCACCGCTGTCTTCACGTCTGCGTCGCTGTTGAATCGCTGTCCTATGCTTCTTCAACGGTCCGAAGATGGAAATCACGGGACAAATCAGACTATAGGCTGGATGATGAAGAACTTCCATTCTTTTGGGTGACCATGGTTCAGTGAGCACCACGACCTTTTCTCGGACGCATCGACGTCTACCTAAACAGTGATCTGCTAAGCTAGAGATTTTTCTGATGAACCCATGCATTCTTATTCAAAGTGGTTGCTGTTAACCGTTGAAACTGTTAATTTGCGAATGATACTTTTAAATAATCCACAAGTCCTGTTCATTGAACACCTTGTAGATGTATAACTGGCACAAAGTACAATCATTCTTAGGCTCAGATCACATACAACTCACACAGAGTGGTTAACAAGTGGTCGATATGAAGCATTCGAATAGGAAGAAGGAATGTATAAATTCTTCTTTGTCACCACACTGTTACCACACTGTTACGCACTGTTACCACTGTTACCGCACTGTTACCGCACTGTTACCACACTGTTCCACATATTACCGCACTGTTACCGCGCTGTTACCCTGTGTGGTGATGTTCTGCATTGTGTCTTGCGCTGCTCTACTGGGTTGTGTAATAGTCATTTTTCATTTTTATTTTGACAGGATTCTGCTATGCCATCTATCCATCTTGTTGTGGTCTTTCACTCACCTTCTTTCCTGATGTTCTGTTGTAGAAGACTGTATACAGTGGAGTTTGGTTGCATTTTTATCAAGTGGCCGCACTTCATGTTTCTCGATGTAATTCTAGCGAGGTTCTGTCCCAACTATCGTTCTTATGATGATGGCTTAAATACTTTTTTCCGCCGATCGAGAAGCACTTGAGCTTTCAGCTCTTCGGCTTGGTGCCATGGGCATCGTAACACTTTGGTTCGGTGCCACGAACACCGTAAATCTGGAGAACCTGTGACTTTTTCTGTCAGCCCGCGGAATTGGACCAGCGCTCACAGGGAGCTTGTCACCTGTCGTCCAACGCGCTACAAACACGCTGGACAGGCGGGCAAATACTATTTTTAAAACCAATAAGACATGGTATTAGTAGAGACGACTACGTAAACGAATGTGACATAAACATCATCCAGATGAGGGGAAATTTACTTTTGTAATTGGAATAACAAAAATAAAGGAATATTCACGAGTGGCAATTTAAAGGATAGGTTAACACTGTAACAGAGAGTTTATTCCTTCCGCTTCGTTTAATCAAATGTAAGTGGTTAACTTTCTAATAAAGAATTTAGTGGACAAAATAAAACAACAACACTTTCTATATCATCGTGTTAAAGCTCTTCTTCTTCTACTTCACATTTCAACTTCCAACGGTGAACCGATCTTCAACAAATGTCTTCCAGCCATTTCTCTCTTACATCTTTCCATTCTCTCCACGTCTTGTCTAACCTTTTAATTTCAGTCTACAGCTCTCTTCCCCATGTATTTCTAGGCCTTCCCCCTACTCCTTTAATAATTCGGATTCCAAAACAATGTCTGTCTTGCAACGCCTAGCCGGTCTTCTCGACGTGTGTCCTATCAATCTCCAGCGTATCTTCTTTAGCTATTTCCATCCTTAACACTTTATCCACTGATATCTGCTTAGTTCAATAAGTCAATCATCGCTGCATGAACAGTCATGTGTTCTTTCTCGTTCCTTTTCGTGAAGCGTAGGGCCTCAACAATTCCTCGCCTCTTTTGTCGGTCTCTGACTGTTTTCTTCATGACTTATCAGGATAATCCGGCATCCTTCAGTTCCACAAGAATACTCCGTTTCCAAGTCTGTTAGGACGTCCCATTTTCTGTTTAATTTGCTGGTTCCACTCAAGTGCTTGTCTAGTGAGACTCGACTGCATCTTCCGCATGGTATGGTCGAAGCATCGCTTTTCCTAACCTGTTTCATTTGTTCCTGTCCTTTCAATACACAAGTCTGTATTTACAACTCTGTCATACCATCTTATTCTGACAATACGTTGTCTAATCTTATTCTTTTAACGGAAGATCTCAGCGGCAGTACACGTGCTCTGTAGCACAGGCCAGGGCTACCAATGTAACTTTTGAAGATATAACATAACATTTTTGCAGAAATTTTATTTTAATATGTCTAATTAATTGTGCCCTGGCAACGGCTTTCCAGCCATCTATTTTTAATTTTCAACAGTCAATGCTTTTTTTTAGTGCCCAACCTTGAACACGAATCTACCATATGTATCATCCGTCTCCGATAGATACTATATCTCCCCTAAACTGAGATTACGAACCACTGAATAATAGTCCGATCGCTTACACGAGATGCGAACCGATTACCCTGAACAGGAGGCGAGAACCGTACCTGAACGCAACAGAGATTTCAAAAGAAATAAAAATTATAAACATTCATAAATCACATGAACTACTTTACACATCAAGAAAAACCAGTGTGCACAAAATACAGTTTGATAACCACTGCCCAATAACTTCTGTCTAGCAAACGTCCAAGTGTGCAGATCTGCCTGGTTATATATGATAAGTAGTGGTCGTACGGAAGTAAATTAACCCCCAGCGTATAACCTCTCATTCTATTTCTATTGATAAATTATAAACAACCACTTCCTGACACCTGGTATGACTCGTTCAGACAAGAGCAAACATAGAAGGTTTGCTTTACACTTTGTTTGGTTATCAATCATCATTATCATGTTCCATGTTGGCCTGTGTAAGTGTTCATGAATCTCCATAAACGTATGTCCCTAGTACTCACTATAAGCTTGTATGTTTACAATTTTCAGTACAATCAAGCCAGAATATCCAGAATTTGTCTATTGAGCCAGACTATCCACTGTCCTCTAGGATTGATGCCGGAGCTACGGAGTTCGTGCTTTGTGCAATACTCTTGGCAGGTGACGTGCCATTTCTGCGGAGAGGGCCGAGCCATATTGGTAAAACCGGTCAATGAAGTCAATCTTTCGGCTTTTAAACCCTTTTTTTTACTTGTCCAGAATTTGTCTATCTTCATTGTCATCTGTGTAGATTTCACCTGATTTTGCTCTTGAACAGAGCTGCTCTAAAATGTGTATATATATATATCTATATATGTGTGTGTGTGTGTGATTAACACTTTCTTTTAACTTCCCTATACCATTAACCACTTTAGAGGCGCATAAATGTGTTCAAATCACACAAGCAGACACTGTAGTGGACTTTCACAAGGAGTACCTTCTTTCTTGTTGTACTTAAGTTTCCAAGTTTTTTGGCAGCTTTAAATAGCATAATAAATGCATTTCTACAAGTCATTTCTCCATATCGCTTTGTCCTGGACAACTCGCTCATTCTCTTCCATGGAACTAAGACCGATATTGCTTGCCTCTCTTAACACTGGTCGTTTCATGGCTTCCCTACAGAGTTCTCTCTTTCTTGAACCCTTTGCATCCAACTTCACTATCTGCTTTGATATTCTTTGATCATTTCTTCTCAAGGTATCCAACATATCTCCATCTTCTCCTTCTTATAACAGTTGTTACTAGTGGTTGACCAGACATTCCCTGATTTCATCACTTCTTCTGAATTCGTCCCATTTTATGTTTATTATTTTTCGCAGAGAGAGGCAGCAAATATCGGTCTCAGTTCCATGGAGGAGATTGATCGAGTTGCTCAGGATAGAGCGGTATGGAGAAATTACTTGCAGGCCCTATGTAACGTATAACGGTACGAGAGGAATTATTATTATTATTATTATTATTATTTTCGCAGACATCTATTTTCAAATGCATTCAACTTGCTTTCTATATCTTTAGTCATTTTCCAACTCGCTAGCATATGTTAGGATTGATACAACAATTGAATTGAAAATTCGTAATTTAGTTTTAATACTATATAACTTGCAGTTCCATATTTTATTTATATATAAATAGTATGTTGGGTGATCTTCTTCTTCTTTGCGTTTGCTCTTTACGACCAATTCTAAATACTCTTTGTGATATGTTTGATCTTTGCCAAGAACGTGTCTACGTTGCATTTTGGTTTGTAGGCCCTAAACGCATAGACTTCTACACGTTTAGGACAAGTGCATCCGATTTCATCCAAACCTCCTTAGTCGCCTCTTACGACATGCGTGGGAGGTAACAATGGTTCTATTCTTTACACCCCAAACATGGGCCCCGGTAACCACTCGGACGGTTGGGTGATAAATGTTAATGCGATATGTACTGCAATAAATGATAACCACAAAATATGGTTAAGGGCCTATTTGTGTTATCAAAATTTCCCGAATCAGACACATCCTGTTTGACCAGGCATGCTTACATAAGTGTTTTTGTTTGATAACCTTCCTGTTTACGAAAGGAACAATTGTATACATTACTTCCCCACTGCTGTGTGTTGCCGGAGTACCGCAAGGGGAGCAAAGAATAGTAACACTGCGACCTACAAGGCATGTCGTAAGAGGCAACTGAAGTAGAGAGCCTGGGAAAGCTACCCTAGTAAATAAAAAGCGTAGCAGAAATCGAATGTGCTGGCCTACTTGTAGGCGCATAAATGGCACATCATACAATTGCTCTAAGACTCAGATAATATACAAATCACAAAGAGGGGTTAACAATTGGTCGATTAAAACATGTTTTCAGCCAGTATATCGGCTCAGAGCGTGAAGGGTTAGTAGGGAGCAACAGATCTACACGTATTGTTGCAACTAACGGTCAAACTATTTTTAGACGTTGATGTCACTTCCGTGGACTGATGGGCGGAAATAGTCTCGGAGATAATGTTAATATAACATATATGTTTGTTGTGTAAGCATGGTAATCTTATTGAGGAACTGCACATATAAATGTTACGTGTGTGTGCTTGTGTGTTTCTGTGTATGTATGCTCGTGTATGTTTGTTTGTTCATGAAAGTTTGTGCGTGATTGCACTTTCACTGCATGCGAGCGAATTTGTATATCAGGCACAAAAGAGTATAGTAAAAAAGTAAAGGAACCCTTTCATACCTTGAGGTATATAGGGCAATACAGTGTTAGGTCTGTATTTTTCATTGACCGTCGGCACGCGATTGCTGATGTGGTCAGCATCACACCGGCCGCCTTTACTTCCCAGAGCATGTCTGGTACCCAGTGAGGCTGGATCGACCTGAGAGCCGTCGCGGTCCGGGAAAAATTCCACGCCCACTATGGGAGCTGAACCCGGACCACCAGCCTTGAGAAGCGAGTTCACTAACAACTACGCTACATCGGCTTTCACAGCAAGAGTATACAAGTGTGCATTTGTCTTGTACGTATTTTGTCGTTGTACGCTTTTCTATGTGAAAACATGTGTCGAGCGGCGCATTTGTCTCTGTATTCACTAGTCTTTGTACGCATTTGTCTCTGTATTCACTTGTCTTTGTACGCATTTGTCTGTGTATTCACTTGTCTTTGTACGCATTTGTCTGTGTATTCTTCTTCTTTCTCCTTCTTCTTATAACGCTCCGTATCGACCACTTGTTAATCACTCTTTGTGATTTGTATGTGATATGGCCAAATAGCGATAGTACGTTATGCTATGTTATGCGCCTACAAGTAGGCCAGCACATCCGATTTCTGCGATGCTTTTTATTCACTAGGGTAGTTTCCCTAGGTCCTCCATCAGTTGCCTCTCACGATATGCCTTGTAGTTCGCAGTGGTACTATTCTGTGCTTCCTTTGTCAGGCAACACACAGACGAAAATGTGTTTGTGTATACATATGTCCGTTTATTCATTTTTCTGTGTATAAATGTGTGTGTGTGTATTTGTTTGACTGTGTATGCGTGTGTCCATTCATTTACTCCTGTGTGTAGATATTTGTATGTGTTTGTATGTATGTATGAGTAAGACATTTAATTCTCAAGACATTTCTAAACAAACATGTGAGATGAACTGGGATTGGCCGAACCTCATAAGTTCAACTTGGCAGACCAGAATGTTAGTCTTCTTTACCAGTGCCAGTTTTTCTTGTTCTTATCTGTTCTCTATTGACGATAACCTTCCATTTGGCTGGCGTTAAAGAATAACACCGCTGAGTATCTGGCCAATGACGTCAATAACGAAGTACACAAACTATTCGTTCGCGTGAAACTGTATAGCATAATTTAGTTAATACAAGTAGACACTTTGTGACTTTGGTATCCTCATCAACATCATGTGTCATGTCTGCTACCACCGGCGATTGTGGGTCGTCATAAGCGTATGTGGTTCAATTTCGCGGGCCTGGCAAAAAAGTCACAGGTTCTCAAGATTTATGGTGTTCCTGGCACCGAACCGAATGGTTATGATGTCCATGACACCGAGCCGAAGAGCCGAAAACTCAAGTGCTTCTATCAGGAAAAAAAATTAAAAAAAAAAAAAAAAGATACTGGTTATCTATTCAGATTTTTATTCATTCCCATGAGGGTAGATTGTCCAGTATTGTATCTCTTTTCTGTCGGTCTAAGTCTCGTTCCCAACTGATTTTGCCTGTTGTAATTTGCTTATTGGTACGGACAATGTAACAGTATGAGAAATCTACAATTAAAATTAATTGCTCCATAAACTGGACAAGTAGAGTGTAGGAATGTTGAATTGAAATATTCTGTAGATAAACTATCAGCGCGTAAAGATATTGCCAATTTGATCTCTGTTGAGAATATGAAAGCAAATTTATCATGTATTTAGAACAAGACAGTGTTAACAAGAAAATATGAGCATCACCATCCAAAAGAGACGATGGAGATGTATTGGGCATGTAATACGCTTGGAGACTAACGCTGTCACTAAAACTGCATTGAGATGGACATCAGAGAGTCAGCGAAAATGTGGAAGACACAAAACGGCCTAAAGAAGAACTGTTGAACACGAACTGAAAGACATGAATCACAGATTGAACATAATACAGAGGGCAGTCAAGATGAGAAAAAAAATGCTGGGCATTTGTTGCGGTCTTAAGCGCAATGGACGTCACAGGCTAAAGAGAGATGGATCATGATAGTCTATTTATTAGATATTGACATAATGAGTCTATTTATTAGATATTGACATAATGAGTCTATTTATTAGATATTGACATAATGAATCATTTATTGATATTGACAAAATGAATATTATTAGATATTGACATAATATTAATGATAAAATTTGGTTCATCAGTCTAGGCGGGGATCGCGAGATAGAGAGAGAGATTGACATAATGAGAGTATATTTATTAGATATTGACATAATGAGAGGATATTTATCACATAATAGAGATATTTATCACATAATGAGAGGATATTTATCACATAATGAGAGAATATTTATCACATAATGAGAGAATATTTATCACATAATGACATATTTATCAAAATGAGAGCATATTATCACATAATGAGAGGATATTTATCACATAATGAGAGGATATTTATCACATAATGAGAGGATATTTATCACTAAGAGAGAATATTTATCAATAATGGAGAATATTTATCCATAATGAGAGAATATTTATACATAATGATAGAATATTTATCACAAATGAGAGGATATTATACATAATGAAAGGATATTTATCAATAAGAGAGGATATTTATCACATAAGAGAGAATATTTATCAATAATGAGAGATATTTATCACATAATGAGAGGATATTTATCACATAATGAGAGCATATTATCACATAATGAGAGAATATTTATCACATATAGAGCATATTTATCACATAATGAGAGGATATTTATCACATAATGAAAGGATATTTATCACATAATGAGAGCATATTTATCACATAATAACGTCCGACTGGTTACTCGGTCCCAATTCTTGGTGTAAAAATAGAACCACTGTTACCGACGCATGTTGTAAGAGGCATAGGAGGTTTGGCTGAAATCGATGCGTGTCCTAAACGTAAAGTCATGCATTAGGTCTACAAACCAATGTGCAACGTATACACGTTCTTGGCAAAGATCAAACATATCCAAAGAGTGATTAAAATTGTCGAAGAACTGAACGAAAGAAGAAGAAGATCACTTAATGAGAGATATTTATAACATATTGATATAATTACTCTATGCATTCACTAATGATCTCACTTGTGACAACTAACATGTGGGAATATTGACAATTAAGCGGTACATGGAATACAGATTGAGCGTGATATGCAACTTCCATCTGTAGACATCAGCACATTTATTACATTGTGATTATAATGTAGAACTCACAAGCTGTAATATTGGTACTGATTGAAACATGAAATGAAACAAGACAAAAACAATGACATCTAAAATTAAAAATTGAAGAACTGAATCGAATCGACATCTTTTGATATCAGAACGTCGATATTGGTACTCGATCCTGTGCGGTCGATATTGGTACTCGATCCTGTGCGGTTTAAGCTAGTTGAAAATGTTGACGGTAAAGCACTTGCAAGGTTGCACTGATGACGATTCAGAATTTTGACTTGCAGATAGAGATTAATTAGAACAGAATTGACAATGGACATTTGAAAAATAACATCGAAACATAGCCTAACAAGCGATAGGCTGAAACCATCAGAGATCATAACATTGTCTTATTCTCTCTTTTTAACGTTTTTTAAGGAACACTTTCATACCTGGTGGTATATAGGTCAATACAGTGTTAGGTCTGTAATTTTTAATTGACCGTCAGCACACGATGGGTGATGTGGTCAGCATCACACCGGCCGTCTTTACTTTCCCAGAGCATGTCTGGTACCCAGTTGAGGCTGGGTCGACCTGAGAGCCGTCGCGGTCGGGAAAAATTCCACGCGCATTGCGGGAGCGAACCCAGACCACCAGCCTTGCGAAGCGAGTTCACTAACAACTACGCTACAGCTGCTCTCTATTCTCTCTTAGCATTTGTTTTTTATCACTATTAATCGTATGTCTTTATATTAATTACATGTTACTACTAAATACAATCATTCTTGTGTATTAGCGTTGTCTCATCCACTTATCTACTTATCTCACATTTGCTTGCTTTATTTCTCTTCTTCCTTGTTTTCCAATCTTTCATCCTCCTCGACATCTTGATCTCTGTCCAGCATTGTCATGGAAGCCTGGGCTGTCCATGTTTTGCAATGGGAGCAAATAGTAGCACTGCGACCTAAAGGCATGTTGTAAGAGGCTCAGGTCACATACAAATCACACAGAGTGGTTAACAAGTGGTCGATATGGAGCTTTTGAAGAAGAAGCAGACAAGCACTTGATAGGAACCCGCAATGACAATGGAAAAGGATACGTTCCAATCAGACCTGGAGACGTAGCATTTCTTGAGAAAATAAAGGATAACCGTTTGTCCTTGGAAGCCATACAGAAAACGACAAGAAAACGTGAAAACTGGAGAATAACTCTTAAAACCCTATGCTTCCCGAGGAGCGGAAAGAAAAAGCAAATAAAAACACTGCTATCATGAAAGTCTAAATCATGGGTTAGCAAAGTGGGCCGTCCCTCCGCCCACTTCCCCAGTGGGTTGCCGAATCCTTCCAGAGGAGCGATAGTGGGTTCAGAAACATTTGGGAAGAGTTTTATCGTGATTTTGCGATTGAATAATCATTAAAATTTGAATTCTGCATTTTAATCCATCTTATGCCCATCTTACATGATCCATTTTTTCATCCATTTTTGTTTCATGCATATAATCATTTGAAAATGACCATTGACGAAAATATCATTTTAGTCAAATGAAAATGAGCAGAACAAACTATATGGCAAATTGATGTCTAGTGTGGCCAAAGTTGAAGAAAGTAAGAGATCATGATATATCAGGCACTATCCAAATAACAACTGGCATACTAATCACAAAATGAGATCATGGTATTAGCAAAGCACAAAGATCAGGTATAGAGCCAAGAGAAAAGATGGATAGACAATATCAAGACCACAATAAATAAACACGGATATAACACAACAAGGGTGACTCATCTGGTCTTGGAACGCAAATCAAAGCTCCCACCCTTACGCTTAACGGCAAGATCGGACAACCAATTCAATCACCCATCTGAGGAAAGACAATAGACTCAACCACGCCTGACAAGGTCAGATAAATATAAGTGTTCCTAAGGCGTGTCTAAACAAACCTCTTCTATTTTCTTATCAACTCTTAGGAAGATTCCTATTGTATTCTCTACCTCGGAGTATACACTATGTTGTATTTATAGCAATAATCTTTTTTTTTTAGCACTGTCTCGTTATAAGCATTGGGCGTGTAGTATTTACAGGTAAGAAACCTATTTTCGTTTTGGTATGAGTTTGTAACCTACGATCGCACTATGTTACCGAGTCCAAGGAAGAAAGAATAGTAACACTGCGACCTACAAGGCATGTCATAAGAGGTGACGAGGTAGGCATAGGTAGTACTAATAAATAAAAAGCGTCGCAGAAATCGGATATGCTTGCCTACTTACGGACACATAACTTTCACAACGTACAATCGACCACTTGTTAACCACTTTTGTGATTTGTATGTGATCGCAACAAAGAGCGATTGTACGTTGTGTCAGTGATACGCCCACAAGTAGGTCAGCACATCCGATTTCTGCAATGCTTTTTATTTACTAGGATAGTTTCCCTAGACCAATACCATAGTCGCTTCTTACGTCCTGCTTTGTAGATCGCAGTGTTACTATTCTTTGCTCCCCCGTGCGCTCCAGCAACACATGGGCGAAGTTGATATTTGATTTATTGATTGATTCAACCATTAGCTTTGCACTTTAGTGAATAACCATGCGAGATCTAATCTATTTATTAGACAGCAAGATCACGGCTACTGTGCAAGGAATACGTAGCACCGTCAAGAATCATGGATGTAATTTCAAGTATAGTAACATTTTGTCGGAATTTTATTTAAGAATTTGATGAGTTTTGATGTGGCATTAACTTACTATTACCTTGAGTTCAACGGTATCTACCTGTTTACTCCGATTCCGATATGACTAGTCACCTACTTTGATTACTACTACGTAATCACCTCTTGATTACTACCTACTAGTAATCTCACTAATTGATTACACTACTAGTAATCTCACCTACTTGATTACTACCTACATAATCTCACCTATTGATTACTACCTCTAGAATCTCACCTACTTTGATTACTACCTACTAGTAATCTCACCTATTTTGATATAAAAACAACTAGGAGGGTGGAGCCCAATTTCTTCAAACAGAAAGTGAACTGAAAACTTTTAAAGCGGGATGCGAACACTGTACCTCCCCACACGAGACCGCCAAATGTTGTAAGCTCTAAGCCACGCCCTTCCTCACGATATCACAAGTTTACTCTTCCTCGCACTCCTTTTCTTCTCTTTTGTCCCTCTTATTTTGATACTAGCTAGAAGTGATACTTCTGACCTGATCCAGCTACACAGAACTGCTCTTGTCGGTATCTAATCAATGTAACAAAATATCTACAACCTACAACTTGATGCAGACATACTAGGATGCCCCAGTGATTATCATCACATCACCCTACGCTGTCACAAGACTAAAACCTGATAGGATATATCTCATGGGCGCCCAGACGTTAAGGCAAAGGGTAGGGAAGGAAGGAGAGCACCCTCCCCCTCCCTCCACTACTCCTGGAAAATGGCTTCTTAATAAAACACTGTAATTAAATGCTACTACCTAACTATGGTTTAAACATTTATAAGAAGTTAATAGTGGTTAAGACCGTGCCTTGGTCCGAATGTCGTAGCTTCGAATGCTACTACCTAACTATGGTTTAAACATGTATAAGAAGTTAATAGTGGTTAAGGCCGTGCCTTGCGTTGCGAATGTCGTTGCTTCGAATGCTACTACCTAACTATGGTTTAAACATGTATAAGAAGTTAATAGTGGTTAAGGCCGCGCCTTGCGTTCCGATGGTCGTAGTTTCGAATCCGGACCGCGCCGTTCTGTTCACGAGTGCAATTATTCCAGAGACATCTAAGATTGTTGCCGGAGCTACGGAATTCGTATTTTGTGCAATACTTTTGGCAGGTGGCGTCTATTTCTACGGAGAGTGACTGATTTGCAGGGTGAAAACCTGTTGGATGAAGTCAATAGTTCGGCTTTAGACCCTGAAGAAATTAATATTTCTACACATGAAGCCAACCAAATCTCATCTCAATCTGGTCTTCTAGTATATAATAAATAATAATTCCTCTCGTACTGTTATACGTTACATGGACCACAAGCAATTTCTCCATACCTTTCATCACGGACAGTCGCTCAATCTCCTGCATAGAACTGAGACATATATTTCCTGCCTCTCTCAGCAAGTTCGTTTCATGATCTCCTTAGGTCGACCTCTCTTTCTTGAACCTTTGCATCTCACTTCAATGCCTGCTTTGATATTCTTTGATCATTTCTTCTCAAAGTGTGTCCAACATATCTCCATATTTTCCTTCTTATAACAGTTGTTACTAGTGGTTGACCAGACATGTCTCTGATTTCATCACTTTTGAGTTGGTTCCATTTTATATTCATTATTATTCGCATCTATTTTCAAATGGATTCAACTTGCTTTCTATATCTTATGGACATCCCTTCCACCCGGTAGATGAAAAATTTATGTAAACGCCCATGATTTATTTACAGACTTTCAGTGACTGTTCTATCTCTGTTTTTAACAGACGTTAACACAAACGTATCTGACACGGGGCTGCATTGTATTTGTTTACAAGCGTTCCGTGCTGTTGTTATATGATGTTGGCAGTGATAATAGTGAGCACACCATAAAACACCATTAGCTGCATATGTGTTTGTTTGTTATTGTAAGACTGCCAGATCTGACAACGCCTGGTATGACATTCTCAATTATAGACTTGTAATGATGAATAAGGTGAGTGTCTTTATTCTTCTTTGTCGTCAACTTTTCTAGGTTGTTGTCCATTGTCGTGGTTTTCTGTCTTTTGTTTTGCGGTGCTCTAGGGCTTGTGTAATATATATTTTTGCTCAGTGAAAGGATTATACTATCTCATCTATCCCTCTTTTTCTTGGTCTTCCTCTCTCGTTTTCTTTCCTGGTGTTCTGTTATAGAAAATTCTGTTTATATTATAGCTAGGTTGCGTTTTTGTTATGTGGCTGAACCACTTCATTCTTTGTCTCTCTGTGTGATTCAAGCAAGGTTATGTTCCAACTTTCACTTATGGGCAAGTGTCATGAACGCAAGGTTCTGTCCCAACTTTCTCTAATGAGCAAGTGTCATGAACGCAAGGTTCTGTCCCAACTTTCTCTTATGGGCAAGTGTCATGAACGCAAGGTTCTGTCCCAACTTTCTCTAATGAGCAAGTGTCATGAACACAAGGTTCTGTCCTCAACTCTTCTTATGGGCAAGTGTCATGAACGCAAGGTTCTGTCCCAACTTTCTCTTATGGGCAAGTGTCATGAACGCAAGGTTCTGTCCCAACTTTCTAATGAGTCAAGTGTCAATGAACGCAAGGTTCTGTCCAACTTTCTTATGGGCAAGTGTCGAACGCAAGGTTCTGTCCCAACTTTTCTAATGAGCAAGGTCAGAACGCAAGGTTCTGTCCCAACTTTCTCTTATGGGCAAGTGTCATGAACGCAAGGTTCTGTCCCAACTTTCTCTTATGGGCAAGTGTCATGAACGCAAGGTTCTGTCCCAACTTTCTTACTATGGGCAAGTATCATGGATAGAAAGGAACAATAATAAACAAGTATGCCAGCATATCCTATTTCTGTAACGCTTTTTATTTCCTAGATTAGCTACCCTAGGTTATACATCAGTCGCCAATAACGGCATGCCTTATAGGTTGCAGTGGTACTATTCTTTGCTTCCCTTATGGGCCCCGGCACCACATGGGCGTCACATGGAGGAAATAAAGCGAATCAAATCTTAGAACGAAAGCACCAATTTTGAAATGCAGACATATCACCATGAACAATAAAAGTTCATTGTTCAGCACAATATTTCTCCCTACATGATGATTTCTGTGCCAAATCTGTACACTGATGTCATATGATCTAATAAAACTAGTCACTATAGAGATGAAGTGTCTGTGTCTGCAGAATGCTGGGGGTAACAAGAAGAGACCGGTTTAGAAATGAAGACATCAGGAAAAACGTAGGTACAACATCGGTTCTGAACTTCATCAAGAAACAACAAATTAAAATATTTCGGCCACATAAGTAGATTACCAACAGACAGTGAGCCTTATAGAGCAATGTTATTCCGATACAGCTAACACAAAGCAAAAGACAGTCCTAGCAAAAGGTGAACCTAAGAGATAACAGATGCGATGAAAAACACTGTTTATGAAGCGTACGCAAAAGTCCGTTCTAGAAATCTCTTCTTATGCTGAAGCTGTGAGTCAAAACAGTATTAGAGAAATGAAAGGAGAAGATGGAGTCAACTTTTGAAGTTTCTGGAAATAAAGATAACAAAAACAATGAGACACACACAACTATAACAAACATATAAGTTTGCTTGGGAACCGTATAGTGCAGACTTGAACGATTCTGTATGGACACAATAAGGTAACGACACTCATCCTAGACGATCTTCCTGTCTTCCGTGATATTTAGACTCATAGAATATAGACCAGATATGATTTCTCCACCAGTGGCAATGCTGTTCTAGTGCGCAAATGTAACTCTACTCATACGTCCGGTGCACTTAAACTATTTATTGTGTGTAGTCACCATCAACGTACTTATTCTTCTTACATTTCTGCTCACTTGTCACAACATCCGTAAACTAAAACACTTTTTTTACATCAAGGAATTGCCCGTGTCTTGCTGGGGCCTGTAAGGGAGCAAAGAATAGTAATATTGTGACCTATAAGGCATGTCGTAAGAGGCAACTGAGGTAGGAACCTAGGGAAGCTACCCTAGTAAATCAAAAGCATCGCAGAAATCGGATGTGCTGGATAAGTTGTAGGTGCCTATCTTGCACAACGTATAATCGCTCTTATGCTCGGATCATATACAAATCGCAAATAGTGGTTAACGAGTGGTCGATATCGAGCGCTCGAAGAAGAAGAAGAAGACATTAAGGACTACGCGTAGTCTCCAGTTAAAGTAAACTAATAGGATATAAAACACCATGTGATTTAGTTTATGCTATCTCAATGTCTCATACCGTTACATAACACTTGAATTATCTTCAACATTATGTTTTTAAAAAGTGAGGTCTCGGTGACTAAGTGATGCCTTTGCATTGCTTCTGAAAGACGCGCGTTCGAATCCGGTCCGCGCCGTTCTGTTAACGAATGCATTTTGTTTCTTGATACCCGTAGAATTGTTGCCGGAGATACGTAGTCCGTGTTTTGTGCAATACTCTCAGCATGTGGCATACAACTTCTGTGGAAATGGAGTACAACCCGGTGCAAAGTCAATCCTTTGGGCTTTCAAAAAGTAGAAAAGATCAGACAAAAACAGTATTCAAGAAAATGAAAGGCATTATTTGTATCAAGTTATTGTCTACTCAAGTCAGAACGAGAGTTTTTCAGTACTACATAGAGCCAATACTGACATATGAATGCGAGTCGTGGACAATAAATAAACTGTTATCTAAATCTTTGTATACCAAAGAGCAGTGGCGCTTTTATTAGGACAATGGGGTCGGGCCCCACCAAAAATAATGTATAACGTGTATTTATTATTTTATAAATTAAAATACAGCAACCAAAAACCATGATTTATTCGGAAAAAAATGTCTGACGAAACCAAAAAAAATGATAGCGAGCCGCTACTGCCAAAGAGATATGGTTTTACAGAAGACTGCTTAGAATCTCAGTGACCACTAAAAGGTCTTATGTTGATATATTGAAATATTAACGTGTTACGGATCAAAGAAGGAATATTATCAATATAAGAAAGCTGGTATCATCATCATCATCAAATAGCTTGTCCCGGACAGAACTTTGTCAACCTAACAGGTCTTCGGAATTTCTCTCTCAAAAGCCGGATGTCCGCCTTGTAGCCGTCATGCTCACATCATCATTCACATCCTGAATCCATTTTCCCGTGGTTTCTCTTCTCATCTTTGTCAGAATGTTTCCTTCCATAAGAAATCTATTTCAATGAGAAATTATCTTGAATTATGAATTATGAAAGCTCGTCTATGTAGACTCATTTCTTATTATCGTTACATACAAGCAGGATGATAGAGGAGATAGAAATACATACCAGCAGGACGATAGAGATACATACCAGCAGGAAGATAGAGATACATACCAGCAGGACGATAGAGATACATACCAGCAGGACGATAGAGATACTACCAGCAGGACGATAGAGATACATACCAGCAGGACGATAGAGATACATACCAGCAGGACGATAGAGATACATACCAGCAGGACGATAGAGATACATACCAGCAGGACGATAGAGATACATACCAGCAGGACGATAGAGATACATACCAGCGGACGATAGAGATACATACCAGCAGGACGATAGAGATACATACCAGCAGGACGATAAGAGATACATACCAGCAGGACGATAGAGATACATACCAGCAGGACGATAGAGATACATACCAGCAGGACGATAGAGATACATACCAGCAGGACGATAGAGATACATACCAGCAGGACGATAGAGATACATACCAGCAGGACGATAGAGATACATACCAGCAGGACGATAGAGATACATACCAGCAGGACGATAGAGATACATACCAGCAGGACGATAGAGATACATACCAGCAGGACGATAGAGATTCATACCAGCAGGACGATAGAGATACATACCAGCAGGACGATAGAGATACATACCAGCAGGACGATAGAGGTACATACCAGCAGGACGATAGAGATACATACCAGCAGGACGATAGAGATATACCAGCAGGACGATAGAGATCATACCAGCAGGACGATAGAGATACATACTCAGCAGGACGATAGAGATACATACCAGCAGGACGATAGAGATACATACCAGCAGGACGATAGAGATATACCAGCAGGACGATAGAGATACATACCAGCAGGACGATAGAGATACATACCAGCAGGACGATAGAGATAGATACTCAGCAGGACGATAGAGATACATACCAGCAGGACGATAGAGATACATACCAGCAGGACGATAGAGATACATACCAGCAGGACGATAGAGATTCATACCAGCAGGACGATAGAGATACATACCAGCAGGACGATAGAGATTCATACCAGCAGGACGATAGAGATACATACCAGCAGGACGATAGAGGTACATACCAGCAGGACGATAGAGATACATACCAGCAGGACGATAGAGGTACATACCAGCAGGACGATAGAGATACATACCAGCAGGACGATAGAGATACATACAAGCAGGACGATAGAGATACATACAAGCAGGACGATAGAGATTCATACCAGCAGGACGATAGAGATACATACCAGCAGGACGATAGAGATACATACCAGCAGGACGATAGAGATACATACCAGCAGGACGATAGAGATACATACCAGCAGGACGATAGAGATACATACCAGCAGGACGATAGAGACATAGTTACCAGCAGGACGATAGAGATACATACCAGCAGGACGATAGAGATACATACCAGCAGGACGATATACAGAAGGTATTGGAGATCTCTTACTACTTCTTCTTCTTTGAACGCTCCATATCGATCACTTGTTAAACCCCTGTTTGTGATTTGTATATGATCCGAGTCTAAGAACGATTGTACATTGTGACAGTTATGTGCCTACAAGTATACCAGCACATCCGATTTCTGCGACTCTTTTATTTACTAGGGTAGCTTCTCTAGGTCCCTACCTCAGTCGCCTCTTACGACACGTCTTGTAAGTCACAGTGTTACTATTCTTGCTCCCCTTGTGAGCCCTGGCAATACACGAGCGGGAGATCTCTTCCAGTAAGCGTTCTACTTGAGACGGTACTGACGTCTGATTCGATCTCTATTCAACTTTGTTCATAATCCAGACTATTATCTAATTTTAACCAATCATTTCTTCCATTATTCCTCTCAATACATCCTCTTTCTTTTTCTCTTCCATCTTCCTTCTTTTCTTCTGTCCCTGACAATCTATCCTCTTTCTTCTCCATCTTCCTTCTTTCCATCTGTACCGACCAATCCTCTTCTTCCCTCTTTTCTTGTATCAGTTCACCTGTCTCTCTCAGTCTCATCGTTCTTCCTCATCTTCGTGTCTTGCCCCCTATCCCTCTCAATCCCACCTCATCCTCATCACTCTATCTTTATTCCCTTGTTTATCTCAATCCCTCTTCTTTCTTTACTTATCTTCCCTTATAATCATCATATCCCTCTCAATCACCTCTCTTTCTCTTTCCTCTACCTTCTTCTCTATTTCCATCTCAATCCTCCTCTTTCTTCTTCATCTTGATATCTTCCCATCTGTCCCTCTCAATCAAATAGTCTTCTTTCCTCTACGTGTCTTGCCTCCTGTCCCTGTCAACCCCGCCTCATCCCTCTTACTCTATCTTTCTTCCCTTACGTCCCTTTCAATCCCTCCTCATTACCTTCTTCACTATTCTTCCTCTCAATCTCCTCTCTACTTTTCCTTTACCATCTTCCATTTTTCCCCTCTCTCATTCTACCTCCTCCCATACCTCCCTGCTCCAATTTCTACTACCTAATCTCAGTACTTATCTAAGTAGATATTCCCTGTTACCATCAATCTGCCTACACTATCATACTATCATTACCTTTCTGCCTTCCTCCACTCCTGCACTTACATGGTAGGAACAGACCTAACTATCTGTGATGATTGACAGTGAACACATGACAGCTCATGTCAGCATCGGTTGATTATCACACTATCTGGGGAACCAGCGCAGATTGTATGCACAAGTTGAACAATTGATCTTATTTTAATGCTACAATTATTTATTGTTGTTTTTCTGTACTTGAGCTAAGGATTCTCACTTGTTGATAGTATTGCATTTCATTCCTGTGTTGTCAGGGCTTCAGGGAGCAAATAATAGTAATAGTAACACTACGACCTACAAGGCATGTCGTAAGAAGCGACTGAGGTAGGGGGCCAATGGAAACTACCCTAGTAAATAAAAAGCGTTGCAGAAATCAGATATGTTGGCCTAATTGTAGGTGATAACTGGCACAATGTAGATCGTCTTAGACTCGGATCATATACAAATCACAAAGAGGGGTTTAACAAGTGGTCGATATGCAGCGTTCGAGAAGGAAATATTGCGTTTACTTGATAGAAATATTTCCTATTAGTCTTTAGTATTTAGCAGAAGAGCAGATAATTACAAGTTTTAGATCATTTAAGACGAAAAGATGAGTCAATAAGTTAATAACATTTTTCTAATCATCGCCACTATAGCCACACATACTTTGTGACTCAGCACAGAACACAATGCGTGAAGCACAACCTCTGCCGAGACAAAGTGGCCAATAATGATGATAACGATGATAACGATGATGATGATGATGGTATCGTGTTCATCATTGTGTTTCTACACGTAAACCTGTTACTTATCATCGTGTATTACCTCCTTGTGTAAGATTGTATAGATACAGCTGTTCTACATCAACTAACTTCTATTTTAGTCCAACATCCAATCTAAACCAAATGTGACAGTTTTTTCTGAATTAGCTTATATATATATACACGCGTATATCCTTCGTCTCCAGAAACTGGTTCTATTAGTTGGCAAACACGTAATTACTAAAGTACTGTAGTTTTTACAAATTACAAAAAATGACAAATACATGCAACGTTTGACCAACAAGGCCTTTATCAAGCAAACGAACAAACAGGAGTGACAAATTAAAATGAATACACAATGGACGACCAAATACAAACTATTCTAAGGAAAATCTGGAATAAAAACAAATAACGAAATAAATGTAACACAAAAAACACATATTAAAAACTAGAAATAGAAAGGAAAAGAAACAATGAAACATCTAGTAAATATATAACTGAATACATGCAACATATACCCTATAGATTACAAAGCATGAAGAGAAAAGTACTAAAGTATAAGAATGGAATATAACATGAATACATGCAACATATACCCATATAGATTACAAAGCATGGGAAGAGAAAGTATTAAGAAGCATAAGAATGTAATACGTTGAGCCTGTGTGGTCGAAGGTACCATACAAAGAAATCAACCGATTCTCCAGAGCAATTCGACTGCGATCATCCGAGGAACATGATCGGATGGCTGTGACCTTGACATCGTGAGCACCTAAATGGCCAGGTATCATTGAAATGGGGCTACAGGGATCACAGAGCATCTGGCGTATGTCGCGTAAGGTTAGGCGACATCGGTCACTGGCCTTTGCCTGTCTCTGCCGATATGCTTCTGTTACACCGCTTACAGATAATGGCATAGATAAGATTACGGACTCGCATGTGAACCCATCGTCAATAAGAAATGCCTAAAGCGAAAAGATACAGTACGCGTCTGTATCACATAAGCACACGTGTTGCAACGCGACGACCACGACTGACAGTCCAAAAATGAGTCTGGATATTAGACTTAAGGCACTGTGTACTCAACATATCTTAAGACTTCTATTCCGTCTGTAAGACACCAAAGGATAGTTGGGGAAGACAGAACTGGTCTCAGGATCTGATCTAAGGAGAGACAGATGACGGAATAAAACATTTTCACCAGGGAACTATGGGGGTTGTAAGTTAAGATAAGTTTTACTCTGTCAGAGTTAGTAGTCCTATGCTGGCTGGTAAGGCCTGCTGGCGAGTGATTTTCTGAACTCGATGCATAGCCGAGACAAGTCACCTCTCCGGGTATAGGCGCCTCACATGAAAGAAATCAAGCATCTCGAGCCTCTCAAGAAAATCACTCGTCCTCACTACAAAGCGATCGAAGGCGTAGAGCTATGGTAGAATGGCAAGAGTCATGACAAGCCGGGGATGGAAGAAGTATAGAGGAGAAACTATGTGCATCAGTAGGCTTGTAATATACTGATGTAGTGATAGCGGATGAGCGTAGGTGATAGTAATGTCAAGAAAGTTGACACAAGTAGTGGAGATTGAGAAGTAAAACGAATAGAAGGTTGAAAACATTAATGAAATTAATGAAGCACAAATCGGCTTCAGGCATATCAGTGATGCCATCAGTCATCAATGTATCTCGTGATAGAAGACGGAAGGCCATCATGATGTAGTCTATACTAGGTGTTCAAGATAACCCATGAAAAGACAAGCATAACTAGGTCCCATTTTAGTACTCATGGCAACCCCACTGATCTGCTCAAAGAATTGGTCATTAAACTTAAAGGAGTTAAGAGTGAGAACTAGTTCCGCAAGACGAAGGAGAGCAGAAGTTGACACAAGTGGATTAGTTCTCCCATTGAGAAAGAACTGGAGAGCTATAAGGCCTGTCAGGATGAGGTATAGAAGTGTACATGAGACACATCAAGGAGGAAGAGACGGTAGGTTCCTCTCGGGTAGCAACTCAATCGGTAGAAAGACAGACAAAGCTGTCGGTTTGTATCTTTCAAATAATGACGGGAGTGTGCAGGACATGGGATTAAAGATGCTATCAAGGAATTCGGGAGATGTGGTTCCGTAGGGCAAGAGCAAGCAGAAACGATAGGCCTACCGGGATTGTGGAGTTTATGAATTTTGGGAGACATATAAAGGGGTTTACCCAAACAGCTATCGATCACAAGAGTGATGATGCACTGGATGGAAGGTCGTTCTAGTCACTTAAGTTCTTAATGACTTCACGAACCTTATTATTGTTCTATTAGTTCCTTCTTCTCTCTTCTACCATTTACTTCTTTTAGAAGTGTTGGCCGTCTGACCTCGGTGTTCGTATTGCGTTGACTACGGGTGACTATCCTCTGTGTGCGGTTCAATTCCACCGGGATGGCAGCAGAAAAAGCCACAGATTCCCCAGATTTACGGTGTTGTGGCACCGAACCGAAGGGTTACGATGTCCATGGCACCGAGCCGAAGAGCTGGAAAAGCTCATGCTTCTGGATCAGGGAAAAAAATCGAAGTGTTGTGGGAGGAGGTGTAGTGATCTTGTGTGTTTTGTATCTAATGCACTTTGCATAAGCTGTTCACCCATGTGGTTCCGAGGCCCGCAAGATAAGCAAAGAATAGTACCACTGCGACCTACAAGGCATGTCTTTAGAGCGGCTGAGGTAGGAGCCTAGGTAAGCTTACCTTAGTAAATAAAAGCGTACAGAAATCGGTAGTGCAGGTCCTACTTGTAGGCAGCATAACTGGCCAATCAACGTACAATCAGCTCTGAGGATGGGATCAGATACGAATCCCTCACAGAGTAGGTTAACAAGGATTGATATTGAGCGTTTGAAAGAAGAAGAAGAGTGCAAGCTGTTATTGACTTGATACCGTCACTCTTTTGCGTGGTCTCCATCCTGCTCTGATAACTTCGTTATACTGTTTCTCTGTGTTGCTTCTGTAGTAGACGATACCGGGGTAATTCTTGTCAGGTTTAACCAATTCTTCTTCTTCTTTGTGTACGTTCTTTAAGACCAATTTTAATCACTCTTTGTCGCCCGAGTGGTTACGGGGCCCAAATTTGGGGTGAAAAGAATAGAACTACTGTTATCTGCCACGATGTCTAAGAGGCGACTAGGGAGGTTGCTGAAATCGGATACAAGCCTAAACGTTTATGGTTTAGGGCCTACAAATCAATGGGCAACGTATGACGTTCTTGGCAAAGATCAAACATATCACAAAGAGTGATTAAAATTGGTCTAAAGAACGAACGCAAAGAAGAAAAAGAAGAATCACTCTTTGTGATATGTTTGATCTTTGCCAAGAACGTGTATACGTTGCACATTGGTTTGGTAGGCCCCTAAACGCATAGACTTCACGTTCTTAGACACGTGCATCCGATTTCAAACACCTCCTTTGTCGCTCTTACGACATGCGTGGCAGGTAACAGTGGTTCAATTCTTTAACCCCAAATTTGGCCCCTGGTAACCACTCAGGAGGTTTAACCATGAAATAATTTGTTATTTTTATGAATTGCATGACTGATTTCACATTCAGTCTTCTTCTGATTTCTTTATTTCTAATTTTGTTTCTTATCAGTTCTGTAATACTTTTTATATACTTTGACTTGTAAAATGTTCAGCATTTGTTGTATTTTGTCCTTCTACTTCGTTCTATATCAATCATTTGTTAAACCACGCCTTGTAGTTTGTATGTGAATTTCATAACAGAGATGAAGTATCTAGCAGAATGCTGGAGATATCAAGAAGATACCGGTTTATAAATGAGGACATCAGGAAAAAGTGGTACATCTGTACTGAACTTCATCGAGAAAAAAACAAATTAAATGGTTCGGTCACATAAGCAGTTTACCAACAGACTCAAAGAGCAATGTTACTCCGATAAAGTGGATACAAAGCAAAAAACCCGTTCAAGCAAAAGGTGGATCTCAGAGATAACAGAGGTGGCGAAAAAACACTGTTTATGAAGCGTACACAAAAGCACGCTCTATAAATCTCTTCTTGTCCTAAAGCTGTGAGGCAAAACAAGATTAGAGAAAAGAAAACAGAAAATAGCGTTGGTTTATTGTGCCAGTTATGCACCTACAGACCCTTAAACCAGTAATTCGGTTTCTGGATGATTTGTATTCGGGTTCGCCATCTCTATAATTCTTGTTTTAAATAAAGAGAAAATAACCTGAAAAGAATCCGTTTCTTTATTTGAGTGTTTGTATTTGTCACGGTTTTCAGAATGTCTTACTGTCTTTTCTACCTGTAGTATAGGGACACCGTTTTAGGACTGTTTTGGACAACATGGGACATAATCCTGTTGAATTTAATAGCCGCAATGCTAGTGTAGTGCAGTCGCCGCAAAGCTGTTCATGTAATGATTTTTTCTTTATTCCCCCGACTGAAAAATCATTGGCCTTACCGCGGATTGAACCCGGGTCTCTCGAATGGGAGCCCGCGATCTAATCCATTCAGCCAGACTCACCACTCAGAATGTCTTCAATCAAGTGCCAAGTCTGGATCGGCGTAGAAGATCATGTCTCTTCACAACGCTCTCTCTCTCTCTCTCCTTGGTGCAGTTAATCAGTTATGGCGTCAATCCTTTGTCGAGCCACGATGTCAGACCATCCAACATTCTTCTCCCTCAGTCGTCCACGATCTCTCATTGTCACCAAATGTTCTAAACCTTCTCTTCGCATTATATGCCCAGAGAACCTTGATTGTCTGACTCTGATTCAGGATGTCTTACTCTGTATAAATGTTTCGTGAGAAAACTAGATCTTCTAGACTAACTTTTACCTGTACAAATTATCTTACTACATTGAAAGAGAACAAAAAAAACATGAATTTAATCTCTGTGCTGTTTATAACTAGATGACAAAAATAGAAGAAATAAAACAGTGTTGACATGTTTATTGCTGTCTTATTGCTTTTTGCAAATACATGACCTGTGAAATGATATTTCTAAGAACACGTTTACTTAATCTTTTGATCTGAATAAAAGTTAAAAGGTTAAAAGGTCACAAAACTAACTAAAAATAAGAAGTAACTATTGCATTTAACCATGTGGTACGCCCAAGTGGTTACTGGGGACCAAATTTGGGGTGTAAAGAATAGAACCACTGTTACCTGTCACGCATGTTGTAATATGCGAATAAGGAGGTTTGGCTGAAATCGCATGCACATGTCCTAAACGTGTAGAAGTCTATGCGTTTAGGGGCCTACCAAACCAATGTGTAACATATACACGTTCTTGGCAAAGATCAAACATCACAAAGAGTGATTAAAATTGGTCGTAAAGAAGAAGAAGAAGAACCATGTGGAACGAACGATCTAGAGATTTTGGTTATTATTTATCTTCTTTTTCTATTTCTAATTTTTCAGAATTATTTCGTTTTTTTATTTTAGTCAAATATTTTCATTTTAGGGCCGATAGGGATTGATTGTCTGATTGTATATCTTATGTCTGCTGTATAAGAAGTCTGAATGTATATTTTGATGTCTACTGCGTATAAGAAGTCTGATTGTATATCTTATGTCTGTCGTATAAGAAGTCTGAATTTCTTCGCTTCTTGTACATCCTGTGCTTAATTAATAAAGGCCTTTTGGTCGAAACGTAGCTGTATATTGTTTGTGTACTTTGTAAAACTAGATTACTTTACTTTTTACGTGTTTCGACATTAGAGATTTGAAACAAAGGATTTGCCATCAAGTGTCATGGGAAGATTAGATCACTTTGCTGTGCCAAGCGTGTTGAGAGTTGATGGAACATAACATTTCTTTCATGTTGTATACTCAGTTGCCTGTTGACTTTTGTTATGAACAACTCTGATATGACCATTCAGAACTGAAAACATGCAGCAGTATCTTCTTCTTTGAACGCACCATATCGACAATATGTTAACCACTCTGTGTGATTTATATGTGATCTGAGCCTTAGAGCGATTGTACGTTGTGCTATTATATAAGTAGGCTAGTACATCCAATTTCTGCGATGCTTTTTATTTACTAGGTAGCTTCCTAGGTCCTACATCAGTCGCCTCTTACGACATGCCTTGTAGGTCGCAGTAGTACTATTCTTTGCTCCCCTTGCGAGCCCCGCACCACACGGGCGGTACAGCAGTATAACTCAATAGACTTGGTAATGTAATGTTCTGATTCTTCTGTCTGCAAAATCTGGTCAGTAGCATATCTGTAAAAATATTGCCCTGTTGGATAAAATCTGATCAGTAGCATATCTGTACAAACATTGCCTTGAGCTCACCAAATCTGGCGTAGCAGTATACTCAAAGACTTGGTTGATAATTCGATCTGCATTCGTACCTTCCTGTCTGCAAAATCTGGTCAGTAGCATATCTGTAAAAATATTGCCCTGTTGGATAAAATCTGATCAGTAGCATATCTGTACAAACATTGCCCTGTTGGATAATATCTGATCAGTAGCATATCTATACAAACATTGCCCTGTTGGATAATATCTGATCAGTAGCATATCTATACAAACATTGTCCTGTTGGATAAAATCTGATCAGTAGCATATCTGTACAAACATTGCCCTGTTGGATAATATCTGATCAGTAGCATATCTGTACAAACATTGCCCTGTTGGATAAAATCTGATCAGTAGCATATCTATACAAACATTGCCCTGTTGGATAATATCTGATCAGTAGCATATCTGTACAAACATTGCCCTGTTGGATAAAATCTGATCAGTAGCATATCTATACAAACATTGTCCTGTTGGATAATATCTGATCAGTAGCATATCTATACAAACATTGTCCTGTTGGATAATATCTGATCAGTAGCATATCTGTACAAACATTGCCCTGTTGGATAATATCTGATCAGTAGTATATCTGTACAAACATTGCCCTGTTGGATAATATCTGATCAGTAGCATATCTGTACAAACATTGCCCTGTTGGATAATAATGCAAGCACTCTCTAAAATAGCTCTAAAGGCGAGGGTTTGACTTCATTGCACACAGTTTCCATATATGGTTCCATTCAAGTCTGCATAATTTTTTTTACAATGACCCATACTTCTCTTGATGCAACTGAACTTAATAGTAGGATCTGTGAAGTTTTCTAAAAAATATAATGTGAAGAGTTAGAATTAGAAATCTTAAATCTACAATAAGACATATAGTTTGAAATCTTCCCATGGCATCATCAAAGTGCGTATCCTTTATAGGACGTTGCTCTCTTTGCAGCACATCTGAAATTCACTCTGTCTCTAGCCAGTTCACCCACTTCGTCGATGGTCATGTTCCTGGTTTCTTTAATATCTTGTAGCCATCTTCTTCTTGGTCTGCCTCTGCGTCCTGGGTCCCATGACATGTATGACAATTTCTGGGCTTTGGTAGACAAGAATAAATACCCAATAATTGGTAGAGTTGCTCTGAAAATAGATTCGTGTTTTGGTTTCTCTCTCTCTCTTTTCTCTCTCTCTCTCGCGATCATCGATTAGACTGATGTACCAGATTTCTCCATAAATCTTATTCATGTGGAAGTCTGATTCATGCAGCCTTTATCAGCGGTGTATATTTTCGTCACATCTTCAATGTCATTTGGAGCTCTGGTGCTTATCCTTCGGCGACCAGCAGAAGGATATTTTGGTGGGGCCCGGTCCCACTGGCCCTTAATGACGAGCCGCTACTGGCAGAGATGTCAGTCAAATACCTCCCCCATATACAGAAAGGTTGGCTAGCACAGATGTACAGTATCTGAAGGTGAGACCCCCTGCTTAGACAGAGTTCAAACAATGACGTAATGATTCTTGAATAAAACGTTGTTTATAAGGGCCTCATTTGTTGAAATACCTCTCTGAAAATATGTTCTTATTTCCTCCTACACTCTCTCATATTTATAATAAAACCACCTCTTCATGTCCTCTCTCCACATTTGTGCAAGTAATTCACTTCCTCTCACTTCCGGATTACAAATACGGTGCTAGTGTTGTAAAGCTTCCTCTTGTAAAAGTTCCTGATCATCTTCCCACAATCTTGACTGATCACTTCACATGACGAGAATTGTAGCTCTCCTATTCCAGAATTCTATTATTAACTATCGATTTCTTGTCTGGTGTCAAGAAAAACACTTTTACAAGTTGACCTCGCCATCTTTCCAACCTCCTTGTCACACTTCTCCCTGTTTATCGTCTCATTTCCCCTATCTCATTCCATTTATTTTTATTATATTTGTAAATGGCCAGTATAACAAACTACAGTTTGTTAAAGAACAAATGCTTCTGTTCTGCAACAGCTTGATATTAAAGAGAATTGGCTATTAAAGAACAGAAAAGCAAGGAAAATGTAATATTTCGGACACATCAAACAACATGAGTGCCTAGAGAACATAATTTTGGAGGGAATGGTGCCTGGAAGAAGAATTAGATGAAGACCTAGTAGACGATGGATGCAAGATATCATTGACGATCTGAGAATACTGCTGCTGACGCCGGCAACTTGCACAAAACAGAGAGTTTTTCAGGTCTGCTGTATGGGAGTCAAGTTCTGGAAGGGCAAGCTGCTATGATGATGATGATAATCCTAGTAATTGTGAAAATTCATCTGTGCATTCGTTGTAGCTGCATAAAATATTATATTTCTTCCTTTCATACTTCAAACATACCTGACATCTATTGTCTGTTTGTTACAAGGTTTTCTTCAACATTAACATCAATCGATAATGAATATGCCATTTTTAAGTTCATCGTATCTCTCTATCTCTGTCTATCTTGCTCTCTCCTTTATTAATACTTTATTAATAGTCTTTATATTAATGACCGTATGTACCGTATGTAAAGACGGAGAAATTACATGTCTAAAATGGATATATAACTGTACGCAAGTGTTTATGACTTCTCCAGAAACATCAGAAATAATATATTTGTTGTTATATAGTAGCGTTTCAGTACTTGATATGGCAGTGTTTATGGCAATGAGATAGTGGACACACTTGCATCGATAGTGTAGTAGGAGTTGAAGATGGATAGAAGGGGTTTCCGGTTTCTTGGAGGTCGCCTGTTCAAGGAAGACTACATGGATATTGAATCTATCCAGTTACCCGTGTGGTGCCGGAGCCCACCAGGAAGCAACAAATAGTACCACTGCGACCTACAAGGCATGTCGTAAGAGGCGACTGAGGTAGGGCCTAGGGAAGCTACCCTAGTAAATAAAAACGTCGCAGAAATCGGATGTGCTGGCCCACTTGTAAGGCCCATAACTGGTCCAACGTACAATCGTTCTTAGGCTCAGATCGTATACAGATCACACAGAGTGGTTAATAAGTGGGTCGGTATAGAGCGTTTGAAGAAGAAAAATATATCCAACGATTTAAAGAGTTTAGAATTACACGGTGTACTAGCAGAACTGGATGCTTGAGTGACAGAGTGAGAAGTATGTTTAACCATTGAGTCATGGGAACCATTAGTATATCAACACGTTCACATTCGCTTGGGGAGATAGAGCATATATGAGTATGTCCGAAATGCTTTGAGGTTTGCTCATTAAGCAATTATAAAGTAAAATTAACCATAGCCTTTCCATACCTTAGAGTATAAAGTCCCTTCTTTCATTAAAAAGTTCATCCAATCAGATCTGTCTTGATCAAGCCAGCTTAGTTCATTCCAGGTCTTTCCTACCTCTTCACTTTCTCTGTCTACAGTTCGTCTCCATGTCTCTCTAGGTCACTCCCTACCTCACTTGTCTCCCAGATTCCATTTCAAAGCCGCATGTGGGTGTCTGGTCTACTGCATTATTAATTTATGCCCCAACCACTTCCATCTCCTCCTTTTTACTTCCTGGTTGATATTGTTGATGTCTGTGTGCTGGGTGATCTCAATATTAAATATTCTCTGATCCCAACGAATTCTGAGAATTCTTCTGAGACATTTTCCCCTCAAAGGTTCGTACGCCACTGCCTGTCTTGTTACTTATTTTCCTGTCTGTGATCCATACAGTAGAACTGAGCGCATATTTAATTGTTATAATTAGTAGAATGTAATCGTGCACGGCGCCTGCGTCTCCACATCCATTTGTCTTCTTCTTCCAACGTTTTCTCTCTGTCCCATGTATGCAGGACATTCTTGCAGTATGTGTATCTATCTCTGTCACACACCCATTAGTGAGATGCGCGCTTTTATATAAAAACGTTAAATGATCAAAATGGCCGAAAAGAACGATCGAGAAGAAAGAAGAAGATATAAAAACGTGGGACTGCACTTTTAGTATATGCATCCACCGCAGAAAATATATCCTTGGATATTCTCACACTATTTTTTTAAATTCGTTCCAATTTTTCCCCCTTCTTTTAAAAGTTCTCATTTATTTATTTCCATACAGTCATTACGCTTCATTCCTTCACAAATGCTTGCCTCTGTTTACTCCTGCAGTTCCCGTTAACTTAATTTATATTCAAGTAAAACTAGCACTTGTAATTTATCTGTTTCTCTTCATTGTTCTCTTTAGACGGTACGATGGATTTATACATTTCAAAGTCCATTATTTCACCGGAAATGACGGAGAACGTGTGCCGTATCTATGTCAACATTCTAAAACGCAAAGTAAGGTAATTGCACAAAGTTCATCGACAGATTACATTGATGATTTCATCAACAAAAGACATTTATCGAGAAAAGGGTACTTCTTCTTCTTCTGTGTAATCACTAGATTGCGAGTTCGGATTCTCTAATAAAGGATGTCGTCTGCCTCATTTTGTCAGCCACGCCATAAGTTTGTCTTGGACGTTGATATAAGTGGGCCACCTCTTTCTTCTCAAGTCTGCATTATGGGGGCAGTTCTGAATAATAAGCTCTGTTGTCATATTCGCCAAGGCATAGGTCGTTGGTGCCTATCTTGAATCTAGTGTACATGTGGTGTTTCATTCTGTTGTGACCCGTCCGGAGGCAAAGTATGACAGTCTGGTACCGTCTGGGCAGTTGGTAATATCCATCGTCCTTGTTGTGTTTTGGGTGTTCATTCTCCCACTTCGCTTTGTAGCACCCTCTGGTGATGGTAGAAAAGGGTACAAGGCACACTATGAACACTATGACCTCTATACGATACACTAATCCCATACTGTTTTAAAAAACAGTTATGTTACGGAAACAGCAAAAAACACACTGCATATTCGCAGGCATGAAGGGCTACCAGTCATTCATTGATTCATATTACTGAAAGTGGGAAAAGCGGCAAGGAGGCCACTTTCACGAGGTTGAAAGTCACGAATGCAAAAAATACCAACACCAGAATTGGATTCTTGAATGTAAGAACAATGTATGAAATAGTAAAACAGTCTCTTGCAGATAACAGCAGAAATCAGAAGATGTAATTTACATGTTTTGGGAATGAGTGTACAGACAATGGAAGAAGTGCCACTGTAACAGGTGAACTTGTTCTCTTTTCTGGGCGAGATGATAACCAACACCATGAAAGGGTGGCAGTTGGCAGAAATAATGACTCTCCTTCTTCTTCTTCTTTATGTTCATTCTTTTCGATGAATTTTAATCACTCTTTGTGATATGTTTGATCTTTGTCAAGAACGTGTATACGTTGCACATTGGTTTGGTAGGCCCCTAAACGCATAAACTTCTACACGTTTAGGACATGTGCATCCGATTTTACTCAAACCTCCTAAATCGCCTCTTACGACATGCGTGACAGGTAACAGTGGTTCTATTCTTGACACCCCAAATTTGGGCCCCGGTAACCACTCGGGCGTGGACGAGATGATAACCAACACCATGAAAGGGTAACAGTTGGCAGAAATAATGACTCTAAATATGGCCACTCCAGTAGAGTCAACTAGAAAATTAAATTCTTCCAAATACACCTGCTTACACATATCTTGAAAATGTTATCAGCCATGAAGGAGGAGTTGGATCTGACAGTAAGAGCCGATTGAGTAAGGCACGAAGTGCATTCATGATCATTCAGACAGTCTGGAAATCAACCCAATATAGCATCAGAACCAATATTAACGTATACCGCAGTTGTGTGTTATCAACTTGTCTACACGTTTCAGAATACTGGAGAATGACAGAACAAGATATGTTCAAACTCTCCTCCTTCCATACAACATGTCTGTGAAAGATCTTACGCGTTGTCTGATCAAATACTATGTCTTACCAAGAACTGCTTACACAGTGTCAATAAGAGAATATGAGCACCATCATCCTAAAGAAACGTTAGATCGATTGATACGCATTGGAACTAACACTGTCACGAAAACTGCACTGAGATGGAGACTAGAGTGTAAACGAAAACTGCACTGAGATGTAGACTAGAGTGTAAACGAAAACTGCACTGAGATGAAGACTAGAGTGTAAACGAAAACTGCACTGAGATGGAGACTAGAGTGTAAACGAAAACTGCACTGAGATGGAGACTAGAGTGTAAACGAAAACTGCACTGAGATGGAGACTAGAGTGCAAACGAAAACGGGAAAGACCCAAAATAACCTGGAGGAGAACAATAGAACAAGTAATAAAAGAATATAATCATAGCTGGAAAACAATACAGAGGACAGCTAGGAATAGATGAGAAGAGTGGTGCCCATTTGTTAATACCCTAATCGTTAGTCTGTCATAGGTTTGAGCCACATCCAACTCTAACAATACGTTTATAGTCGGCTCTGGCTTGAGCCAGAACCAACTCTAACAATACGTTTATAGTTGGCTCTGCTTGAGCCACAGCCAACTCTAACAATACGTTTATAGTTGACTCTGGCTTGAGAGAAAGAGAGATACGAAACACTACATGAACAGTGTCACCAGATTTTGTAAAATAAAAGTACCAGAACACACATTAGCTATGCAATATTAATCAAATAATTACCCATACAAAATGCTATTTTTCTTTACTTGTTGGTATAATATGTAAAAGTACAGTTTTCCGTTGCAGATTTGAATTCTTTGCAAACTACAGTTGGCTTGAAAAATATTACGATGAGAACAAGGATGTTCTGTTAGAACTTCAGGGGAAGCAACTGAAGCAATGAATATGATCAATAAATAAACAGTGTACAGGTATTCAGATCTACCGAACAAAATAAATTATAAACACAGGATTCGAACACCTATCCTTATTTCTTCTTCTTCTTCGAACGCTCCATATCGACGACCACTTGTTAACCACTCTGTGTGATTTGTATGTGATCTGAGTCTAAAAGCGATTGTACGTTGTGCCAGTTATGCGCCTACAAGTAGGCCAGCACATCCGATTACTGCAATGCTTTATTTACTAGGTAGCTTCAGGTTCGACATCATTCGTCTCTTACGTGCCTTGTAGGTTGCAGTGATACTTTCCTGCAGGTCCTACACATGGGCGACCCATTTTCGACATATAGCTACATACAATACGAGCGTTCTTACGGCACATATTGCCTGCATAGCAATCGAGCGTTCTGACATATTGCAGCATAGCAATACGACGTTCTACGACATTCCTAGCATGCAATACGAGGTCTTCGGCACATATTGCCAGCATGCAATACGAGCGTTCTACGGATATTGCCAGCAACAAACGAGCGTTCTTACGACATATATTGTCTAGCATAGCAATACGAGCGTTCTTACGGCATATATTGCCTAGCATAGCAATACGAGCGTTCTGGCACATATTGTCAGCTAGCAATATGAGCGTGCCTAGCATAGCAATACGAGCGTTCTTACGATCATAACCAGCACTAATTTTGTTGGAAGATGGTGGTAAAGTTGCACTCTATATGCTACTTTTCTTGTTGATGTGGTAATTGATGTCTTCTCGAATTATCGTTTGCTTTGTTAATTCTCATTGTCTTTCCCTTATCAATGTTCAGCCCTAGTTGCTGAGACCTTTGATTCAGTGTGTTTAGCTTATCCTGCATCTGATTTCGTGTATGTGACAGAAGGGTTATATCATCAGCGAAGTGAGATCAGGGATTGCTGAACAAATACCCCAATCGCTACACACGGATAGATCACACATGAGGATCTTAACTTCAAGTTCCTCTGAAGTCGTAAAAGACGCGCCTGTATGGAGAGGGACACCGGTAAAAAGGAAAGTGGACATTCACGCAAAAACAGTCAGAAGCACCATACCAGACTACGTGTGAATTTATAGCGGGCAAACTAAGAAGAAGAAGAAGCTTCACGTATAGAACGAACCGAGTACCTTTTAATCGAGAGGCAAACACCTTAGCTCTACGCCACTGTTTTCTTCCCTTCCTCCCACGTAGATAGTTGTAATGAATCTTCCTTTCATCGATATAAACCAACAATAATCAATTCATATTCTCAAATTCGCGCGTGCTTCGTGTTCAACCCTGATAATTTTCATATCAAATAAGTAGGATTAAATATATCTGGTTCATTTACCATATGGTATCTCAACATTATCTTCTACGTCAGCTTGGGCAACAGCTTTGAAATAAATTAGGATAATCGTGCTTGTTGGTCGCACAAGAAGACAAATTATATGATAAAGAATGCTCAAACACACAGATGTCATGATAACAATAGTAGAATATATACATATTACATTACAGCAATAGGTCAACTATCAGAGTCAATATGTGTCTTTCTTCTTCTTCGAATGCTTAATATCGATCAATTGTTAAACCGTTCTTTGTGATTTTGTATGTGATCTGAGCCTTCGTCTTCGAATGCTTAATATCGATCACTTGTTAAACCGCCCTTTGTGATTTTGTATGTGATCTGAGCCTTCGTCTTCGAATGCTTAATATCGATCAATTGTTAAACCGTTCTTTGTGATTTTGTATGTGATCTGAGCCTTCGTCCTTTCTTCGAACGCTTAATATCGATCAATTGTTAAACCGCCCTTTGTGATTTTGTATGTGATCTGAGCCTTCGTCTTCGAATGCTTAATATCGATCAATTGTTAAACCGTTCTTTGTGATTTTGTATGTGATCTGAGCCTTCGTCCTTTCTTCGAACGCTTAATATCGATCAATTGCTAAACCACTCTTTGTGATTTTGTATGTGATCTGAGCCTTCTTCTTCGAACGCTCCAATATCGACCACTTGTCAATCACTGTTTGTGATTTGTATTTGATCAGAGCCTAAGAGTGATTGTATGTTGTGCCAGTTATGCGCCTACAAGTAGACCAGTACATCCGATTTCTGTGACGCTTTTTATTTACTAGGGTAGCTTCCCAAGGTCCTTACCTCAGTCGCCTCTTACGACGTGCGCTTTAGATCGCATTGTTACTATTCTTTGCTCCCGTAGAGCCCCTAAGTAAAGTATCTTCTTCGCGAACGCTGGGAAGTATTATTTTTTAAAATGTATTTGTCTGCTTTTCTGTCTTATCATCTGTTCTTCTACAAATCTATGTATACATATTTCTTCTTTCTGTCTGTATGTATGTCTCAACAACAGACTGTCTGTCTATGTATGTCTCAACAACAGACTGTCTGTCTATGTATGTCTCAACAACAGAATGTCTGTCTATGTATCATTAATCTTAAGTTGGAGAAGTCCCGCCTGTATGACGAAGAAACTAATAAAGCGGTAACCAGGCTTTCGTGCAAAAATCGGTCAGAAGCGCCCCGCCACATCTGGCGCTATGGCTACACCTGCATTTTTAGTGGGCGAACGCAGAAGAAGAAGTATCATTCTTATATCTATACATTTATGATTATTTATGTATTTCTAGAGCGTCTGTAGCTCAAGCGGTAGTGAGCTCGATCACGTACCCAAGCGTACCTGGTTCAAACCCCAAGGTGGGCAAGTTTGGAAGCAAATTCGTTTCCGTTGGATTTTATAAAAGGTAAAAATAGACCTCACCCTTCAGAAAGCAATTGGAAACTACTGAACGTATAAGTGATGCCTAGAAAATCAACAACTCATTTACTGTGGTTGATGGCTACGTCCTGTAAAGGAAATGCCAAGATTTTCATTTTTTCATGTATTTCTCATATATATAGTTATACATGAAAAAATATATATAGTATTAAAACTAAATTACGAATTTTCAATTCAAATGTTGTATCAATCCTAACATATGCTAGCGAGAGTTGGAAAATGATTAAAGATATAGAAAGCAAGTTGAATGCATTTGAAAATAGATGTCTGCGAAAAATTATGAATAAAAAATGGAACGAATTCAGGAAAAGTGATGAAATCGAGACATGGCTGGCCAACCACTAGTGACAACTGTTATAAGAAAGAGAAGATGGAGATATGTTGGACACACCTTGAGAAGAAATGATCAACGAATATCAAAGCAGACATTGAAGTGGGATGCAAAGGGTTCAAGAAAGAGAGGACGACCTAAGGAGAACCTGAAACGAACTTTGCAGAGAGGGGCAAGAAATATCGGTCTCAGTTCCATGGATGAGATTGAGCGAGTTTCCCAGGATAGAGCGGTTTGGAAAATTACTTGCAGGCCCTGTGTAATGTACAACGGTACGAGAGGAATTATTATTATTATTATTATATCTATATATACACGCATATATTTGTCTGTCTATCTATATATTTGTCTATCAGCTTGTTTGTGTATTTATTTTCTTGTATCAATAATTCTTCTTGTCAACGCGTCTTCCCTTATGATTAATGTGTTTCCTGCTGTTGTAACTAGTTCATATTTTGCTATTGTTTATCTAACAATGAATATCATATGTCATCTACTATGTACTCTGTCAATATTTTATCATAGACAAGGCTATCTATGGCCTGGACTCACAAGTACATCATACGGGTCTTATATGGGTCACCACACAGTGTTGCTATTTTCAGAGCAATCGTTACTAACTTATGGAATATGATATTTATTATGTTCACTTGCGAATTCTGATGTTATTTCTCATTTATATTAAGTCAGCTGTATGTTAATCACATCAGATCAAATGCTATATCCATATTCTTCTTCTTCATCAAACCCTTCATATCGACCACTTGTTAAATACTCTGTGTAATTTGTATGTGATCTGAGTCTAAAAGCGATTGTACGTTGTGCTAGTTATGCGCCTACAAGTAAGGCAGCATATCCGATTTCGCAATGCTTTTATTTACTAGGTAGCTTTCCTAATTCCTACATTAGTCGCCTCTTATAACATGCATTGTAGCTCGCAGTAGTATTATTCTGTGCTTTCCTTGCGGGCCCCGGCACCATACGGACGGCTATGATAACTAATACGGTTGGGTATTATTTCTCTGCATGAGTAACAGTAAAAAAGCAATATTAATTGTTTGTAAGCTGCCCAGGACAATAACATTCTCGATTTGCTGGTCTTCTGACGTATGAACGTAACTTGCGTGTGAGTAGTCTGTTGAGATTATAGAGTCATTATTACATTAATCAAAGGGTAGACTGTCACGTGATGAGTATAAAAGGTTGCTGTATGGCTAAAGAGCTGGCGTGTATGTGTGCTTGCATGCGTGTATAATGTATATGTGTGCGTGTATATATATATATATATATATATGTGTGAGTGTGTGTGTGTGCTTTTTGTGTGTATGTGTGTGTCTGCGTGTGTGTGTGCGTGCTTGTGTATGCGTCATGTAAGAGCCCTTAAGTGTGCGTCATCAGAATTTATAAAGGACGCATTGAACAAGATAAAAATGGACACCGTCACATAGATTTCAGTTCTATATTTAGTATAACGAGCTCATGGGGAAAGTAGATCTCGGTCATACTAGCTCTGGTTGAACATTTGCCAGCGTTAATGACATCAACAAAAGTTGGATGATGGGTCGTTAGTTTTAACAGACAACACAATGAAAAAAACATGCAAACATACACACGTACCATAACGTGTGTATGTAATCTCTGATGTGGTTTTGCAAAAGAATGATGAGAATCCCATGGACTGCTAAAATGACTAATGTGAGGTGTTGAACGAGGTCAAGACACAGAGTAAGCTTATCATCAATATAAGAAAGAGACAGTCATCATTTTTCGGACATGTGATGAGGAGGGGAGATTTAGAGCCCATTGTAACTACCGGTAAAATCGAGGGGAGACGAGACAGAGGAAGACAGAGAGAATAATTTGTGGATATCCTAACTTCATGGCACGGAAGAGCGTCAACATCTGAAATGATAACAAACACCAAAAAACAGATATTTGTGGAGATCCATGATTGTCTACGCCAACCGGCACGGTACCTGATGATGATGACGATGATGACCATGACGTATATGAGACTTCCACGTAATTTTAGGTACCGCTAAAGGAGATGACCAGGAGCAATGCTTGATCCTTGAAACAATGGATTGACTAAGCTTGTGCGTAAGCGCATAACTGGCACATCGTACAATCGCTCTTAGGCTCAGATCACACACAAACCACACAGAGTGGTTAACAGGTGGTCGATATGGAGCGTTCGAAGAACTGATTTTCCAAAAAGACATCAGTATTTCTAGCGCCATATTTTCTGATTGGGTGGAGGCACGGAAGGGGACGGAGTGATGGAATATTTCTGTCCAATCTCGTGCGGGTCAAATATTTCCCCTGAAAGACACCGGAAGTTTGAATTGATGTCTTCTGTTTGCTTTCTGGTTCCGGTGTGTGCTCCCTTGGAAAGTCTTGGTCTGAACAATGACGTGTTCCCTCATCGGTAGCAATTCTACGGATTCACAATTTCATTTTAGTAAATCCTGAAGAGCTGACATATATAATCGTCATCATCAAATAGCTTGTCCTGAGCAGAACTTTGCCACCCCAACAGTCCTCCGGAATTCTCTCTCTCATAGGCCAGATGTCCTGCCTCTGCAGCCGTCATGTTCAAACCACCAGTAACATCCTGAATCCATTTTTCCGTGGTCTTCCTCTTCTTCTCTTTGCCGGTATGCCTTCTTCCATGATGGTCTTCGTACTTGTAGAATATATTTGATACTTCGATTATTTATTTCTTCAGTAACTTCTCGGATTCTCTCAAAGAGTTCATTCTTATTTTCTTGTTTGTTGGTCTACACGCTCTGATATAAGCAAAATATGTGATACAAACTTGTATGTGATAGTGATGGGTTTGTGATCCCTCTCTATAAGATTTTTGGTCATTGATTTTTCTGTCACCAGCTGGATATTCTCTATTCAACATCATCAAGTAGCTTGTCCCTTCCGGAACCTGGCTTCCATGCCAGCAGTCCTGAAAAACTCTGTTTTGTGCAAGTTGACCAACGTCAGCAGCAGTCATTCTCAGATCGTCAATGACATCTTGCAACCCATCGTCTTCTAGATTTTCCTCTCATTTTTCTTAGAGGCACCATTCCCTCCAAAATTATCTTCTCTGTGCACTCATGTCGTTTGATGTGTCCGAAATGTAGAATTTTTATTGATTGTATGCTCTTTAATAGCCAACTATCTTTGACAGGCGTCAGCAGCAGTAATTCGCAGATCGTCAATGACATCTTGCACCCATCGTCTTCTAGGTCTTCCTCTTATTCTTCTTCCAGGCACCATTCCCTTCAAAATTATCATCTCTATGCATTCATGTCATTTGATTTGTACAGAAATATTAAATTGTCATTGATTGTATGCTCTTAGAGCAACTCTCTTTAATATCAAAATGTTGCAGAACAAAAGCATGTGTTCTTTTCTCTGTTCATTCTCTACTGCAGTAGCAAAATATGGCGTGCTTTGAGAATTTCTATGTCTGGAGTAGATGGTTTATTTTGTTTGTGACTTATTTATTACAATTAACGGTTTTATATTGTCCGATCTTTTTAATTGTTTCACTCTTTCATTTAAGATTGAGTAGTTCCCAACTGCATAAGAGGATTGTGAGCACAGGAATTACGACTCTGAGCACAGGAATTTTCTCTCTTCTTCCTAGTACATAGAAATGTGAACTAAGCAACTAAGGTTTAGTCTTTTAGTTCTTGGGCGCTAGAAGCAACTAAGGTTTAATTTTTTTGTCCTTGGGCGCTAGAAGCAACTAAGGTTTAATTTTTTTGTCCTTGGGCGCTAGAAGCAACTAAGGTTTAGTCTTTTAGTCCTAGGGCGCTAGAGGCAACTAAGGTTTAGTCTTTTAGTCCTTGGACGCTAGAAGCAACTAAAGTTTAGTCTTTTAGTCCTTGGGCACTAGAGGCAACTAAGGTTTAGTCTTTTAGTGCTTGGACATTAGAGGCAACTAAAGTTTAGTCTTTTAGTGCTTGGGCGCTAGAGTCAACTAAAGTTTAGTCTTTTAGTGTTTGGGCATTAGAGGGAACTAAGGTTTAGCCTGTTAGTCCTTGGGAACTTAAAGCAACATCGCTTCTGGTGTTAAAGTGTAGTTTGATGATGGGATGCACTGAATCCCCAAGTTCTGTACAATTTAATTAATGAGATATTATTGTTGGCCTTTGTTACTAGATTAGTCGTATAGGAAATATTCACTGTCTCCGATAGAGAGAATTTACAGTTTTTACTCACGTAGGTTTCCTGGATGCACAGAACAACTTTATTTTGTTCGAAAAACATGTTACAGCTCTAGATGTTTTTTTAATACACCGTCACTGCACTACTGCCTAATGCATGTTGTATTATTTTTTGTATGACTAGCTGATTTACTAGTTAGTCTGCATACGTGACAATACATTTATATGAATGTTAGTCTGACCTAACTCTGTGACCTAACCAACATGAGAGGTTCTGTTAATAGTCAACCTGTCAATGACATAACTCTTGTGTTTAAAGAGCAGAGAAACCCTTGTACCAGCATGACAAGATGGATATGTGACAGTAAATAAAGAATGGAATGTGTATCTCTCTCTATCTCTCTAACTATCTCTCTCTCTTTCTCTCTCACTCTCTCTCTCCCTCTCTAATGTTGATTATCGATGATCTCTGAGTGAGTACAAGATTGCAAGACTTTTGTATATTTCTTTCAAAAGCAATAATTTGCATATTTAATTCTGTTGGCAAACTTTGCACATTAAATTCTAATGCAATATTAAATTCTAGTGCAATACTTTGCATATTTCATTCAATTGCAATACTTTGCATGTTTCATTCAATTGCACATTGAATTCTATTGCAATACTGTGCATATTTAATTCTACTTCAATACTTTGCATATTTTATTCATTTGCAACACATTAAACAACACAACTAAATTGTGGCTCCCTGTGGTGTTAACCATGTTTGGCTCACGATCCAAAAGTGTTCACTTTGCGACCCGTATGCAGTAATCATTTGATTATATCAAATGATTCCTTATCTTCATGCTGTCGTGTTGTTAGTCCTATCGAAGACAGGCGATGGAAAATATATCGTGCTTTCAATTTAAGCACACATAAGAACAATATAGTGCGAAGAGAAAGTTTAGAACATTTGGCAATAACGAGGAAAATTCAGGAAAGGAGATATCGTGGAAGGTAGAAAGAGAAGATGTTGGGTTGTTTGACATCGTGGCCCGACAAAAGATCGCTGTCAGAACTGATTAACTGCACCAAGGAGAGAGAGGAGTAGGGGAAGGCCTAGACAGACCTGGAGAAGAGAGCTGAAGACTGAAATTAAAAAGATAGGTAAAACATGGAAATAATTCGAAGGGATAGCAAGACAGAGGAAGAGCTGGAAGAAATTTGTTGAAGACATGTTGGGAGTTGAAAGGTGAAGAAGTGAAGAAGGAGAGAGAGAGTTGAGGAGAGACATGATCGCTTACGCCGGTAAGAATGGCACTTAATTGATTCTTCTTTTTCTTCTTTTCGTGCGTTCTTTACGACCAATTTTAATCACTCTTTGTGATATGTTTGATCTTTGCCAAGAACGTGTGTACGTTGCACACTGGTTTGGTAGGCCCCTAAACGCATAGAATTATATATGTTTAGGACACGTGCATCCGATTTCAGCCAAACCTATTTAGTCGCCTCTTACGACATGCGTGGCAGGTAACAGTGGTTCTATTCTTTACACCCCAAATTTGGGCCCGGTAACCACTCGGGCGACTTAATTGATTGATAAGAACAATCTGAAGTTGAAAATCGATGAGTAATCACTTCTCGGGCAAAAATAAGTGTTGCCCATTTTTTTAAATCCTACAAAATTGTCACCACACGCAAAATGACAATAAGGGACCTCGTTTGGACTTTATGGTGATTATCGTGAAAGCTATTGCTGAGATCTTCCTGTTGATTGACCTAAATAAGGATGGAAAGATAAGAAGAGACAAAAATATATAGAAGTGCACATGTGTTTTCAACCAAATGCAATGATGATTGTTTTATTATTCAATCAATCAGTATTGTCCTCTAAGCCTTTAACTGTAACGTGTACTTTTGACTCCATTAAGTTATTTTTCCTGTCCACTCATTTGACGTGGAACAGATTAATACAACTTGTCCAATCCAGTTTAAAAAATGATGTGGTTTCAATTCCCACAACCGACCTTCCACAAGAGTAGAAAAAAAATAGTCCACATGTCTCCTACATACTTGGGCTTAGAAATGTGTGGTGACAAGCTTTTCACATCCTGAAGTATACAAAGGCTAATTCTTCTTCCAAAGGTTCCATATCGACCACTTGTTAACCACTCTGTGTGATTTGTATGTGATCTGAGCCTAAGAGCAATTGTACGTTGTGCCAGTTATGCGACTACAAGTAGACCAGCACATCCGATTTCTGCGATGCTTTTTTTTTACTAGGGTAGCTTTCCTAGGTACTACATCAGTCACCTTTAACGACATGCCTTGTAGGTCGCAGTTGTACTATTCTTTGCTTCCTTTGTGGGTCCCGACACCACACAGATGGGTTGTGGTTCGAATACTGTGTTTGGTCATTATTTTTTTCTGAGGCCTTGAATACTTGATTGCTGTCTATTTATTTACCATATTCCGTGGCTCCCGTGCTATCGTAAAGTTTTTATGAAGGAGACAGTATACGACCATGTACTTTACAGATAAAATGATAGCTTTCCTTCTAGTAGACAGTGATAGATCTTCAAAACGTCCAGGACTTTTCTCAACAAAGAACATCGTGTCGATCTCGGCTTTACTAGTCTAAGATCTTCAAAACGTCCAGGACTTTTCTCAACAAAGAACATCGTGTCGATCTCGGCTTTACTAGTCTAAGATCTTCAAAACGTCCAGGACTTTTCTCAACAAAGAACATCTTTCGATCTCGGCTTTAGTAGTCTAAGATCTTCAAAACGTCCAGGACTTTTCTCAACAAATAACATCTTGTCGACCTCGGCTTTACTGGTCTAAGATCTTCAAAACGCCCAAGACTTTTCTCAAACAAAGAACATCGTGTCGACCTCGGCTTTACTAGTCAGAGTAAACTGTTACCATGATTCACCACGAGGTGTTGAAACAAGGTCTTGGTATCGTCTTCTTTTTTTCTTTAATGATCCAGCGGCACTTGAGCTCTTGCCCTTCGGCACAATGCTATGTAGTGGTATCTGCATGTGTTTGTAAGTTGTTCTTTTGTTTCATATATTGTGTTTCATTTATCTGGCCTTGGAGGAAGGAGGGTCTTTCTGATGTCATCTAGTGCTTGGCACCTGAAGAGGTGGTGGTGAACGTTTTCATGATGATGTGCATACAGCAGACACTCTGGAGCGTGTTGTGGTTGAATTCTGTTCTAGTGATTATTAAGTGATATGTGTTGTTCGCCGCCTGCCCAACGTGTTCGTAGCGCATTGGACGAAGAGTGACAAGCTCCCTGTGAGTGCGGCTCAATTCCGTGGGCTGGCAGAAAAGCCACAGGTTCTCCAGATTCACTATGTTAGTGGCACCGAACCGAAGGGTTACGATGTCCATGGCACTGAGCCGAAGAACTGAAAGCTCAAGTGCTTCTGGATCGGAAAAAGAAAAAAAAGCTTGTGTTGGGTTCGGTATAAAACTTATACCCATCTTCTGTTCAATGGTAAATTGCAACATAAGATAAAAATTACAGCATTCTGTAAAAAGTATACAATTAACTGACTATAACATAAAAAAAGGTTATAAATAACTCAACTCCATCAACCTTTTTTTGTTTGCCAGCTATGAATTCAGTGCTCTGACTAATTTTTGCGTGAAGGCTAGCTTTCCTTATCATTAGTGTCCCTCACTATTCATGCAATCCTTACTCCAACTTCAGAGGTATCCGACAATATGAATACTGCAACAGGAACACATCATGACCCATGTTAAGAGGAGAAAACTGTGATGGGTCGGGCACACTCTACGGAAGACACAATCGAGTACCACTAGACAATCAATTGAATGGAACCCGTAATGAAAAACGGAAAAAGGGACGTCCTAAACAGACCTGGAGATGAAGTCTTCTTGAGGAACTGAAGGGTGCTGGACTATCCTGGGAGTTCATAAAGGAAACAGTCAGAGACCTGGAAAAGAGGCGAACAACTGTTGAGGCTCAATACTCTACGAAGATCGGAAAGGAATAAATAAAGTCAAGAAGTCACACATAAATAACTTTATATATATATATATGACTTCGCATGCACATATTAGTACTTCTCATATATATATATATATATATATGTGCATGTGTGGGGCTTGTGTGTGGGGGGAGAAGGCTTCTGTACGCTGTAGATTAAGCGGTAGTGAGCTCGATCACGAACCCAAGAGTACCCGGTTCAAGTACACCGCGGCGAGCTGTTTGGGAACAAATTTGTTCTCGTGGATTATTTTAGAACGGTAAAATTATACCTCGCCACTCAGAAAGTAATGACAAACTACTGAACAAACTACTGAACAAACTACTGAACAAACTACTGAACAAACTACTGAACAAGCTACTAAACAAACAAACTACTGAACAAGCTACTGAACAAGCTACTGAACAAGCTACTGAAAATGCTACTAAACAAACAAACTACTGAACAAACTACTGAACAAACTACTGAACAAGCTACTGAACAAGCTACTGAACAAACTACTGAACAAGCTACTGAACAAGCTACTGAACAAGCTACTAAACAAACAAACTACTGAACAAACTACTGAACAAACTACTGAACAAGCTACTGAACAAGCTACTGAACAAGCTACTGAACAAACTACTGAACAAGCTACTGAACAAGCTACTGAACAAGCTACTAAACAAACAAACTACTGAACAAACTACTGAACAAACTACTGAACAAGCTACTGAACAAGCTACTAAACAAACAAACTACTGAACAAACTACTGAACAAACTACTGAACAAGCTACTGAACAAGCTACTGAACAAACAAACTACTGAACAAACTACTGAACAAACTACTGAACAAGCTACTGAACAAGCTACTAAACAAACAAACTACTGAACAAACTACTGAACAAACTACTGAACAAACTACTGAACAAACTACTGAACAAGCTACTGAACAAACTACTGAACAAACTACTGAACAAGCTACTGAACAAACTACTGAACAAGCTACTAAACAAACAAACTACTGAACAAACTACTGAACAAACTACTGAACAAACTACTGAACAAGCTACTGAACAAACTACTGAACAAGCTACTAAACAAACAAACTACTGAACAAGCTACTAAACAAACAAACTACTGAACAAGCTACTGAACAAACTACTGAGCAAACTACTGAACAAACTACTGAACAAGCTACTAAACAAACAAACTACTGAACAAACTACTGAACAAACTACTGAACAAGCTACTGAACAAACAAACTACTGAACAAACTACTGAACAAACTACTGAACAAGCTACTGAACAAGCTACTAAACAAACAAACTACTGAACAAGCTACTGAACAAGCTACTGAACAAGCTACTGAACAAACAAACTACTGAACAAACTACTGAACAAACTACTGAACAAGCTACTGAACAAACTACTGAACAAACTACTGAACAAGCTACTGAACAAACTACTGAACAAGCTACTGAACAAGCTACTAAACAAACAAACTACTGAACAAACTACTGAACAAACTACTGAACAAGCTACTGAACAAGCTACTAAACAAACAAACTACTGAACAAGCTACTGAACAAGCTACTAAACAAACAAGCTACTGAACAAGCTACTGAACAAACTACTGAACAAGCTACTGAACAAACTACTGAACAAGCTACTGAACAAGCTACTAAACAAACAAACTACTGAACAAACTACTGAACAAACTACTGAACAAGCTACTGAACAAGCTACTGAACAAACTACTAAACAAACAAACTACTGAACAAGCTACTGAACAAGCTACTAAACAAACAAGCTACTGAACAAGCTACTGAACAAGCTACTGAACAAGCTACTGAACAAGCTACTGAACAAACTACTGAACAAACTACTGAACAAACTACTGAACAAGCTACTAAACAAGCTACTGAACAAGCTACTGAACAAGCTACTAAACAAACAAACTACTGAACAAGCTACTGAACAAGCTACTGAACAAACTACTGAACAAACTACTGAACAAACTACTAAACAAACAAACTACTGAACAAACTACTATAATTGGTGCTCTAGAAAATCAACGACTCGTTTACTATAGTTGATGGTGAGGTCCTGTAAAGGATATACCATGAATTTCATTTTCATTGGATATATGAAACATCATGACCATCTTTGAGAAGAGACTTATATACGAGCTGAACGACAAGAGAGAAAAGTGAAAACTCAGAAGTTGTCACAGTAAAACACTTGCCTATTGACTGTCTGTAAAGATGAAAAGGGCCATATATACATATATATATATATAGTTTGCAAGGCCTTGGTTGTGTATCTATGTCTCCTAGGAGGTGAAGGGGTAAACAAGAAGAAGCATATATATATATAGATATACATAGATATACATATTGACAAATGAACAGCGAAAACATCTTATGATATCATATACATATGTGTCCAAGAATTCGGTTACCCTTGGTTGAGAACATCATCCCCAGCTGAAGATAAATTCTTTGATGTATGTTCATCAATCTCGAGTCACATTTGGATGTCTGCCAGATGTGCATGCATGCGTTGTTTCCTAGCTGTAACATACATTAGCTGTGTCAAGGACAACTTATGAAAAGATGAAGTAATGAATGTAGTTTTACAAAGCACAGAAATGAGATAAAGTGACGTTTCTACCAATAGATCGTTAAAGAGCACACCTCCACAGAATGGGTCTCAGGGACTCGGCAGCCTGCACCTGTGTAGCACCAAAGCAGTCCCCAGAGCACATCCTGCAAGACTGCCCTAGTCTGAGTAGTGAGAGATTGGAGATCTGGCCAACAGAAACAACACTACAAGACAAACTATGGTGAACTGGTGAAGACCTCAAGCGCACCGCCCTGTTTATGACACATACCGGAGTAGTCGCATAGCAAAGTTGATCGCAGAAGAAGAAGGGGTCGAAAAATGACACAAAATCGAATTGAGTGACATGTTGTTTATCTGTCTCATGTGATCATAGGTGCGACCAAGACTAATGATGGTGAACATGATACTGCACCGAAATTAATCGGGGTTTTGGTAGACTTCTTTAGGGCAACAGTGCACAGATAGTCTGAGTATGTATCACAATAATCAGATATAACTACAGTATTAAGATATAAGTTATTGCCTCTGTTTCTTCTTCTTCTTCAAATAGTTTCTATCATTCACTAAATAGAACGGGGTTTCTATGGCGACGTGGGTAAAACGTTTGCTTGTCGTTCTGAAGATTGTGGGTTCAAATATGAACCGAGCCAGATTTAAAATGTTGTCATTAGATCCCTAGTATTGTTGCTGGAGCTACGGAGTTCATGCTTTCTGCAACATTCTCGGTAGACGGTGTGACTTTTCTGCAAACAGGGATAGAGCAACTGGGGGAACCTGGTGCAATGAAGTGAATCCTTCACTAGTAACAACTGTTATAAGAAGGAGAAGATGGGGATTTGTTGAACACACCTTGAAAAGAAATGATCAAATAATATCAAAGCAGGCATTGAAGTGGGATACAGAGAGTTCAAGAAAGAGAGGACAACCTAAGGAGACCCTGAAACAAACTTTACTGAGAGAGGCACGAAATATCGGTTTTAGTTCAATGGAGGAGATTGAGTCGCTCAGGATAGAGCGGAATGGAAAATTGCTTGAAAGTCCCAGGTAACGTATAACGGAACGAGAGGAATTATTATTATTATTATCTTTATAATATATGACTACAGAACGTCTCTTTTTTTCTTTTAGCATTCGTTCAGTGAAGCACGCCATGTCTTAATCACAGACAGAGGTCAGTGTTATTATGTTAGGGAGTCATGAAAGCTATAACATACAGATCTGGGCACTTCTATAGAGTTAATAACATCTATTCCTGGAAGGACAGTAACTAGAGATGTTTACAAGGAAGAGGCGTTACACAGAACAAAGAATTTAAATTCTCAAATTTTCTCTTGAAATGAACTTTTATATATTGTTATCTTGACCTGATGTTAGACAATCCAGTGATTGACTTTTGTTGATGTTTGTTCGTCTTTACTAATCGATAGTGCAGCTATATCCGAGTGTTGTAGTTGTATTTAGACAAATTAAATCTTTGTTTCCTAATGCGTCTACACGAGATCATCAATTATTGTCGTCGCATTTTTGTAGATGTTTGATTGTTGTTGTTTGCTTGTTAGAGTTCGTATGTTCTTATCAATCAAGTTAACAACTATCTGTGTGACGTCCGTGTGTTGTCTGGGCTCACAAAGCGAGCAAAGAATAGTAACAGTACGACATACAAGGCATGTCGTAAGAGGCGACTGAGGTAGGGGTCTAGGGAAGCTATCCTAGTAAATAAACAGCGTTGCAGAAATAGGATCTGTTGGCCTACTTGTAGGCGCATTACTATCATAACGTAGAATCGTTCTTAGGCTCATATCATATACAAATCACAAGCAGTGGTCGATATGGAGCGTTCGATGAAGAAGAGGAATGATCTGTGTGGTTTTCGCCGAAAATGTGAATACGTTGTGCCTCCGTTATGCCCCTACGACATGTAGAAGAGACACATTTGAGATTACTGTCAAGAAGTATGCAGGCTAGACTATAATGTATACAAGCTAAACTATCTTGTATGTAAGTTAAACTATCTTGTATGTAAGTTAAACTATCTTGTATGTAAGCTAAACTATCTTGTATGTAAGCTAAACTATCTTGTATGTAAGCTAAACTATCTTGTATGTAAGCTTAACTATCTTGTATATAAGCTAAACTATCTTGTATGTAAGTTAAACTATCTTGTATGTAAGCTAAATGATCTTGTATGTAAGCTAAACTATCTTGTATGTAAGCTAAACTATCTTGTATGTAGGCTAAACTATCTTGTATGTAAGCTAAACTATCTTGTATGTAAGCTAAACTATCTTGTATGTAAGCTAAATGATCTTGTATGTAAGCTAAATGATCTTGTATGTAAGCTAAATGATCTTGTATGTAAGCTAAACTATCTTGTATGTAAGCTAAACTATCTTGTATGTAAGCTAAATGATCTTGTATGTAAGCTAAACTATCTTGTATATAAGCTAAACTATCTTGTATGTAAGCTAAACTATCTTGTATGTAAGTTAAACTATCTTGTATGTAGGCTAAACTATCTTGTATATAAGCTAAACTATCTTGTATGTAAGCTAAACGATCTTGTATGTAAGCTAAACTATCTTGTATGTAAGCTAAACTATCTTGTATGTAAGCTAAACTATCTTGTATGTAAGCTAAACTATCTTGTATGTAGGCTAAACTATCTTGTATATAGTAAACTATCTTGTATGTAAGCTAAACTATCTTGTATGTAGGCTAAACTATCTTGTATATAAGCTAAACTATCTTGTATGTAAGTTAAACTATCTTGTATGTAGGCTAAACTATCTTGTATGTAAGCTAAACTATCTTGTATGTAGGCTAAACTATCTTGTATGTAAGCTAAACTATCTTGTATATAAGCTAAACTATCTTGTATGTAGGCTAAACTATCTTGTATGTAAGCTAAACTATATTGTATGTAAGCTAAACTATCTTGTATGTAGGCTAAACTATCTTGTATATAAGCTAAACTATCTTGTATGTAAGTTAAACTATCTTGTATGTAAGCTAAACTATCTTGTATGTAAGCTAAACTATCTTGTATGTAAGCTAAACTATCTTGTATGTAAGCTAAACTATCTTGTATGTAAGCTAAACTATCTTGTATGTAAGCTTAACTATCTTGTATATAAGCTAAACTATCTTGTATGTAAGCTAAACTATCTTGTATATAAGCTAAACTATCTTGTATGTAAGTTAAACTATCTTGTATGTAAGCTAAATGATCTTGTATGTAAGCTAAACTATCTTGTATGTAAGCTAAACTATCTTGTATGTAGGCTAAACTATCTTGTATGTAAGCTAAACTATCTTGTATGTAAGCTAAACTATCTTGTATGTAAGCTAAATGATCTTGTATGTAAGCTAAACTATCTTGTATGTAAGCTAAACTATCTTGTATGTAAGCTAAACTATCTTGTATGTAGGCTAAACTATCTTGTATGTAAGCTAAACTATCTTGTATGTAAGCTAAACTATCTTGTATGTAAGCTAAACTATCTTGTATATAAGCTAAACTATCTTGTATGTAAGTTAAACTATCTTGTATGTAAGCTAAACTATCTTGTATGTAAGCTAAACTATCTTGTATGTAGGCTAAACTATCTTGTATGTAAGCTAAACTATCTTGTATGTAGGCTAAACTATCTTGTATGTAAGCTAAACTATCTTGTATGTAAGCTAAACTATCTTGTATGTAGGCTAAACTATCTTGTATATAAGCTAAACTATCTTGTATGTAAGCTAAACTATCTTGTATGTAGGCTAAACTATCTTGTATATAAGCTAAACTATCTTGTATGTAAGTTAAACTATCTTGTATGTAGGCTAAACTATCTTGTATGTAAGCTAAACTATCTTGTATGTAGGCTAAACTATCTTGTATGTAAGCTAAACTATCTTGTATATAAGCTAAACTATCTTGTATGTAGGCTAAACTATCTTGTATGTAAGCTAAACTATATTGTATGTAAGCTAAACTATCTTGTATGTAAGCTAAACGATCTTGTATGTAAGCTAAACTATCTTGTATGTAGGCTAAACTATCTTGTATGTAGGCTAAACTATCTTGTATATAAGCTAAACTATATTGTATGTAAGCTAAACTATCTTGTATGTAGGCTAAACTATCTTGTATATAAGCTAAACTATCTTGTATGTAAGCTAAACTATCTTGTATGTAAGCTAAACTATCTTGTATGTAGGCTAAACTATCTTGTATGTAAGCTAAACTATCTTGTATGTAAGCTAAACTATCTGTATGTAAGCTAAACTTTCATGTATGTAAGTTAAGCTATTTTGTATGCAGGCTGGACTTTCTTGTATGCAATCTAAACTATTGTGTATGCAGACTAAACTATTTTGTATGCGAGCTAAACATTTTGTATGCAGGTTAAACTATGTTAT